>JAVGWX010000001.1:54089133-54109133 GCA_036924085.1 Ariolimax columbianus
CTACCGGCAGTTAATATGCTCCTGTCACAATTTGAACGGGACGAACAAGTCGGCTTTTTCAATCAAAAATGTTTTAATGCTCTTGAGAAAATGTATCGACCTAGTTATGCACCACTTTGTGTGTCAAACACTCCTAACTGTAAACAGGAAGCATTTCTTTATGAGTATCCTTTGCATACAGTTCTTTTGTACCTCCCACTATCCCCCAAATAGAGCGCACAACAGCACGCTATTCTTTGATTGTACACTTTGTGAGCACGTACGTCATTTTGTATCTCCCCTGCGCACGTGCATGTGACACCTTGCTTCTTGTATCTACAGTGATCACAAAGCTGGATGTTGCTACCCTTTAAGGAAACTTTTATAAACTTCCAACTACATTTTTTCAGCTCACCCGTATTAGTTTGTAACCTACTTACTGACTTACGCTCGCATATCGGTCCATTCACTTGATTTTCTCCAATGTTTTTGCTAGTAGAAGTTTTGGAAAGTAATGAATATAAAATGTAGATTTTTGAGTGATGGTTGTTCCATAAATCCAAACACGATCCTGTACTGTTTGTAGTTAGCTTAAACAAACAGTTTGTGTTTGTGTCTATGTGTGTATTAGGGTGTGTATGTGTGTGTGTTAATATGTTTTAATGTATGTGTATATGTGTGTCTGTGTGTGTATTTGTATGTGTGTGTATGCATGTGTGTATCTGCATCTATGTGTGTGTTAATGAGTTTTAGTGTGTGTGTTAGTATGTGCTAGTGTGTGTGTATGTTACTATGTGTGTGTGTTAATATATGTTAGTGAATGTAGGTGTATGTACGTTTGTGGATATGTGTATGTATGTGTGCTAGTGAGTGTGTGTGTGTGTATGTATGTTAGAGAGTGTATGTGTTAGTGTATGTGTGTGTATGTATGCGCGTACGTGTATATGTGTCTATGCGTGTGTGTGTGTTATTGAGTATGTGCATGTATGTGTATGTTAGTGGAGATGTGTGCTAGGGTGTATATGTGTGTATATACAGTTAATACATCGTGTAGATAAATCTCTGAAGCTATTCAGTGTTCTGGATTCTGGTGAAGATAATGGAGTTGTGATGACGCTTGACGTGCTGCAGTTCTATCAAGTTTGTTGATTTCGTGAAATGTGAAAGAAGTAAAAAAAAACAAAACAGGCAGATACATTCATGCAAGCAATAACAAATAAGTTCTTATAATGTCTGACTAACAAGTTTCCCAATGTATAATTCTTATAAAATACAGAACCCACAAAGGATACGATCTTAGTTTTTGGTCACGGCAAGCAACCGTGACTATTTCTCTCATAAGAGTTCATATTTTAAAAATCTGATAGAATAGTTGTAAAAGAAGTTTATGTTTGTGTAAATATTTACATAAATAAGGATGGATAGGATTTACGTGAGCATAAATGAGGAACTTACGTTTTACAGAGGATCTTCGTGGAGCATATTGATCAATACAGGTAAGACTAACATTTACACGATTTCAAATGTTAAAAGCGATCCGATAGAGTGCGTGTAGAACATATTAAAAAAAGAGTATTTGTGTGTGTGTGTGTGTGTGTGTGTGTGAGAGAGGCAGTGGAAGAGAGAGAGGAAGAGAGAGAGAGGAAGAGAGGGAAAGAGAGAGAGAAAGAGAGAGAGGGAGAGAGAAAGAGAGAGAGGAAGAGATAGGGAAAGAGATAGAGAGAAAGAGAGAGAGGAAGAGAGAGAGGGAGAGGGAGAGAGGAAAAGAGAGAGAGAGGAAGAGAGAGAGAAAGAGAGAGAGGGAGGAAGAAAGAGGAAGAGAGAGAGAGGAAGAGAGAGAGGAAGAGAGAGATAGGAAAAGAGAGAGGACGAGAGAGAGGAAGAGAGAGAGGAAGAGAGAGAGGACGAAAGAGAGGAAGAGAGAGAGAGAGGAAGAGAGAGATAGGAAGAGAGGAAGAGAGATAGAGGAAGAGAGAGAGGAAGAGAGAGAGGAAGAGAGAGAGGAAGAGAGAGAGAGACACAGAGAAAGAGTATGTGTGTAAGAATGACAGAATGTGTGTGGGAGAAAGAGAGTTGAAGCGAGAGAAAGCGACAGAATGTGTGTATGAGAGAGAGAAAGAGAGAGGAAGAGAGACAAGGAGAAAGAGTATGTGTAAGACTGACAGAATGTGTGTGGGAGAAAGAGAGTTGAAGCGAGAGAAAGCGACAGAATGTGTGTATGAGAGAGAGGGAGAGACAGAGAGAGAGAGACAGAGGGAGAGAGACAGCTTGATACTGTGTAGGAAAGAGATAAATAAAGTCAGTATGAGAGAGATTGAAAGAGTGTGTGACCTTAGGTATGTTTGTATGTGTATATATGTGTATGTGTGTATGTACAATTTTACTATACACACATACATTGTCGCCAATCCGCCCCTTGTTAATCAGACATTGTAAAGAGAGACGTATATTTTCAAAGACACTTTTTCACATACTGATGTCAACAGAATAATGCTTCCTATGTCATCCAACTGCCAGCATGGGCCTGATAACCCGCCATCAGAGGAGGAGGGCTGAACCCAGGCCGATAGTATACAGGGGCGAAGGCACTTTTCTGCTTGCCAGTGTTGGAAAAAGAAATCAGGCCTGGCCCGTGTGCAGCCGACACTACAGCATGGCTGGAAGGATGAATTGCCGAGTTTTGGGGCACTGAGAGCGAGGTGTGTGACGGAACTGAAACGGTGAAAGCAATAAGGGGAAAAGATACAAACAAAGATGCTATAATAAAACATAACGTTCTGGAAATCAGGCAAGCAGTAATCACAAACAAAATGAAAGATATCGCGTATTGGAAGTACTGCAGTATCGATACTTCATTTATTAATGTAGTTATGATTACAGTCTATATTCTTTTTATTCAATTTAATTAAAACTCTATTTTAATTATGTATATTGCTACTCAATTTTGTCTTTTGAATTTTTCTCTTAAAAAATAGTTTATACTATATTACTTTATGTGTTATTGATTTTTATCTCTTAATCTTCTTCTTTTGTCATCTCACTTTCTACCGGGTTGTAGCCCAGTGTCGTGGTATGTATTTGTCTTTCGTTTCTCTAATGGCTCGAGTAACATTTCCCCATTTTACGGTAGGTCTCTTTTACGCTGTATATCCACCTTTCCCTAGGTCTACCTCAGGCCGTTTTTCCTCATGTTCTCCCGTAGAAGGTTGCATGAACAATATGATCTGGTTGCATTCTCACAATGTGGCCATAACAATGAATTCTCTGTTGCTCTGTAGGCAGGGAATTGTTCCAACCTTCTCCTGAATACTCGTTTTTGTGATTCTGTCTCTTCTGGTGTTGTTAGTGACCTTTCGTAGGCACCGCATTTCGCAGGTGGCTAACTTTCCTTCCTGGGCCTTATTCAATGTCCATATTTGGCAATGGTAGCACAGAGTTGGGATGAAGATACTATTTATCATTTGCTTTTTTGATTGGAGGGAAATCTTTGGGTGCCCAAGTAGTGGAGACAGCTGGTATGTGACAGCGTTTGCTCTCTGCACTCTCGTCTCTATCTCTCTGTCGAGTCTACCATCCTCAGTAAAAACAAGATCCCAAATACCGAAATTCTTGTACCCACTTTATTTTTGTTTCATTCACATGAATATCAAGTGTGATGTGCTTTCTACCTATTTTCATTGCCTCTGTTTATGATGTATTGATATTCATATCGTACTTTTGACAGTTCAAGTACAGTGAGTAAAATTACTGTAAGTTTCGTTTATTGAAGTGAATCAGATATATTGGTCCTCTGCAAATATAAATTTGTTGGTACTTTCCTGTTCTGTATTTGCATCCTGGGTGATTTTATTCCGATAAGTGACAAAGAGGATTTTAATTTTATCTCGTTGATTTATTTCTGAATAGTCTTTATATATATCGTATTTATTTATGTCCGATTAATTCTTATCTTTTTTACTTCTTGATTACTGATTGATATCTTATCGATTTTCGTAGCATCCATTTCCGTTGTCGTTTATTTGATTGAAGTATATCAATTTTTTTTAATGTATGTATATCTCATGTATTTATATCTAATTGATCTACGAATTGTTGATTTTAATATAATTTTACTTCTATTTTATTTACTCATTTTTAATAGTTACTAATGTATTCCTTTTTTATTGTATTGATTTATAAATGATTTATATATTGTTGATTCTTACTTTATTGTTGTTAACTTATTGATTGATATTTTATTGACTCTTTCCTTATTGTTTTTTCTATCTTATTGATTTATATGTGATTGATTCTTACCTTATCGGCATTTTACGAATTCATTTATATATTATTGATTCTTACCTTCTTGACATTTTACGTATTCATTTATATATTATTGATTCCCACCTTATTGGCATTTCACGTATTCATTTATATATGATTGTTTCTTCCTTTATAGACTTGTATTTCGTTCGGTTTGTTTCTTCCTTTATAGACTTGTATTTCGTTCGGTTTGTTTCTTCCTTTATAGACTTGTATTTCGTTCGCTTATATATTGATGATGTTCTTTCTGCCACTGACTTATGTCTCACTGATATTTATCTAATTTATTTATACTTTTTTGTATCTATATCTGTCTTATTTTTACCTTATTTCCCTCTTCTCTTGCACACACACACACACACACACACACACATACACACACACACACACACACATACACACACACGTACACACAACGTTTGTGATCAAACAATGGTTTATACCTTTAATATTTGGACTTTTTCTTAATGTTATTTGATCAAATCTTCTTATGAGAAATGAAATGATAACTTTGAAAATACTTCACAATTTTGTGTTCACAATTAACAACCTGCAAGAACCACATTTATAAACAGTGAAGCTCTAAACTGTGACAAGCTGTGCAGTTCATATTTAATCATTTTAAGACGCACTTCAGAATCTAAGGTCACAAACTGTAACTTATTTAACTTACTACTAAACCCGGTCTACAACTCATACATAAACATATCTTTGAACACACTGACTGCACTACGTAATATTATATACATTGTAAATGACAAACATGTGCTTTGTGAATGGCTAAAATAACAAATAAATGACAATAAATCATATACTCCAATGTATGTCCGTAGATATAATTACATTATAAAAGAAACACAGAAATCAGTCATCTCTCTAATACTGCTCGATATGCACAATACACATATACCAGGATCCATTTGTAAACATATATTTTATATTGTTTTAAATGATTCTACCAGATAAAAAGAAAGACTTACAAAAAACATTAAAAGCTGGCTAGCAGGCAAAAGATGAAAACATTGACAGCAACAATAAATACAACATTCGCAACTGAAGCAGTAATTGTGAAAAGAAAAAAACATATCAGCAAAGTACAAATGTAACCCCAAGCACACATATACATCTGACTAGAGTAACATTGGCAGTAGTACGAGGCGTGTTCAAACGAAACCGGATAAAACTGCAACAAGTGAACATACCTACAATGCGCAAGATGACGTCACTTCTGGTGTGAATTGCATGTGAAGGGCGTGAAGTTAACGAAAGATCTTCCGAGACTAGGTCAGGCATATATTGTTGCGTTAACTCACGTCCGTCTTTAAACATCGTTGTCTAGTTCTTCACTGTTGTCTTCGATACACTTTTGGCACCATACACTGCCTGCATTCTGAGATAATGTTAACTGATCAACATCCTTCAACTGTTAGAAACCGAATCGCCGATTGCTGATCAACTCTGTACGGATTCTGTATCACACCCGCCATTTTTTCAACGGTCTGATGAGGAAACTATGAGTCAGAGGATAATGATATTTTGCAAACTTGCCGGTTGGTATGTGCTCTTTACACCAGAAGTGGCGTCATTATATGCATCGTACTTATGTTTACGTGTTGTAGTTTGGTCCGGTTTCATTTGAACACGCCTCGTTTAATAACTTCTTACGATAAGGAGAAAAGGATAGAACCACAACGATGAGTTACAATATGCAACGGGATATTTGATTGATCAAAAATAGCATACCTGCGCCTATTCTGCTAGCCTCGTCTCTAAGAAAGTGATCAAGTCCTGGGATGAGAAAATATCAAACATAGTTACAAAGGGTTATATAGCAGGCAAAAGGGATGACGTGTTAGAGATTACATTTGTGCTTGGTTCTCAGCTGTTTTGTTAGCCCTACCTTACAGCATTGCTTTCCTTAATGTCAGTCAGGTATCCATTTATAGCTGGGTGGACTGGAGTGTGTTGATACCAGGGATCTATGTCCTTTGCACTGAGAAGCCACATTTATAACTAGCTCTGCTACACAGATGCACAAGAAACGTCCACATATAACTTTATTGGAAGGAGAAACTGGCCAGTAGTCGTGTTTTCTTTGCAAACATCACGTTTCACATTCAGTATTTCAGCACAATACCACATTTGAATGTGATGTGCTGTCTTTACACGTCCATATTATTACGACTATTGTTTATTATATTGTTAAAATCCGTTCTTTACTTTTTACGGTTCGGGAGCCTCGTAGCACAGTGGTTAGCGAGCTGGCTTCGCGTCTGACTGGTCCTGGGTTTATTTCTCAGCTGAGACGGAAATGTATATTCCAGAACGCAACAGGCCCCGGGTCGACTCAGCTTTAAATTGGTACCGGCTTAGTCCGGAAAGTTAAAGCAGCGAGGGAGAGGAGATGGCTACCGCCCTCATATAGCCGAGCTTTTGAGATGTGAGATCGCTAAACACCCCACACCCTACCGCAGTAATGCGATGGGTTACTTGACTTTCTACTCTTTACCAACATTTAGCACAGCAACAACACAACTATTGAAGAACACCGAGAGTGCTTGTGAGTGCATTCGTGGTAAATATTAGTTTGAAGGCAGTGTTCCCGATGTTGTTGTTGTTTGAAGCTAATCGTGCTGTGTTCATTCTTGACATATTTGTGAATGCAGGTTACAGTGGTCGTGCTTACATCCTGTTGCGTACTTGAGAAGGTAGCCCGTGATCATCCTGGATGTAGTGGAATGTGAGGTTCATCATTATGCTGGCCTCTATGGGATTAGAGTGTTGATCTCCACCTCATTGGCCAGACTGCTGTGGCACTGCATATTTCGAGGAGCGCGAACGAGGAGAAAAGATAGGGGGGTCTTGAGATCAGAATGTTTCACCTGACCGACATATGGTGGGGTCTTGAGATCAGAATGTTTCACCTGACCGACATATGGTGGGATCTTGAGATCAGAATGTTTCACCTAACCGACATATGGTGGGGTCTTGAGATCAGAATGTTTCACCTGACCGACATATGGTGGGATCTTGAGATCAGAATGTTTCACCAAACCGACATATGGTGGGATCTTGAGATCAGAATGTTTCACCTGACCGACATATGGTGGGGTATTGCGATCAGAATGTTTCACCTGACCGACATATGGTGGGGTCTTGAGATCAGAATGTTTCACCTGACCGACATATGATGGGGTCTTGAGATCAGAATGTTTCACCTGACCGACATATGGTGGGGTCTTGAGATCAGAATGTTTCACCTGACCGACATATGGTGGGGTCTTGAGATCAGAATGTTTCACCTGACCGACATATGGTGGGGTATTGAACAGTATGTTTCATCTACCGTGATTATTCTTTGCTTCAGGCGTTGGAGATAATATGTTAGAAAATATATTTAGCTGATTTCGTTACACGATTACCTCTCTCAACCTTGTACTCTCAGCACAGCAAGGGTCACGCTGACTAAAAGTTGGACACAATCTAGAGGACTCAGCGACGGGACACAAACAAAACAGGGAGTTTGACACGGACAGTCACGGAAAGCTTGACACACACACACTGATCTAACACACTCCTCGCGGCCCTCATCCTCAAGCTGCGGAGTACACGGCTCCACCCGGGGAACCTGTATGGATTTGGGACGACACGCTACGCATGAACATATCCTCAGTAGTTGAACATGGTAGCGGTCGATCGACGCAACGGACCCTTGATGCCTAAGCGAACATTACCATTATTAGTTAGTCGAAAAGTGTGTATACATCGGCCACAGAACACTGCTTTTTGACGTCTCTCCTGAGCAAAACATTCCTGATATATTGAGTGCTACTGTCTTGAAGTATATTTTTGCGTGTTTTCTTTGCAGCGCAAGATCTACAACTCATCTAAAAAGGTATAACCATTCTACATACTCACCCATATTCCCTAAGGGTCCTGGCCCACTGTGGTAGCCATTCATAGTGGGGGCGGCCCCGTAGCCACCATTGACACTGTGGGGTGTGGAACCATTTGAGCCGTAGCCTCTAGGCGAGACGCTTGAGCTTTGTGACCTGGTGTACCCTGTTGAAGTAACAGTTGATATTTGATTTACATTGGTCATAATAACGATAACATACTGGAATACTCCAATCCTGGTAAACATCGTCTTCTTCGTCCGTTCTCAAACTCCCACGACCAAGCCATTAAAAGGGCTTTGCAAGTAGCAAGACGTTCTGCGGAGAACGGAATGTGTTGTGTCGTACTTTACAGCTTGACTGCGATATTTACACCTCTCGGTCCGACACATCCGACTTCAACGGACATATTTGGGTACCGGGTTAGCCTTCCCTCTTCGATCGATCCCTTCTCCTTAGCCAGTCTGCTCTGTAGCAGCCTGTTGGCTAGGAAAACCGCGTGGAGGCGGAAAGGGGTCATGGTAGCTATGGTTGGCTGACCCTGACGCTAGCAGTCAGCTTTGGGTCGCTAACCTCAGCAGCTCATGCACCGCTCACCATCTTGATCCGTTTGATAAACAATCATGCATTTCAGTGCATGTCGCTAGGTTGCCAAAAGCTAACTGCATGTTATACAGATGACTCAGGCCAGCACGTACAAAGAGCCGTCACGTGAATTTCCTCGTTTGCTTTCCCGACTCACATTTGACCGCTAGTTAAGATGAGAACCATACAAACATACTTCTTGCTTACTAAGTCACTTCTCTGTTACCCTGGGGTGTGAAGGATTGCCAGATCGATAAAAATCTGAGAAGTAAAGACGGCCGGCGTGATGCTGACCACATCATCCTCTATGTGCTGTATGTCACAAAATAATATGGGCCTAACACCATATTTCCTTTACGCTGCATGGCGTGATAGGATCTCTACTTTTACTATGTTCGGGTTTCGTCCTTTGTTAAATAGTAATCGACGTATTAAGTGAAAACAAGCAATTCATACTAATAGAGAAAACATGCAATTCATAACTAATAAGGGAAAACAGGCAATGCATACTAATAATGCAAAACAGGCAATTCATACTAATGATGGAAAACAGGCAATTCATAACTAATAAAACAGTACATTCATAATAATAAGCAGTTAAAAGTTCACAGGGAATAATATTTCTTAGTTCTGTTTCTACGTATCCATCTAAAATTCCTTTGCAGCCTTTCAACAGTTCTATGTCATGGTGTGGTGAGGAGTTTGAAAAGAAGCGCAACATTATTTCTATGTGTGAACAATTTTTCACTCCCATTTGCATTGTCAATGGTGCACCAATACCTCCCCTAGTTACTGGGTTAGAAGACGAAGATGAGGACGAAGAAAAAGAGAAAGAAGATGAAGAAATAAGAAAAATACACCTCAGTAAATGTATAGTTATCGTTCTGTTTATTGTATGTAAACATTAGGCAAAGAAGAGCCTCTGGCTGAGTGGTGTCTATGTCTGTCTTCTGATGGCTAGAAAGTGGGTTCAAAACTTCGGTAAGTTATGTATTTTTGTCTATTGGAAATTAAATAAAAACTTAGCCTGTACAAAACATGGCGACTATTAAGGTAAGTTGCCTTTATTCCCTCAATTCTACAAATCCTGTAGTGATAGTTTTGTGTTCTAATACCTTATGTGTTATCGTTTTCAGCGGAGCGCGACATAACGAGAAGACGCGGGAAAGGGCATACTTTACGACAAGAGCCAGACAATGCTGCAAGTCTGACACTGTTATGGAACCCAAGGGGTAGGAGAAGTAGAGGTAAACCACAACGCACCTGGAGAAGCTAACTGGAGTCTCACATGAAGGAAGCAAGGCGGTTGGGGCCTAAGTTGATGAAGAGGGCAGGGAAACACAGATTTGTAGGTTGTTGGTTGATTCTCTATGCTCCTCTGTGAGCTGAAGGGCTTTGATTGATTGATATTATCAGTTATTTGTGATAAACAGTGAACACTTGCCTTCATCCCACTGCGTATTGACTCCCGTATCTCCCACACTGACTGCCAACTGGCTTGGGTAGGCGTTGAAGCTGGACATGGCTGGGTTGTTCATGGCAGGAGATCGAGGGGTGGGAAGAGACAACTGGTTTGGGTTTCTGGGCATGCTATACAGAGCTTCTGCAAGATCAGCTGCCCTCTTCAGTATGATTTCCTAAAATAGAAAATTCCTGTGATTACGTCCATTAAAAACTAGGGTATTTATATATTATGGCGATTTACATTGTGAAAAAATCATTTATAGAAATAAACGTCAGACACATTAACAAAACAAGTTTATAGTAATACGAGACAGTCCTTGTTCTAGAATACCCAGGGCATTGAAGTAGAGGATACATAAACATACATGAAAGCTCGAGACACGCAAGACGTGGAAGAATCAGAACAGACAGTATTGGCGTTATTTGTAGAAGGAAGAAAGGGGCTTGACTGCGAGGTTAAAAGGTTTTGATTGATTGAAGCGTGTGTTGAATATGGGGGCTTGACTGCGAGGTTAAAGGGTTTTGATTGATTGAAGCGTGTGTTGAATATGGGGGCTTGACTGCGAGGTTAAAAGGTTTCGATTGATTGAAGCGTGTGTTGAATATGGGGGCTTGACTGCGAGGTTTAAAGGTTTTGATTGATTGAAGCGTGAGTTGAATATGTTAACCAGATACAAGTAACTAAATGAGAATAATGAGAAGTTAACATGTAAAAGGGAATAGCAATAAACACACGTTATTGCGAATAACTCGACGCTCCGCGTCTAGACAAATTGAGGAAAGGAAACAGATAGCGTGGGCTAGTGGCTAAGTACCCCGTGGAAGGAAACCCTTAGAAAATGGAGGAGGAAGCAGACCCTTACATAAAATGAATGTTGAAGTCGGATTCACTGGGATGACAGGCGCAAAATAAAAACCACAGTGCAACGCACACCCCCTTGGGAGTTGGAGAAATAAAAAAAACAAGGTACATTCTAATGTTCAGCTGTGTAAGAATTGGTTGGATGTTTAAATTGATGGAAATATGGATATATATGTAAATGAATGTAGTAGTGGGCGACACACAGATAAATCTAGGCATAGCACAACCGCCTGGAGGACTACGGTCCATGCTGAGGATGTGAAGAAATCTACTGCAACCCCCCCCCCCCCCCCCCCCCCCCCCCCGTTTCCTTAACACCTTTTTATGGCGCACACACGAGTAATCTTACTTGTTGTAGAAATCCAACAACAAAAACAATGTGTAAATGGATACATATTGAGAATTAGATGGTGTGTATATAGTTAGATGGGTGTATATATGAATATATAAAGTGTTGGTTGATTCCTTACCTTTGGTAACCTTTCTGGATCTCCCGGATGCCTAGGGACTAACTTCATCAACCTTTGAAAGCCGTAGTCGATTGTGGGCTCAGTTAATGCTGAAGAGAAAATTAAAGATACAATACTAGCCGTGTTACCCGCGAAGAGAAAAATTCAACCAGAAACAACACTAGCCGTGTTACCGGCAATAATTAAGAACGTAATCAATTTGTTTAATGTTCTCCCCCCTTCCCTGACTCCCATTCCCATCATGCTGTCGTCCCTCACTCATACCCACTAATCTCTCCCCCTTCAACCAACACACCCCTCCGCCAATCTTTCCCCTCTGAATCTATCCATTCCTTCTCCCCACGAACCTGTCTACCTCTTCTCTTCTATCGTCCCATTTGCCTCTTTCCAAGCCTCGTGATGAATGCAAATTTTTACCATGGTGTAACAATTCATATTTCTAATAAACTTGTATGGAATTAATTACTGCTCAGTTTTTTTTGTCTTCAATGTTGGAGTACCCATGTTGACAGAGCTAATTATGAAAGTAATTAATTTGGCTTGGCTTGGCTTCGTTCTTTCTCAATCTCCCGCTACCAAACCCTGAAAGGGCTTAAGTCGCAGAATGTAGTTAAGAGAACGGAATGCGGTGTGTCGTAGTTTACAGCTTGACTGCGATATTTACACCTTTCGGTCCAACACATCCGACTTCAGGAAGCATTTTTGAGTGCCGGGTTAGCATTCCCTGTTCGATCCCTTCTCCCTAGCCAGTCTGTCCTGCTGCAGCCTGTTATACAGGATCACCGCGTGGAGGTGTAGAAGGGTCTTGGCAGCTCTGTTTCGCTGTCTCTGACGCTAGCAGTCAGCTATGGGTCACTGACCACTGCAGCTCATGCGCTGCTCAGCATCTTGATTTCAGTTAATTTAAAAATACGCCCCCCCCCCCCCCCCACTGCACTCGCCCATCGACGTCAGCTATCACTGCAGTCTTTTCCCGCCTCAACATTCTCATCTCTTACACCCTAATCCACCCATCAAATCTCTGCTGCACACCTCGGAAAAACAGTCAGACATACAGACGTGCAAGCAATACTATAGTGATAAGGAGTTGCATTTCATAAGATATAACTTCTTATTCTGTCTCAATGGCCCTCCAATCGAAGTGCCACTGTTGCTGGTTCCCTTTCTGGAAGCATGCACCAAAGCATTTACATCCGTTTTTGACGTGGTAGTGTATGTAGTCATTCGTTTTACATGGTGAGATTGAAAGCTCCAAGAATATGATGTAGAATAATAGTGAGTAAAACAATATCGAGTAGAACAATATAGAGTAGAACAATATAGAGTAGAACAATATAGAGTAGAACAATATAGAGTAGAACAACATGGAGAATACCACTATGGGGTATAGGGGAAGGAAACATAATAGACTAGGACAGAATATGATGAAATCAGACAGCAAAGAGTGGATCTTCACGGGATATAACAGCGTGTGGTAGAAAAGGCCAAGTGGCTGGTCGAGTTTTTGGGATGTCAGTCTTCTGGACATGAGGATACGCGTTGAAAAGCTCGGTAAGGAATCGCCATTTTATGGCTGGGGTAAAATGAATACCTAACATACGCAGTTCGCTGTTACTGTAATAGCAAGTGACCGTTATGCCGCATCCACATAAATGCTGCCACTTGACCCCGGCAATTAGAAATAAACCCCGTGATCAAAGTTGTGTTTATGTAGAACAAATGAATTAGGACATCACGGGATAGAACATTACGGAATACAGCAGCATGGAACATAATAATATTGCTATAGAACAAATAAAGTAAAAGAGTATAGGGTGCTGCATTGAATAGCCTGTATCACAGCAACATTGGATAGAACAAATGATACAGAATAACAGGGGGTTGAATATGATGGGATATAAGAGAAAGTAACATAACATTATTAGACATAACATAATGGGGCATTACAGCATAGGACATAACAGTATGGGCCGTAACAGAATGTATGATTGTAGCGTCATACATAACAGAATGGGCCATAACAGAATGGGCGATTGCAGCGTCAGACATAACATAATGAGCCATAACAGAATGGGGGATTGCAGCGTCAGGCATATCAGTATGGGACATAACAGAATGGGCGATTGCAGCGTCAGACATAACAGAATGAGCCATAACAGAATGGGCGATTGCAGCGTCAGGCATAACATAATGAGCCATAACAGAATGGGGGATTGCAGCGTCAGGCATATCAGTATGGGACATAACAGAATGGACGATTGCAGCGTTAGACAAAACAGAATGAGCCATAACAGAATGGGGGATTGCAGCGTCAGGCTCATCAGTATGGGACATAACACAATGGATGATTGCAGCGTCAGACATAACAGTATGGGACATAACAGAATGAGACATAAAAACATCGGACATACAACATGGATGATTGCAATATATGACATAACATCATTGTTGATTGCGGTATATGACATAACATCATAGAAGATAACGGCAAAGAAGATAACATATGACATAACAGCAAATGACATACCATCATCGGACATAACAGCATATGAGATAGCATAGGACATAATAGCATAAGACATAGCAGCATAGAACCAAACATCATGGGACATAACAGCATCGGGTTGCACATCATGTATCATGGCTGACTCATTATACTGTGTGTACTGCCTATATCTACAAACAAAATTACAGTTCAACATTATGTATTCCTGTTGGCTGCAATATTAACGCTTGCAACAGAAGAGACATAATGCGGAACGACGACATTCGAAGTATGGTCGGCACTACGTCTTGTGCTGAATACATTTCCAGACAGGAAATAAGTTGGTTTGGTCATCTCATGAGAATGCACCCTCATCATCTTCCACTGATGGCTTACAATGCTGGTAGATCTGGCTACAGGGCGGCCGCGAGGTAGGTGGATAGATGACATTAGAGTGATTGTGCAACGCACTCGGCGCAGGATAGACGACTCAAGCTCCCCACGACGTTAAACGGCACAAGTGGAAAAAAAACGAACTAACTAGCTTGTGGTGGCGTCCATTGTTAGAACAGCATACTACGATATGTTTCCATAAGGTACATGCGACATGAAATAGTGTATCGAGTATTGTCGTACACCTCAGCACAAACACACACACACACACACACACACACAAACACACACACACACGCACGCAAGCAAACACACACACACACACACACACATTTCCACGCACACACACGCACGTAAGCAAACACACACACACATTTCCACGCACACACACACACGCATACGCACACACACACACACACACACACGCACAGACACGCACTCACGGGTAAACAAAAATAATTTGGGCCCCATAATGACATTTGGGTTTTGCAATGATAAGAGAAAAACGTCACAATAAAAAACATATTTTCTAAACTGTACGCTTATCGCTTCTTACGTGAAAATTATACATTTACATTTTAAATCGTTTACTTACACACGTACAAAGAGAGAGAGAGAGAGAGAGAGAGGGAGAGAAAGAGAGGGAGATAGAGAGAAAGATAGTGAGAGAGAGGGAGAGATAGAGACTGAGAGAGGGTGCGAGTGAGGGAGAGAGAGTGAGAGAAAGAGAGAGAGGGAGAGAGAGTGAGAGAAAGAGAAAGAGTGAGAGAAAGAGAGAGAGGGAGAGAGAGGGAGAGGGAGTGAGAGAAAGAGAGAGAGGGAGAGAAAGAGAGAGAGGGAGAGATAGGGACTGAGAAAGAAAGAAAGTGAGAGAGAGGGAGAGAGAGTGAGAGAAAGAGAGAGAGGCAGAGATAGAGACTGAGAGAGTGAGAGAGAAAGAGAGAGAGAGAGATCTTGTGACCTTGCAAATACAGCGTTGCAGAAATAATATCTTCATGTCCATGTTTGAACTTAATTTTGCCTTACTCTACAAACTGCGCCACTGCAGGGCGACACATGCACGATAAATCGACGGAACAATTGTGGTCTTTAGCGATAAGTGGGCAAGTTTTAGCCTCACCTTGTGGGACAGGAATTATCATTGTCTTCAGATGTTCACATAGCTGGAATAGGTTGGGAACCCCTGATATAACAGATACGTCTTATTCCATCATACGCCTCTGCCTTAATATACATATAACCACAATGACTGGTTGAAAGAAACAGACATCACCGCAGTCTCCCAAAACAACATTTATGAGCGCTGATGTTAAATACATACACAATAAGGAAACCGACTAGTATTTATTTTGTAAAACCTTCAACAAATTTCAGCCAAATGTGAAGTATTGACTTTGCTCAACTCTCGAGAAACTCGCCATCCAGTAAATTACTGTTCACATCTGACGGTTAATGTTTTCAGGCAACTGTTCAGTGCTTCCAAAAATAGTTTTCCAATCAATGACAATTCTGTTTTCAACACTATCGCATATGACTCCTGATTTTGTCTTGCGTCAAAACAGATTCCTTGCGTTCTGTCTTTCAGCCTGAGCGCGTTGTAGAAAGCAATAAACAAAACAAAAATCCCCCAACTCCATTATATGGAGCACCCCTTAAATTGCCTCCCTTCTCTTTTATAATTACCGAACTTGCCAGGATGAAACGACCCGCAAGGAGCATTGGAGAGAAAATGAGCTCTTGGCGAGGTGAAGAAAGCCATGCACAACTACAAATCAATCGCGGAGAGTTCGGGTCGGGAATACGCGCTGATACCAGGGCTCTTTTAACTTCTCGAACGTGCAAAGCTGGAATATTCACCCCCGGCCTGGCCAGAAGTCCGGCACAAATCCTCTTTGAATCTGAGGTCTCAGCTTTCTGACACTCCGTGTCAGGGTTCATTTTGTTGTGTCCTACCCTGATTTTTACGCTTGATCATTTCCGTGACATTGTTCTGGGTTGAGCTATAGATATTATCTCATCTCATCTGCCCATCTAATTCGTTAGATGGCGCTGGGAGGTACAATTTTCTTTCTTATACCATCTGTACGAAATTTATTAATTGTAACCCATACCTTTAGAAGTGTTACTTTAGCACAGTCAGACCGTGACCGAATAGTTGGGATGCCTGTCTACCGACAATGAGGTCAGCGAATTGAATCCATGGTAAGGCTTATGTTGTTTTTCTATTGGGGGAAATATGTAAACATAGCCAGCACACGACGTGGCGACAGAAGTAGCGAAGTGGCATGTAATCCTCAGTGCGAAATCCTCTCGACTACATCAGCAATGAGAATAAAGTTGGACGGCAGTATTCAGTCCGTCATTTTCTGCGTCTTCTTTTTGCTCAGAAACCAGATATGGTATTTTAGGTTCCAATGACGTTTGGACAAATTATTGTTTTTTGTCTAAAGAAGATGGGGCACAGTGAATGAATTGATAACAGCAAATGACTCATAGTTGGATGCCTGCGTCAGAGTCAGCGGACCAGAGCTGACCAAGATCATATTCCGCCTCTAAGTAGCAGGACTGGAAACAGGTTGCACTTGAATAGTCTAAGAGAGCTGGGAAAGTTGTGGAAGGCATAACCAGGCTACCACATCCCTCTCTCCCCACCCCAACACACCCCACCCCCACCCAAAAAGGCCAGCTGAAACGGCATGTGTCAGACATAAAGGTGCAAAGGCGCATATATTGCAGCCTCGCTGCAAACTACGACACGACGTTACAACGTCATTTTCAGGGCGGACGTCGAAGAAGAAGAAGAAGAAAAAGAAGAAGAAGAATAAAAAGAAGAAGAACAAGAAGAATTATAATCCATACCCTTGTATGAATTACTTGAACTTCTTTAGTCCGTTATGTTCCACCTCTCTTGTTGTCCTGTCACCGTATATGGTATTACAGGCTCGAGAGACGTGCAGTTTTGGAGGATTTCTTGGTTTGTGTCAGACCAAATATTTGTCTGTCGCTAAATATCTCCTATGCTTCAGTCGGATTCCATCCTTCCTCACTGAATCTCCTCTAACACACGTAATACGAGAAACACACATCACAAAGAACTAATTCACTCTCTCAGACTATCCATGCACTTGTTTGAAAGCAAAAAAATACAGATTTTTATAACGTAGACGAAGTATGGTATAACTGAGTACAAGCTGAGTGACGGAGCTCTGTTATGAAATTAGGACTGGCCAAGGAAATCGCAAGTATGTTTTCAAATTAAAAATAATAGCAGACGTCACATTTATATATATTAAAGTAAAGATCCAATTAGCAGGCCAGGGTAGGAAATGTGGACTATAGTGTTAGTCCTTTATTTTTGGTGGCCATGGGCACATTAAGTGTGATGTGGTCAACATTGCGCAGACCGACTTTACTTTTCTAGATTATTATGGTAATTGTTTAGGCAGGGTCGACCTCGGAAGCCGTTTGGGATTGGAAACACCCCCGCACCAACTGTGGACCGAACCACAGTCGTTTGGCTGGGAAGCCAATATATGTAAATACTTGAGATAAAAGTTTATATTTATTATAGCGATTTACCGAAAGTAACTATTTTTTTCAACGAGATAAATACAAAATACGTAAGTAGTATGTCCTTTGCAGAGCGTCGCTTCTTACAACCGCCAACATATTTGGTTGTTTTAAGTTTGTTGGCAAGTTTTGAAATACTGTAGGTGGCCATTACTTTCTGTACACGCAGGAGATTTTTAAAAACGTCTTGTCGGTAAAACTGGACACGAGCGTGATTCGAACCTGGTGCGTTGGGATTGTGTAACTAACGCTTCACCCATAGGCCATGCAGCCTCCATTTCAACGACATATTCTAAATCAAGATTACAACTAACAGTAGGTACCCAGTAGCGCCAGAAGTAAACCTTAAAGGGAACTAACTCCTAAAAATATCATATGTGGCCTTGGGTAATGGCCTCCTCCTAAAGATCATGCTTGGGTGCACTTCTTTGGCCCAACCCGCCATTTTTGTTCCACTATGGCCATCTCTAATCTTTGTTCTTTGTTGATGTTTCAATCCGTTAGTCTTCACCATTTGCGTTCTTCTTTATTCATATTCCTTTGGTTGTACGCAGGTTTCGACTACGTATTTGTCCCGAATCTAAACCGTACTTGTCCATATTATTATTCTTTCAACGGCCGACACGTGAAGGGTAATCCAACTGCTAAAAGAGCCACCTTTCTTATTTGTTATGCCTAATCTTTTGCTTGGTACGAAGAAAAAGATCTTCACTGGAGTTAACTTATTACAGAATCGCGTGTTCAAAAACGTGATATGCTCTTTCAGTGGTGGTTTCTGTATTAAATTATTTCACAGGATGAGGTTGCTAGCCCTTGGCACAACCCTCATTCGTTAGTTATCGTTTACAGTGAAGGTTAAAGTGACTGCGGACTATACTGTGAGTATCCAGTATCTATGCTTAACTTATTTTGTCGCTTCTCGTCTACTATGTAGTGCAAAAGTTTATTAGTTCTTGTGTGCCTTATATTTTCTATAGAATCAGATATCCGGTCTCATGCCTAAATATCAAATATCCGGTATCATGCTGAACCATCAGATATCCGGTCTCATACGGAACCATCAGATATCCGGTCTCATACTGAACTATCAGATATCCGGTCTCATACTGAACCATCAGATATCCGGTCTCATGCTGAACCATCAGATATCCGGTCTCATTCTGAACCATCAGATATCCGGTCTCATACTGAACCATCAGATATCCGGTCTCATGCTGAACCATCAGATATCCAGTCTCATGCTGAACCATCAGATATCCGGTCTCATACTGAACCATCATATATCCGGTCCCATGTCCAACCATCAAATATCCGGTCAACATTACCTGAGGCAAATGGACACAACCTACGTTACCTGAGGCAAGTGGACACACAACCTACATTACCTGAAACAAGTGGACTCAACCTACATTATCTGAAACAAGTGGACTCAACCTACATTACCCGAAACAAGGGAGCACAACCAACATAACGTGAAATATCTATACACAACCAACATTACCTGAAACAAGTCTACAGAACCAACTTAACCTGATACATATATAGGGAACAACCATTACTTGAAACAAGTGGAAACGACCTACATTACGTGGAAAATGTCTATACACCCAACATAACATGAAAAACGTCTACTCTAACAATATAACCTGATCCTAGCGTCCAGCCGATTTAATGCTTCATGAAAAATTCATAAATGTTGTGTGCGCGTGCACTGTCTAGAAGTGACGGGCGGGTAGCCGTTTGACGCTGTCATCGGTATCTCATTGCAATACTCTGTTTCAATATCGATTTCTCAAACCATGGCTCTTGTTTCTATCACTCCGTTATCTGATCCTCGTCAACTGTTATTATTATTGTTACAATTTTTCTACACTAACATTGAAGTGAATTCTCTGTTGACTCTGTAACAATTATCATTATCTAGAGTAACTGATTTTTAAGCCAGCGTTTTGTCAGAAAACGAGCTAACAATGAATAGGTCTCATAGTACCATC
>JAVGWX010000001.1:54114133-54151633 GCA_036924085.1 Ariolimax columbianus
GTCAAGTCAGGGCAGAACACACGACATGTCCAGTCAGGACAGAACACACGACATGTCAAGTCAGGGCAGAACACACGACATGTCAAGTCAGGGCAGAACACACGACATGTCCAGTCAGGGCACAACGAGGCTAGAACCAGACACGTTGGGATCGTAAGCAAAACTAGCAACCGCATAGGCCACATGCTTCCCCTATTGCATTTCAAATCTCTATGTAGTACATGTCTTCAACATATACATTCCACAATTTCCTGTCCTGTGCCTTCTGTTCCAGTGCGTCAGCGGTGCAGGTTCTTAGCCGTTTTCCTGCATAGCGTAAACATCCCTCCTGGCAGAAGACGCTCTTTTGTTGTGGATGCTTTAAGTTGCCCAAATTTGTTGACGTGTTTGTGGACATAAATGTCTACATTATTAGATAGTCAGCTCCATATCCGACCCACCGTAGAAGTCTCTTACACATGCGTGGTAGGTTAACAAGGTTACTATTCTTTCCTCTCCGTTCGGACCGCAGCAACACTCTGGAACTTCGTTCATACACATTACCTTCCTGCGACTTTTGACCCATGCAAATTACCTTCATGAGACCTATGGTCCATAAACATTGCCGTCATGCGACCTTTGGTCCATGCAAATTACTTTCATGAGACCTATTGTTCATAAACATTTCCTTCATGCGACCTGTGCTCCATACAAATTGTCTTTGTGTGACCGATGGTCCATACAATCTACCTTTAATCTACCTTTGTGTGACCCGTTGACCAAAACAAAATTGTCTTCATGTAACATGGCAGTGGTTTTACCTTTACAACCAAATGATAAAGGTTTGAATGTGGTGGCTTATACAAATAAGAGTCAGAGTGGCGTCTTTACTCCTTCCAATGTTTACATGTGTTCTATATTTCTACCGAGTGCCATTTATTTTAGATTAACTCGCTTTAATTTTGTTTTAATGGGCCGATTGATAGGTTTCTCTCGTGACTCGGTAGGGAATGAGTTAACCAGGTACTTTCTATATCAATGGTTAATTGAAAAGTTTATTAAGTATGCAGCGTAAAGCATCCAGGAATCGAATTTCTGCACAGACACGGCAGCATAGAACAGCTGACCTCATTCCAAGCGTGTTCGTAAAAAGGTGAACTATAAATGGCAGAAGGACAGGCAAGCACATATTGTAGACATGAGTTTGGTTTTCAGATGTTTTCACACATGGTACACATGATCAATTGCCACATCACGTCATCCGTAGTTGCTGGATTTGTTTGGCTGTGTATATACCATGCCTTACCTAAGCATGCATGGAGTGAACAGAGTAACTAGACAGACCTGCACCAGAATGAGATCACATATAAAAGACCTTTTTAATGAGAAACAATATATATATCACTATCGTCATCATTATCATTAACTGTTTCCGTCTTATCAGACGATAGTTTGACAGTATGGATCGATACACAATATGGATCGATACACAATATGGCAACTGTTGAGAGGCTATGGGATGCCAGAGAAGTTCATAACCCTCATACATAATATGTACGAAGATATAGTTGGTTGAGTGGTACACGCAGGAGCACAGATTGACAGCTTCGGCTTGCAAACAGCGGTAAGACAATGGTGCTTCTTATAGTCTATCCTGTTCTTGTTGTCCCTAAATTGGACAATGAAGACATCAGTCGAAGGAAAAAAGAACTGGTATTCAGTAGACACTTGTCAGGAGTGGAGGATCTGGACTTCGCAGATGATCTGGTACTTTTGTAACACGGATGTGATTTTACAGCCTATTTTCGTCTTAATACAGCAGACACTGATCATCTGCAAAGATTAACCATTCCTGTCTGTATTTCTGGTTATCCTTATGTTAATCCACAGTACTGCCACAGCTTCGTCTTTTATTTATTATTTGTATTGATACTTGCACTCTCGGTTAGAGTAGTGCAGATTACGGCTAGGAACCCCATTTTGTACCCTTATTGCCCAGTCATCATAGGCGTCTCAGTCGCTGAAGACCATGGGCTGGCGCCCTGTGAGTCTTGTCCAGCTCTGTCTCCTGTATTTCGACACTGTCTACTATGGATGTAAAGGCCGATCCTCGAGTGACAATCCCTGCTACAGATTGTACAACCATGTTGAGGAGGCTGGCTTGTCGTGGTGTTC
Source organism: Ariolimax columbianus (assembly GCA_036924085.1). NCBI lineage: Eukaryota > Metazoa > Mollusca > Gastropoda > Stylommatophora > Arionidae > Ariolimax > Ariolimax columbianus. Next base: position 54,116,288 of record JAVGWX010000001.1, read on the forward strand.
TTTGATCTATTCAGTCTTTCTATTTTCTCTACAGCCAGAAGGCCTCTACGAGCGTCGGCAGCCACGATGCCCCTCCAACTGACTCTTTCTCTTTCTTTATACTGCCCCAATAAATGTGACTAATATGTATACTTTAAAACAAAGGGCAGTTCTCTGTGTAGGTTTCAGTCTCTAACTGAATAATAGATAATGTCGACTGCTGCCAATTAAGCATGTCATAGAAGACTATAAAGTAGGGTTGTGCATGGAGCTGATAAATTCCAGAATGTAAACCAAAATCCCACACAAACAATATCAGCAAGTGCATATATATACTTCTTGAAGAAGGCCAACTGTTATTGTTGTTGTTGTTGTTGTTTCGGATGCCCACAATGAGTTGGTTCACTCTTTTGTGGGCCCTGGAAAGGACGTTAAGTGACGGGTTGCAGTAGCTTTCCTCACATCCCGAACATGTTGATGAAGGTGGACCGCGGTCCTCAAGGCCGATTTGCTATGCTTGGCTTCATCTGTGTGACACTCACTACTACGGGGATCACGTCGATTCACATCTTGTCTGCTAGACTGCCGTGAAAACAGTCAGTCTCCACGGAACGCTACATGGAAGAGAGATAGTGGTCTTGGTCAGCATATTGAGCTTGCCTATGAAGCGGAGTCCTGGTCAGTATGTTCTCCCTGACAGGACTAGCGTCTCAGTTCCCCGAGGACAACTGCAAAGCGGCCATATGTTCATACTGCAGAAAATAGCGGACGTATTGGACTCACTGGTACATAATTTTTCAAACGTGAGTGTTTTTCAACAATTTTTCAATATTCATCACACCCTGATATAACCAAATGACTGTATTTAATCAAATGTAGCGTACCTTCTTCAAATCGAATTTGTTTTTAAACATAATAACTCTTTAATATCGCCAAAGATGGAATGAAGGATATGTGATATTCCAGTAGCTTTTGGTATTAGGTTCCGCTCTTACTTCCTTTTGATCCTCCCGTGACCCCAAAACAAGAGAAAGTGTTGCAGGAATTCCAGGGAGACGAATTGAGCTTTGTTTGTCCTGGACGTGAGTTGATTACATCCACCAGCAGGTGACGACGGATTAATGCTGGAAACCGCTAGAGGCAGGAGCTGCGTCTCGACCGTAGAGATCAACAGAGAAATCGATTGGCGAGTACGGAAAGGTGCCCCGGTAATGGGTCGATTGGGAAAGTTTAGCAAAGGAAAATATATATTGTTTGTCTCATTGAAACAAGCTCTTATTCTAAAAAAATATGAAAGCTATATGCTGTTTTCTCTTATTGCTTCCAAATACAATTTTACGCATTTGCAGTCTTAAAATAATTTGACTTCTCTTCGCAGTATTGCTGGTTAGTTATTCTTGTATTATATTGACGATGCACGGCTCTTTCCACCACATACTGAGTCTTGTTGTATCAGGGACAGAATTTCTACTTAAAACCTCACCTTATAAAAATTAATATTTTGAATTGTTTCATTATTTCAATCAGTAATTGTCGTTGTTGCTAAATCCACTCATATTGATTTATGTACTAGTAACGGTTTCTTTGAATTGGGTTACAGTGGCTCTCTATTAATTTTGAGTAGTATATTAATATTATGGTAAATGAATCTGTTATTGTCAAAATGGCTTCCGTTATAGTTCTGTTCTTAATATCTATTATTATCGGTTATTGTTGATGCTAAAGTTATTACCATCACTACAGCACTAATTATTAAATGAAATTATTTGTCGACGTACGTTTCACAATCCGAACGCACCGGATTTGAATCCCACCGTGTCCAGTATGGAAAGAAACCTACCAAAAAATGGGTAACAGCAAAATAGGCTGGCGGATGTAAGAAGCGACGTTCTGCAAAAGATATGCTACTTACATTACAATAATAGTACCAAAGACATTACTGCTGTTGGTGAAAGTTAAAGTGCTCACTGTACTATGCTCCATATTTGTTTATATTCTGTGGAGGCAAGTTATCCACCGCAAAACAAACTATTTTCTGAAAGCGTCTCTGAGACGACCATCCAGGCTGGTCAAGAGCTCCTAAATGGCCTTTCAGACTGGAAAACAGAAACATTGTCACAGTTCACGAAACAAAACGCGCCTAGAAACCTATAAAGAGATGACCCATCTCTACATTCAAAATGCAAGTTACCTCACAACCAGTTATTGCCGAACGAGAATATTCATCAAGAAACAGAGCAAATCAAAATCCAGCGGAATTGTCAAAGTGTCAATAACTTACAGTCGACACTCTTCCTGATACAGGAATTAAATGATGCAATACATAGTCCTGATGATTTGAGGACAGAGCAAACTAAAAACTTTTGATAAGAAACTATTAACAATTCTATGCAAATCCGTAATATCTGGAGGAAATCCCAGGTGGTTGCATTGATAAAACCAGGATAACCTCCATCAGAAGGCAATAATTTCCGACCAGATTCGCTCCAACGCCATCGCTAAAAGATTGTTGTAAGAATGATCCCAAACTCTGTGGCCTCGTTGATAGACAAGGGAGCTTATCAAGGATTTAGCATGTTTCAGGGCTGAAGATCATGTTGCAGCTAAATCCTTGACCTGGAACAATTAATCGAGAGCGGGCACGAACATAAGCAGCTCACAGGAGCGTCTTGCATCGACCTCAGTGCAGCATACCGCACTATCAATCACGAGAAGCTGCTGACAAAGCTAAGTTCTTTGACAAATGATTGACGTCTCACTGACCTGGTCACGTGTCCCTTGTAGAATATGATATTCTGCGCCACACGCGGGTGAGAAAAAAAAGGCGAAACATAAACAGTAGGTTTTCACACAAGGAAGCGACCTATCACCTATGTTGTATAACATATACCAGCGACCAACATATAGACACGGTGGGGAGGGGGGGGGGGGAATGAAATGCAATGATACTGCATAAGGAAATGGTTTTCAAGCGGTTGAACACAAACAAACAAGTGCCGTTGATCCCTTTGCCGTATGTTACCAGAAACAAAATACTTCTCAAACTACACCTCAGCACAATCCAAGTAACTGCTTTCCTTTTCAAATATTCAGAGAAAGAAAGAGAGAAACAGGTCAATGACCCACGATACTCTATGTTCAGACATCGGGTGCAGCGCACAAGACTAAAGTCAAGAGGAAGTTTCTTACAGGCAACCCATCCCCTACAGACTAGTCCAGGAAAACGACGCATCGAAAGTTGGAAACATCTGACACAGGTCCCCGTTGATCGAGTTACAGGAGGAACTTGCGCCTGGACATCTCCTGCCCTACGCAACATGGACGTCACTTTATAGGCTGGTGTATCATGATGCAGGAAAAACCTGAAAAGATGCAGGGATGATGAAACATGCGAACATAAAGTACCACAAGACCAGGACCATCTGACGACCTGTCCAAAGCTCCCGAAGACTTGTAGCATGGATGACCTGCTAAGTGCCAGTGATAGGGCAATCCATGGGACTTAATACTGGAAGAATGAAGTGTGACTTAATGCCTAGGACATGGAAAGTAAGAGAGGCACAGAAAAGACTTCAGATCAAATGCCAAGGACAGGAGCTGGAACACAGTATAGCTCCCAAATACCTGGATGTCAAGTTAGATCGCACGCACATTGTCCTGCACGATACACTGCCAGGAAACAAAACCGAACACATGCGAGTAATAATATCCAAAATGTGTCATTGCACAAGATAGAGCACAGTGACCCGAATGTCACCCGAATGTCAGTACTGTCTGTCTCTAAGTTTCTCCGCACCGAGAACGCCGCGCCTATTTGGAAAACTGCTGCAGATGTCCACATTATTAATACAGTAATAAATTAAACTGGCTGGATAGTTGCAGGATACCTAAAGCATGGCCATCTGTAAACTACAGATGGCCATGCCTAAAGCCTACTCTAACAAAAATGAATCTATTCCATAATGAGCCAGGACCAAGTAACGCTTCAGAAATCTAAAGAGAGAAACAGGTAAACGGCCGAAAGCACCATATATTTGGATATCAGATGCAATGCAAGGGACTGAAAAATGGTATCGTACAGTTAACACAACAGCTACAGACAGGGAACACCGTCTCGAAAAATGCAATGAGCTGACATATTCCCTGAAACCCCGAGTTATGCAACATTAAGTCACTAAATAGACTCCGAACTGGTGTATCACGACACAGGAAGAACTTAAACAAATGGGGATTTATGGGTGATGAGACATGATACTATGGAGAAACACAAGATCCAGACCACCTGCTTGTCTGCTAAATCTTCTGGAAACATGCAATACGGATGACATATAGAAGGGGAAAGACAAAGCAACGCACATGGACGAACTTTGGAAATATGACGTTTGACGTGCGACAAAGGGCCCATAAAATAAGTAAGTAAATTCCCCACCCCGCTGAATTTCCTTTCCCCACACAGACAGCTACCCATTTATAGCTGGGTGACCTAGAGCGTTCTGATAAAGGGGATTCAGTATTGTGCTTTACTATTCTGCTAAACAGAACACCCCCACCCCACCCGCAAACTTGAAGTGTGAGTCCTGGACAAAATTATCACGTTAATAATATCATTCTCGACACAAAAGGCAACTTGACCCTTGCTTATCTAAAGAACCTATCCTTTTCTGTTGTATTATGCTGAGAAGTACACTTGCAAAGGCAGTTATCAGATATGACAGTCACAAAAACATAAAAGCAACGAAGTATACTATCTCATATAAGCAACATCGTAAACCAGCTTTATGTTTAATAGAGTTATAACACAATGGCTTTTGTCCACTGCACAATAATTGTAATTGAGGAGGCAATTAGGATAGTCAAAGAGGTAGCAAGTAAAACTCGAAACTGAAAAAAAAAAACCGTTAATGAAGAAATAAAAACGCACATAAAAACAACACAAATGGCACAGGGAACACAGACGAATGATAAGAGATCTCGTGGTACTATTCAAAATGTGAACAAACAAGGGCAGACTAAAACATTTATTGAACACATTTTTTTAAAAATCCGGCGCCACGGGAAAGAAGTACACGACGTTAAACGTGTTTCAAAGTATATTAGCTCGACGGAATCAAACCAAAAGTGACAACATAGTCCATGCCAAACCACGCGAGAGTACGACCGTATGACGACGGGATAAGTCTGAACCAGCCCAGCACGTTTGTGAGGGAAATAGATGTGGTTATTTGAAAAGCAAGGGCCAAAAAAAAGGAGGAAGTCCATTAGCAAGCTCAACTGTTGCAGACGAAATAGTGGATGCTTTATTGAACGAGTTCTATTTTTGTTTTAGGTACTGGTGACCGGTACGCTTCTTCGTCTTTCCGAGAACTTATTTACATCTGGGTATACTGGAGCGTGACATCACTAGGTTACGTACCCGGTAAGTTATGCCGTAACAAGCCAACCTTCAAACTGTTACACTGTTTCGACACTGAGAAGTAGTGAAGTCAAATAGAACATTCCCTTAAGGCAGTTTGTCGCCTCTAGTCAGAGAGACGGAATGTATTTGTTGTATCAATAATTCAGATATTCCAGAGAGTAGAGCCGTTACTTCCAGCCTGTTCTTCCAATCTGCGTCCTGTTAAGATGACGACTCCTCCACCGTGAAATGACTCCCACGGGACTCCTGGGAGGCGTGCAGGGACTGATGGGGTCGAGATATCAAGGCAGGATCGATGGGATATACCAGGGTCACAGAGTCATCAATTCTCGTGTATGAAAGCCCGTGATAAGATATGTATAAATATATTTTACCCAGCTGAGACAAATTTGGAAGCACAAGTGACAATAGAAGAACAGTAGCGTTAGATTCAACCAATTTGCCATCCACTAACATTAATTTATCTTCATATCGCTACATCACGCTACATTAATTTATCTTCATATCGCTACATCACGCTACATTAATTTATCTTCATTTCGCTACATCACGCTACATTAATTTATCTTCATATCGCTACATCACGCTACATTAATTTATCTTCATATCGCTACATCACGCTATATTAATTTATCTTCATATCGCTACATCACGCTACATTAATTTATCTTCATTTCGCTACATCACGCTACATTAATTTATCTTCATATCGCTACATCACGCTATATTAATTTATCTTCATATCGCTACATCACGCTACATTAATTTATCTTCATATCGCTACATCACGCTACATTAATTTATCTTCATATCGCTACATCACGCTACATTAATTTATCTTCATATCGCTACATCACGCTATATTAATTTATCTTCATATCGCTACATCACGCTACATTAATTTATCTTCATATCGCTACATCACGCTACATTAATTTATCTTCATATCGCTTCATCACGCTACATTAATTTATCTTCATATCGCTACATCACGCTATATTAATTTATCTTCATATCGCTACATCACGCTATATTAATTTATCTTCATATCGCTACATCACGCTACATTAATTTATCTTCATATCGCTACATCACGCTACATTAATTTATCTTCATATCGCTACATCACGCTACATTAATTTATCTTCATATCGCTTCATCACGCCCAATATGGACGTTCAGGTTTGATATCTTGTTTTCATGTCTTCGTTTAGTTCCATATGAAGCAGATGCCTGCAGCTGTAGCTACAGCTACAACTAAAGATGGTGATGTATGAGGTTAGAAGAAGCCTCAATATTGCTGCAGTACTTTCATGCCTCCAATGACGTGCTTTGGTGCAGATTTTACGTAGAGTAGGTTAGCTGTATTTCGTAATTCTGTTGTTTATCGAAATTCAAAACAGATGTAATACAGCAAGTCAAATCATTGGGTAAACTACCTGGTAGTCACATTTGATCGGCGCATGACATGGAAAAGTCAGATCGAGAGAAACCGAATGAGAGCCAGAGAAAGAATGGCAATCATGAGGAAACTTGCTGGCACAAGCTGGGGAGCAGACGAAAGCATACTAAAAAAACTGTACACTGGAAGAGTGAGACCAGTTCTCGAGTATGGCATTTCGGCATGGACAACAGCAGCAAAGGCGAACTTCGATAAAGTTAACAAACTTCAAAACCAAGCCATGAGAGTTATAACTGGAGGCATGAAGTCAACGCCAATTGTAGAACTTGAAAAGATTACAAAGCTACAACCCATGACCGATAGAAGAGATTGCAGAGCCCAGCTGCAGTCAGAGAAACTCAGAAGACTGACTGACCACTCAATGCACCAGAGACTAAACAATTTGGGAACTGGGAAACTAAAGCGGAGAAACTTTGCAGAAATAGCCAAAGCAAAGATGCACGAAGATCCCATAAACGCACTAACAACATCAAAGCTCATCACTACTGTACGAAAACCTACCTGGAGGCAGGATATATTTCCAGAGGTGGTAGAAAATATACCAGGTATTGGAAACAAAAACTGCCAGACTGAAAAAGAAAGGAGAGATACTACCCTAAGCTTTATATCGAAAAACTACCCAAGCATGGACTGGACCCATGCATACACAGACGGTTTTGTAACAGACACTACACAGAACGGAGGGGCAGGAGCATTCCTGAACCTACCAAATGGCAGAAAAATAACACTGTCATTCGCTACTGGTAAGTACACAAGCAATTTCAGAGCGGAGGCAGAGGCACTGAGGGCGGCAGTGGAAGAAATGGTGACACATAAAGAAAATGAAAGCCATATGGTCCTGCTTACAGATGCTCTCGCCGTAGTCACAGCACTAAAAAGCCAGAAAAACACTGAGCTTAATGACTTAAGAGCAGCACTCTGTCAACTATGCCAGCAGTCCGCACCAAAAAGGGTAGTGGTACAGTGGGTCCCTTACACAATGCAACATCCAAGGCAACGAGGAGGCAGACAGACTGGCAAAAGAAGGTGCAAGACTACAACAAACAGATACTAGTATGACGTACGAAGAGTCAAAACGGCTTATTAAAGCCAGATACATGACCAAATGGGAAACTGAACATACCGGCTACACCAAAAACGATGCCTATTACCAGTTGAACAGAAGAGAGCAGGTCGTTGTCTTCAGACTTCGCATTGGCCACAATAGACTGAGGTACCACCTATTCAACAAATTGAAGATAGGTGGTACCGACGAATGCCCGTGTGGTACCGAGAAAATGACCGCTGAACATTTGCTGCAAAACTGCCCGACATACGAGGATCAGAGAGAGCAGATGTGGCCATCACCAGTGGAACCACAAGAGAAGCTCTATGGCAGTGTCGACAGCCTCAGGATGACAGCCGCTTTTTTCGAAAAAATAATGGTTACTGTCTGACTGCGTACGATGAAGAAGAAGAAGTAATCATTGGGTAAATACCCCGGTAATACCATCTAAGCACGTGACAGTGGGTATCAAGAGAACGTTACACAACATGATATCCCTACATACATTGTGCTGTTAGTGCCAGAATTGGACATTAACAAGCAAAGTTAAACAAACATGGAAAGAATGAGAAACGTAGATGTTAGGAAACAAGTAGGTACAAAACCAGTGCTAGACTTCATCAAGAGACAGCAAACCAAATGGTTCGGCCATGTGACATGACAAAAAGCAGATAGTATCCATTATAAAGCAATGCTATTCAGATACATTGGATATATATCAAAGAGCCGACCACGTCATAGCTGGATAGCAGAAACAACATAGGCAGTGAAGCTTCATATGCAATAGGCACAAAATAGGGCCATTTCAAGACACCTCTTTATAACTTGACATTAACAGGAAAATGCGGGCAAAAAGCGAAAAGAAGAAGCAGATCCTCAATGTAAGAGGATAGGCTAGTTGTATTGGTCATTCTATCTTACATGTAAGAGGGTAGGCTAGTTGTATTGGTCATTCTATCTTACATATAAGAGGATAGGCTGGTTGTATTGGTCATTCTATCTTACATCTAAGAGGATAGGCTAGTTGTATTGGTCATTCTATCTTACATGTAAGAGGGTAGGCTAGTTGTATTGGTAATTCTATCTTACATCTAATAGTATAGGCTAGTTGTATTGGTAATTCTATCTTACATATAAGAGGATAGGCTAGTTGTATTTGTCTTTCTATCTTTCATGTAAGAGGATAGACTAGTTGTGTTGGTAATTCTATCTTTCATGTAAGATGGCTGCTGTTGTTTGCGAATACCCATAATGAGTAGGTTACTCTTTTCTGCGCCCTGAAGAGGACGTTAAGTGTCGGGTTGCAGTAGCTGTCCTTACATCCTGAGCGTGCTGATGAAGGTGGACCTGCGTCTTCCAGGTGGCTGTGCTATGCTTGGCCTCATCTGCGTGTCACTCGCTATTACGGGGATTGCATCGATCCCTCACCCCGTTAGCCAGGCTGCCATGAAAACAGCCCGTTTCGAGGGAAGGCTACTAGAAAGCCGAGGTAAGGGTCTTGACCAGTATGTTTTGTCTGGCCCTGACTAACACATTTGGCCAGTGCATGACCAGACGTTAGTCTTCCTCCCTACATGTAAGATGGTAGACTAGTTGTATTGGTCATATTATATTACATGTAAGACGGAAAGCTAGTTGTATTGGTCATATTATATTACATGTAAGACGGAAGGCTAGTTGTATTGGTCATATTATATTACATGTAAGACGGAAGGCTAGTTGCATTGGTCATATTATATTACATGTAAAACGGAAAGCTAGTTGTATTGGTCATATTATATTACATGTAAGACGGAAGGCTAGTTGCATTGGTCATATTATATTACATGTAAGACGGAAGGCTAGTTGTATTGGTCATTCTATCTAAGAGGAAAGGTCAGCTACAGTGATCACTATATCATTCACGTTAGAATCTCATCTACAGTAATCCTCTTATTCTTCATATCAACCAAAATGAATACAATGCGCGGCAAACAAATGTTTTGTTCCAAATGTGCAAGCAAAATAGCCACAACAATATCAACCACAGTATACTTTCAGTACTCAGGAAACATCCAAATATAGTGTCCCCGTCTTTGGTGTGGCTACCTCGTTAACAATGTACTAGCCTACGAGTCCTTTATTGATTACTTACTCAGTGAAAATGTGCGTAGTTTTGCTTTTAACATTCTATTTTTTTTTCAGAACTTGGAGTATCAAAGTGTTTGTGTAGCAAAGTGGTAGAACGTTCGTTGCCAAGATAGAGGTCCTGGGTTCAACTCCAGTTATCATGACGGTCTAGTCTACATAGCTGAATCTAATACCAATACCAAAAAGACATTAAATTCCCAGTCGAGTCAACTACGAGATCAAGATAAAAACAGTCAACATGTACATCTGGCCAAAAGCATTAATCAAACGGGGAAAGAGAATATCTGGATCTAATATAATCAATAGGTTTACAGTAGCAACAGAATAGAGAGGCATGGTTTGTCGGTGCTTGTTTAATGTGTAACCGGAACCGAAGATGTATCTGTGAATGGCTTGACCTAGATCCTATTCTCATACATGTGACGACCCTAGAAACTGACTGCAACCATGCATGCTGACTTTGAGATTAGGGATCGAATAGGGAGTTAAACACGGTCCGACAAAATGCCGTGCTGAAATCGGATGTGTCGGATCGAAAGGTGCAAATATCACAGCCTCGTTGTAAACTAGGACACAATGTCACAAACGTAGAAGAAAAACAAGAAGAAGAAGAAGAAGAAGAAGAAAAAGAAGAAGAAGACGAAGAAGAAGAAAGAGAAGAAGAAGAAGAGGAGGAAGAAGAACAAAAAAATTAAAAAGAATAAGAAGTAGTACATAAAAAAGAAGAACAGAAGAAGAAGAAAAGGGGAAAGAAAAAGAAGAAGAAGAATAAAAAGAATAAAGAAGAACAAATACACAACAAATAATGCACAGAGTGCAGAACATGCACACCCATAAGACATCTTACACTAACGAGACTTACCTGTGTAAACGAACCGTCCAGGTGCACCTTTACAGAACTGCTTGGACTTGTAGGATAAGGTAACTTCTACTACTCCAGGAATGTGCCGAGGCGGCGTCTGAACTCGAATGGCGTGTGATGTTATCAACTAAAGTAAAGGATGAATATCATGTTTCTGGTTAACCGACAGTTTTATGTTTAGTTAATTGTTACATGTTTTGTATTTCTGCTTAATTGTATAACTTAAGTAGGTATGTGGCTCAAAGAATCAGCTAGAAATTAGCCAAGAATATGAACAAAAAATGAATATTGTAAAGACAAATACAATAGCGCTTTGGGTACAGAGTAGTTGAACAACATCGACGAAACAAAACAATTTAAGATTTTCATTAACAAATGATAACTAAAGACAATAATAAAGAACGTTTCACGTAGACAAACAAATACAAATTAAGAAACGTATCATAATATTAACTAAATAAATTGACAAAAAATTTAATCGGACGTGGACTGAAAAAAAAAACGTTGATAAATACTACCATTAGCAATGCTCTTTAGCCCCAAGCATGGAACCCGTAGATTTAGAGGTAAAATAATTTTTGTTCAATACAGGAAGAAGGAAAATATTTTAACAGTATTCAGAAGGGTATGAGACGAATAGACTGGTGTAACAATGGACAGATCTGCGATTAGCGTTGGTTGGGAATAGAGAGTGAGATAGTGAGCAAGCCAGTGAATGTTGACCGTCACTGAGTTTAATAGAATACATGAATAATTGAGGAGACGTACTAGGTTTATATACGGATGTTTGATACTAGTATGACGAACGAAGAGTCAAAACGGCTTATGAAAGCCAGATACATGACCAAATGGGAAACCGAACATACTGGTTACACCAAAAACGATGCCTATTACCAGTTGAACAGAAGAGAGCAGGTCGTTGTCTTCAGACTTCGCACTGGCCACAATAGACTGAGGTACCACCTATTCAACAAATTGAAGATAGGTGGTACCGACGAATGCCCGTGCGGTACTGGCAAAATGACCGCTGAACATCTGCTGCAGAACTGCCCGACATACGAGGATCAGAGAGAGCAGATGTGGCCATCACCAGTGGAACTGCAAGACAAGCTCTATGGCAGTGGCGACAGCCTCAGGATGACCGCCGCTTTTTTCGAAAAAAATAATGGTTACTGTCTGACTGCGTACGAAGAAGAAGAAGATATACGAATGTTTGTCCGACAGTCATTTAGTTTATCAGTCAATTAGATTATCAGTAAGTCAGTCTATTAGCCAATCACTTTCAGTCCTTATGTCTGTTAGTACTTTAATGTGTTAGTCTATTTGTCAACAATCTTATATTGGTCCATCAGTTAATCTGTTGTTTTTAGTCCGTAAGTCTATTAGTCAGTCAATCTATGTGTCAGTCTGTTAGTCAACCACCCTGTATCAGTCTATTAGTCTATCAGTTTGTTACGAGGTATGTTCAAATGAAAAGGACCAAACTGCAACAATTGAACAAGAGTATGATGCGCATGATGACGTCACTTCTGGTGTTTACAGCATATACCAACCGTCAAGTTTGCAACATTTCATTATCCTCCGACTCGTAATTTTCTCAGCAGACCGTTGAAAACATGGCGGGTGTGATAGGGCATCCGTTCAGAGTTTGTCAGCGAGCGGTGATTCGGTTTCTAACAGCAGAAGGATGTCGACCAGTTGACATTCATCGCAGAATACAGGCAGTGTATTGTGACAAAAGTGTGTCGAAGACAACAGTGAAGAACTGGACAACAATGTTTAAAGAAGGAAGTGAGTTAACGAAAGATCTTCCGAGACCAGGTCAGGCGCATATTGTTGCGTTAACTCACGTCCTTCTTTAAACATCGTTGTCCAGTTCTTCAATGTTGTCTTCGACACACTTTTGTCACTATGTACTGCCTGCATTCTGCGATGAATGTCAACTGGTCGACATCCTTCAGCTGTTAGAAACCGAATTCCCGCTCGATGATTAATTCTTGAAGGATTCTCTATCACATCCGCCATGTTTTCAACGGTCTGCTGAGGAAACTATAAGTCGGAGGATAATGAAACTTTGCAAACTTGACGGTTGATATGTGCTGTTTTTACTAGAAGGATGTCATCACGTCCATCGTACGTATGATCAATTGTTGCAGTTTGGTCCGGTTTTATTTAAACACGCCTCGTAGTAAATAAATATTTCAGTCAGTCAGTCTAATTGTCAACTAGTTTATGTCGTGTCTGTTAGTCACTCAATCTATATGCCAGTCTATTAGAAACTCATCTTATATTTAGTAAATCAGGTTATTATTCAGTAAGTCCATTAGTCAGTCAATTTATTCAAAGGTAGCGGTCAGTTCCATGACAACAACGGCGCTGGGGATGAATATAATTCTTCACGTACTAAGAAGCTTCCTATGTGAGCAGGGGTGACGCGTTTCCTTTCTTGCTGTTTTACCTTCCCCAACTCATACGTCAGGTACCCATTACCAGCTGGGTCGATTGGGGGAGCAGTCGTATCATGAACGAACCGGGCCCGGATTATTAATTCTTTGAAACTTATTACGCTGTAATCCCATTCTAGTACGCCATCTCCCTGTCGACTAGGCTACATGTTGCAATAGTCAGTCTATTAGTCTGTCTAACAATCAATCACGTTATCAGTTCATCTATTAGTCAGTTAATATTTTTGTTAGGTAGTCCATTATTTAGTTAGTTTATTAGTCGGAATAACAGTGTTTAAGTTAGGTAGCTAGTCATTCAGATACTTAATATATTAGTCAGTGAGTATATAGCCAGTTGGTCAATTTACAAATCTATTATTTAATCACTCTTATCAGTCAACTAGTTTATCGATCAGTAAGTCAATTAATCGATTAAATTATCGCTCAATCAATCAGTCTGTTAGTCATTCCGTCAGTTATTCTATCACTCAGTTTCTTAGTAAATTATTTTTCGTAATCATCAAACGTTAACAAATGTAGTTATCGTTGTAGCTGTTAATCAATTACTTTGCTGAATTCTTGATTTAACAACTTTCATAATATCGTTTGCAAGGAGTACTTCATCAATTCACTGAAAAAATAAATACGATCTAGCCAAGAAAGACCAAGTCTGAATTCTGTTTAGCCCACACCACAGGCAAATCGATACGAGCCAACCAGATGCCGGGAGGTCGTGAGAGAAAGGCGTAAAATTTATTGCCTGTCATTCTTCTAACTTTGTCTCCCGCGGTCATGGACTTGATTCATAGCTTTCTCCAGAACTGACTCAACACAGCGATGTATTTGCCCTCACTTTTATTTAGAGATGCTTTGTTTTAATGAAACTTATTGTCCCATTCTGGAATAACGCGAATATGGACGTTCGCACAAGATAGAACGATCAAGTGATTTAAGGAGGCATCAAAATTGTAATTACTGCCTCTTTCATTATCATCCTCGTTGCTATAGTTACAGTAAACGCTATCTCTTATACAGAATCAACATCACGGCATGTCGAGTAGACACATAGGTAGTCAGTCCTTTTGGCAATTGGCCAATAGCATGTATGTTGGTGACTCATATTGGTGGCTGAATTTAAACAACCAAGCTCCTTCTTGCTTGATCCGTGCCTGATATTTTTTTTGTTTTTTTTGTTTTTTTGCGTTCGCCTTATTTCTCTAATCCCCAAGGCGGTGTGCGTTGCACTGTGGTTTTTTATTTTTGCGCCTGTCGGCCCAATGCATCCGACTTCAGCATGCATTTTATGTAAGGGTCTGCTTCCTCCTGCATTTTCTAAGGGTTTGCTTCCCCGGGGTAACGGCCGGTGCTGTGATGGGGATCGAACCCAGCACCTTCGGATTGTGAGCCGTGCCACTTATCCACTAGGTCACGCCGTCCCCTCATGCCTTATATAAAATTATACATTCTGTGTATTATTTTGTCATCCTTTGCAGTGTCCCCATCCAACTGCAGGTAGTCATTGATTGATTTTGTCACATTGCTTTATCCATATCCACTGTCAAATATTTGGATGTTGTCGAGACAAGCATATTAGCTTTCATTTCGATAACCTCGATAGTGACCTTGACCATTGTCCCTTTAACACCTGAATGTCAAAGTCCTTCAAGTATTTGATATACTTGTGCAAATAATATCATTAGAACTGAATATCTAGCATTAGAGAAAGAGAATAATAATCAATATTTGTCTTTTATTCAAGCTCAGTCTGCCCAATTGTAAACGAGTACCTACTATTCTCAATATAAATTTGCATTACATAACTCGGGTGTTTGTTCGTTCATCAGTCTTGTAGCGCTGTCCTAGAGTATGTTGTTGCTGGTGTTGTTGTTGTTGTTCTGTTGTTGAATGCTTCCAGTGAGTAAGATTACTGTTTTGTGCGCCCTGAAAAGTGCGCTAAGTGGCGGGTTGCAGTAGCTTTCCTCACATCCAGAGCGTGCTGGTGAAGGTGGGTCGATGTCTTCCAGACGACTGTGCTATGCTTGAATTTATGTGGGTGCTTCTCATTTCTATGGTGATCAAGTCGATCTCCCACTGCTTTAGCCAGGCTGACAAGAAAACACATACAGTTTCCAGGAAAACCTACGTGGAAGTGAAGTCTGGAGGGAGAGGATAGTATAGGGGGGGGGGGGGCAAGGAGGGGGTTTCTTGTCCTCAGGCCTCAGTTTAATGAGGTGGGTGACCAGCGTCCTTTTTTCGGTACCTTTACCGTGAGCTTTCTACCACCCTGCCACCCAGACCATCTAGAGACATATAAAACTAAATGTTTTAAGACATATTTACATTGAAATATAAACTTTCGATTAGCCCCAACAAGTTATTCATCATAACACCGTTCATAGCAAACGGCAAAACTGTCAAATATGGACGTGAGGTAGGCATTTGAGCAGTAATTGTTTTCCACATCACAAAGAGCGGTATTGTCAAACCGAGGTCGTATCGTAACGTTAGCTATAATAGAAGAAGTAGTCCGTCCAATACTATAGATTATATTTGGTGCAATTGAATTCTATTGTGTGAAAATAAGCTCGCCACAAAAACTAATTTACAAAAAAAAAAAAAAAATGGAAACTCTGAACACAAGATTTAAAGATGCCCATCAGACATCCTGATCAATAGCTTTGAAAAAAGTGATGTCTCTGGCTGTTTTAATAAGGCTTCGCACTTTCTAAAGCACCCGAGGGCCCAGTGCGTTCGTCTACAGCACGCATTTGTTTGGGGTTGTTTTTCAAGCCTTTTGTTGTTCCCAGCCCACCTGCAATGCAGCAAGTGTTTTTATCAGTTGATTTACCAAACAAATTTGTTTTACCTCCACGATAGATTGACGTTGTTTTTACGTACCCACCATCCTATCCACTGGATCATGAAGAGTAGGATAGCGTTATATTATAGCGATATTAACTTGATTTTGGCCAAGACACCACATTATACTTTGCGTAAAGAGGAAAATGACATTGCGAGACAGTCGTTGTTCTGGAATCCGAAAAGTAAGAAACACAGAGGCCGTCTAAAATGCATTTGGCGACGGGAGCTTAAAAAAAAACCACGAGGGGCAGACGTATCAGATGTTGGACATAAAAGCGAAAGACAAGACTGACTAATCGTGTGTTAGTCAAAGACTTATGCTACGCAGGGATACAGCGTCTTGATTGATTGATTGACCATGGAGCAAAGAGTAATCAGGCGTTAGATTATCAAGACCCCATATACGTCTCCGTTAGCGCTCCTGAAAACAGTATTTGTCCCAGCATTCTTGGGAATCGACACTGTAATCCCTTTAGTACTGAGGAGCATCTGAATACACTACAGCCAGGATTGTCCTGCCACAACTTCTCAAGTGCGCATCGAAATGCTAGATGAGCTACTGTAACATTCAACTAAATAAAACATCGTCTATAGTTAACTCAGCACAGGCAGCTTTAAATAACACCATTAACACTCGTAAATCAATTTCATACCACGACACCACTTGGCATCACGAGGGTTAAGCCATTACTTTTGCCGCTTCTTTTTTGCAACTCCCCAGAAAACGTGCTATTTACTTATTTATTCGTATCGGATATACGGTTTACAGTTTCTAGAGCTTCTTGTCCAATCCGTAGGGCTGCTCTACTCTCATCAAGAGCTGCATCTGTTGAGAATGAAACCGGGCGTTGGAATCTGCTTTCATAGCCGAGCTAGAACGTACTGTCAGATGTCCTTCACGACATGTTCTCAGTGTGGCAGTAATCCTGGTGTCGTCTCTGTTATCCACACACTGGAATGCACTAAACTAAATACAACACAACCTCAGATGAACACTGAAGACGCTTCTCACCTCGCTCCAGACCAGCATCGTGCCAAAGACAACCTGGAGACCGTCAAAGAAGTTGTCTCCGATCAAGATGACTGTAGTGCCCCCTGTGGTCCATCCTTCACTGGGGCAGATGGCCTTTATACAAGGCGTGGCTGATAGGAAACCCAGATAAACGATGGGACAGTTGTAAAAATATGAAAACAGATTCACGACATCGAAATATATCAATTTACGATAACAGATAAGCCAATTATAACTTTTAATTGTGTTAACTTATCCCAAAATGACGTGAGAGTGATAACTGATTCAGTAAACTATAACATAATTTGGTGATAACTGATTTAGTCAACTATGACATAAAATTGTGATAATTGATTTAGTCAACTAAAATATAAAATGGTGACGATTCAGTCAACTATAATGTAAAATGATGATAGAAGACTCACTTTTCAAGGCGAGGGTATGGGGTTCAAATCTCACTACCGACACGCTTCAGTCGACCCAGCTGAATATGGGCTTCATTTGTAAATGGCTACCTGCCTTATTCTTCTTTTTCTACTACTTCTTCTTCTTCTTCTGCTACTTCTACTTTTTCTCCTACTTCTTCGTTCTCAATTTGCCGCTACCAAGCATTGACATGGGTTTGCATGTAGCATGGAGAACGGAATGCGTTGTGCCGTCGTTTACAGCTTGATTGCGATATTTGCACCTTTTCTTTCCAACAAAA
Source organism: Ariolimax columbianus (assembly GCA_036924085.1). Lineage (NCBI taxonomy): Eukaryota > Metazoa > Mollusca > Gastropoda > Stylommatophora > Arionidae > Ariolimax > Ariolimax columbianus. The sequence continues at coordinate 54,134,206 of JAVGWX010000001.1, forward strand.
CCGACTTCATCAGACATTTTTTAGCCTTCCCTCTCTGATATCTTCTCCTACCTCACCAAAGTTGTTGCTTAGCTCAATGAAAACTCAAACACTTCATTCCAGACGGCAATTTCTGTATTTTATCATTGTAATATTTGAGGCTAAATGTTACATTAAATATTGAGCTATTCGTTAAATTCCGGAATCAATAAAGAATCTCACTTAAATTCTCTCTCTTTCTCTCTCTCTTTCTCTTTCTCTCTCTATCTCTCTCTCTCTCTCTCTCTCTCTCCTCTTCTCTTTGTTTCTATTTTTAAACTAAATCATGTAACAATCGGACACCGCCTTTAAAGTCAGGCCAAAGGTCAACCGCTGACACTTAATGGCTTCACTTCTTAAACTATAATTTTGGAAGGAACATCTGTAAATGGGCGTGACATGCCTGAGACAGGGAGGGCTATACGGAACTTGTAATTACAGATACAATTAAGAAATACCAGGTCGTTACTAAACTAACTCCTGTCACTTTCTTCTACTTGGAGTCCGGTAGTGTTATGCATATTTATCGAATTGTTCTGGAGTTTCATTTTGCACATAATGTCTTGACTTATTCGCACCTTTTGTACCATTATCACCATGTAGCATGTCCTTTATATAGAACGTCGCTCTCATCCCAGTCTGCCTGAAAGAAACTTTTTCTCTTGCCAAAACTCAAGAGTCTGCCAGTCATACCTATACATTTCTGGATATCTTGGTGCAATCGTCTTCTTGGTCTACCCTGCCTCTTTTGTCTGGCACCATACCTTCCATCACTGCTCTCTCAAGACCGTTGTGTCTCTTGATGTGACCAAAGTATTTGAATTTTCTGGCCAAAATGCAATTGAAGAACAAGTTCTCTATGTTCAACTCCTGCCGAATGTCTATATTTGTCTGTATCTCCTTCCATGGTATTCTGAGGATCTTTCTGTAATATTTTGACTCGAAGGATTCTATTCTTTGTCCATAAGTTTTGGTAATCGTCCATGATTCACAGCTATATGCTGCCACAGGAAAAACACAGGCTCTCAAGACTTTTACTTTTGTCGTTATGTTGGCGCTCTGTCATATGAGGCCGAGATGTTCTATTCTATTCATACGTCTAATGCGTATTATATGATAAAGTAACTGGTCCCATGCACATCCCTGTTTAGTCGTCTCTTAACTTAACTTAACTTAACGTCTTTATACTTGTTTAGAAGACCCTGCAGAGTCTGTATACAACTAGTTTCATTTACATCACCTTGCTCTAAAAGCTATGCGCATCCAGTTTATTCTTAAATGCATTAACTGTCCCTGCCTCCACCACCTCCCATGGCAATGCATTCCAAGCAGACACCACTCTCTGACTAAAAAAATATTTCATAATATCTAATTTGGACCTCTATTTTAGTCAGCTTGTAGCTATGCCCTCGTGTTATTGTGGGTGGCTGAATTTTAAAAAAAACTTGTTATAGTTTAATTTATCCATTCCTCTGATCATCTTATAAACCTGTATTAAGTCACCACGAATTATTCTCTCTTCGAGACACTGTAGGCCGGTTTTTCTGAGTCTCCTACGATATTCATGGCAGGTTCTTCTACTTCTTGTCCCGTCTTTTTAATCCAGCAGAAGAATATGCCAGCACTACCGATGGCCTTCTTAAGGAAGGCAAGTAAAGAATTATGTAGCAATTTATTGTACAGGATCATGTCGCTAAGTGTCATGCACAACTCTCTTAAGTCGCTTTCTGCGGCATGAATTAAAATGAAATGGGTAAATTCTTTCTTCATCAGTATGAGGTCTGGGGATCTACTTGGGGCCATGGCAGCTTACAGAAATGTTATAATGTACTTTCCTTTGAAGTTCCGTTTACTCTCGTGCGATTAGCAATAAGAGCTATATTAACTGTGATACTGAGTTATAATAACGATAACAATGCGAATTCTAATATTAAAAATAATAATATTGAAATTAATATTGATAGAAGCACAACTAATAGTATTAATATTGATAATAATAATGTTAATAATAATAATAATGTGTCTGTATTATTAATATTATTTATTATTATTAATAGTATTATTGTTATTGCCCTTCATATTTTCATTCTTACTTGAACACTTATTTCAATTATTCAAGTAAATATAATAATTTTAATAATTGTAACAATAATAATATAAATAATAATAACATATTAATAATAATAATAATAATAATAATAATAATAATAATAATAATAATAATGACAGGCCTAACAAATAACGCAAATAATAATAATCTATATACGAGGGTTTACAGACTCGACGCTAATATTGTTTACAAAATATTCCTTTGATATAAAATACTCTCTTCTCCTTGCCTCCCACACGTCCTACCCCTTTTTCCATTCACTCGTACCCCTTCAACCCCTTCACCCTCCCCCCTCCTCCCGACCTCTCTTCCCCCTACACCACACCACCTCCTCCCCAACGAATTAGGGACGAATTTGGCAGATGATAATAGGTAGAAGAAATAGAGTGGCTATATAGTGAAATGAAATAGAGAGATCAGATAGTGAGATGAAATAGAGGGATCAGATAGTGAGATGAAATGGATTAGATAGTGAGATGGAATAGATGGATCAGATAGTGAGATGGAATAGAGAGATCAGATAGTGAGATGGAATAGAGGGATCAGATAGTGAAATGGAATAGAGGGATCAGATAGTGAGATGAAATAGATGAATTAAATAGTGAGATTGAATAGAGGGATTAGATCGTGAGATGGAATAGAGGGATCAAATAGTGAAATGGAATAGAGGGATCAGATAGTGAGATGAAATAGATGAATTAAATAGTGAGATTGAATAGAGGGATTAGATCGTGAGATGGAATAGAGGGATCAGATAGTGAAATGGGATAGAGGGATCAGATAGTGAAATGGAATAGAGGGATCAGATAGTGAGATTAAATAGATCGATTAGATAGTGAGATTGAATAGAGGGATTAGATAATGAGATGAAATGGATGGATTAGATAGTGAGATGAAATAGAGGGATTAGATAGTGAGATAGAATAGAGGGATTAGATAGTGAGATGAAATAGAGGGATTAGATAGTGAGATGAAATAGAGGTATTAGATAGTGAGATGAAATGGATGGATTAGATAGTGAGATGAAATAGTGGGATTAGATAGTGAGATGGAATAGAGGGATCAGATAGTGAGATGAAATAGAGGGATCAGATAGTGAGATGAAATAGAGGGATCAGATAGTGAGATGAAACACTGAGCTGTATTGGACAACTTACACAGAGATACCCTGGCCTCACAATTGACAGTTTATGCTTAACACTCACCTCCCTCTGTGGGATCCAACCTCCTGGCACGCCGCCCGTGTTTGGAGTTGTTGTGGACAAACATGTTGTCTGAAACGGCTAGAAGTGGCCCGTCGATGGCTGTAGATGTGGAAATGGCCACCTAGAAGAACCCGAAATAAGTTACGTCTTTATGCAAAAAAGTGCATTATTTATTTTTTTGTTGGAGGGAGGGAGGGGTGGGGAAGGGGGGACGGGGGAAGGAATGGCCGCGTTACATGTTTGCTTACGTCATCAGTGGCATTACAATTGACCCATGTGGTTCTCCTTGGAACATAAGGTTGTAACGGATGATCTCAATATGTCCCTCAATATGTCCCTCACTATGTCCCTCAATATGTCCCTCAATTTGCCCCTCAATATGTCCCTCAATATGCCCCTCAATATGTCCCTCAAGATGCCCCTCAATTTGTCCCTCAATATGCCATCAATATGCCCCTCAAAATGTCGTGTTCTTGAGTTCTACACACGAAACTCCAGCTGCACTGAATGCCTCTGTCATTGTTGCTCGCCTGTTATTCCATGACCGCCGTTTCACCGCTTTCAATGTGAATTTCAATCCAAAGCATTACTAGTAATATTTCCAGGCTTACGTCTGAAGGTTTGGCACACCCAAATTCACATTATCTCCCTAATTCCCTTCTGTGTTGGTTGATGTGATTCCCTTTGCCGCAGTCTGTCTGTAAGCGCGCTGCTTATTGTTAATTCTTGTTTCATATTTCTTAGCAAGCAAAAACAATGTCAGCAACCTCCTAATCCTGTTCTAATACATTTATAAAAATGCTCTGTAGCATTGGTACACACTTTTTGAGCCAATGATATCTGCTCTGTTGCAGTGGTAAAAAGTTTGCAAGCCAATATATCTGCTCTGTTGCATTGGAATAAAGTTTGCGAGCCAATATATCTGCTCTGCGGAGTGAATTAGTTAACATATAATGAAACTACTAGTAAGAATACGGAATTAGTTATGTCAATGTAATGGGTACCTTCGCTCTCTACGCAGACTTTTAGGCAGGCCATGAAACCAATATGCTCTCTACAGTTCATATTTCTATTATTAACTTATTATGTTCATTTCCTAGAATCAGACTTCAAACGTCAAGGAAGTCATGTGGTATTACAGAGGTAATTTATGTGGGGGATTCATTTTTAAATGTTGAGGTTGCCGGTCACAATCATAATCCTAGGTAGTCACTATTCACAATAAATATGGTAGAGAGTAGTGGTTCGTTTCTTCACTCCTTTGTAAGAGAGCGTGTGATCAAACGGTTGTGATCTAGGAGTAAAAAAAAACAACGTACCAGATTCAAAATCACGTTACTATCGGGTTGAGAAACCGTGAATGTCGTGGATCGTTCATGTTTTGGTCGCTACTTGCTGTCAATCCAGAGGTAAATTGATACCTGGTGAAATTAGGGGAAACTTTTCAGAGCCGCAGCGGTCGTTATGAAGTTCGTGCACTCTTGTCGGCCCTTTCAGCAATGGCAGGAACTGAACACATATGGGCGCACTGATGCAATGACTGGGACTGACACATATGGGCGCACTGATGCAATGACTGGGACTGACACATATGGGTGCATTGATGCAATGACTGGGACTGTGCACATATGGGTGCACTGATGCAATGACTGGGACTGACACATATGGGTGCTCCCTGATGCAATGACAGGGACTGACACATATGGGCGCACTGATGCAATGACTGGGACTGACACATATGGGTGCATTGATGCAATGACTGGGACTGACACATATGGCGCACTGATGCAATGACTGGGACTGACACATATGGGTGCATTGATGCAATGACTGGGACTGACACATATGGGTGCATTGATGCAATGACTGGGACTGACACATATGGGCGCACTGATGCAATGACTGGGACTGACACATATGGGCGCACTGATGCAATGACTGGGACTGACACATATGGGTGCATTGATGCAATGACTGGGACTGACACATATGGGCGCACTGATGCAATGACTGGGACTGACACATATGGGCGCACTGATGCAATGACTGGGACTGACACATATGGGTGCATTGATGCAATGACTGGGACTGACACATATGGGCGCACTGATGCAATGACTGGGACTGACACATATGGGTGCATTGATGCAATGACTGGGACTGACACATATGGCGCACTGATGCAATGACTGGGACTGACACATATGGGTGCATTGATGCAATGACTGGGACTGACACATATGGGTGCATTGATGCAATGACTGGGACTGACACATATGGGCGCACTGATGCAATGACTGGGACTGACACATATGGGCGCACTGATGCAATGACTGGGACTGACACATATGGGTGCATTGATGCAATGACTGGGACTGACACATATGGGCGCACTGATGCAATGACTGGGACTGACACATATGGGCGCACTGATGCAATGACTGGGACTGACACATATGGGTGCATTGATGCAATGACTGGGACTGACACATATGGGCGCACTGATGCAATGACTGGGACTGACACATATGGGTGCATTGATGCAATGACTGGGACTGACACATATGGGTGCACTGATGCAATGACTGGGACTGTGCACATATGGCTGCACTGATGCAATGACTGGGACTGACACATATGGGTGCTCCCTGATGCAATGACTGGGACTGACACATATGGGCGCACTGATGCAATGACAGAGACTGACACATATGGGTGCACTGATGCAATGACTGGGACTGTGCACATAGGGGTGCACTGATGCAATGACAGGGACTGACACATATGGGTGCACTGATGCAATGACTGGGACTGACACATATGGGTGCACTGATGCAATGACAGGGACTGTGCACATATGGGTGCACTGATGCAATGACTGGGACTGTGCACATATGGGTGCACTGATGCAATGAAATTGGTTCTATGAGCCATTTTCCAAGCATTGTTTGCACTCCTTTGTAAAGGTTCCTGGGAGCAGCACTTGTGTCATTACTGCGGTTATTTCTCTTGTATGACTCCTGAACAACACGGTCCATACCTAGTGATTTGCTGTAGTCCTTGAGCGCATAAAGTAAACTTAAACATTGAATTGTTGTTTAATAACCAGACTGAGTAAATTGACTCTTTTGTGCGCTCTGAAAAGTGTGTTAAGTGGCGGGTTGTAGTAGCCTTCCTCCCATCCCGAGCGTGCTGATGAAGGTGAGCTGTCGTTATCCAGACGGTTGTGCTATGCTTGACTTCATCTGTGGGACGCTCACTACTACAGGATCAGGTCGAGCCTCTCCAGTTAGCCAGATTACCGTGAAAACAGCTGTTTTAAGAGAACGTTACGTGGAAAAGAGACAGTGGTCTTGGTGAGTGTAGTCTTGTGTCTGACACTGAAGCAACGTTCTGGTTAGGTGTGACCGTATAATGTCTCAGTTTCCGTGTTAAGTTATGTAAATGCTATATTTAAATTTGTTCACACTTTACTAATCGCGACTACTTGGTACAGAATCAGACATAATTTAACTGTAAAAGTTACTAACAGAAGTTAACATCGTGTTTTTGTTATTGAAATCAAATATATGAAAATGGGATTGAAGTGTTGTTGCTGTAGTTGCTATTACCTGGAATCGTCTCATGTCTCGAGGGTTGCCAGCGTTTTTGAGGCAGTTTTGGTTGCATTTCATAAAAAATTTTAGGAAAAATCTGAAATAAGAAAAAATCGGAATATATTAGTTTACATCTCAATATCTATTATCGTAGTAACAAACATATTACACCAACAGCATATATCTTCTTCTTCTCATCTTCTTCTTCATATTCGTCTTCTTCAGGTCAGGTCATTCCGTAAATAGTGAGGTCGTTGGGGCACACCTGGAGACATCCTCACAACTCCACGCCATCCTCTTCTGTCAGCGGCCGCTGCCTGTGCCTCTTCCGGTCGGAAATTGGTCCATTCTTTTATGTTGCACGCTCATCTCTTTTTGAGACGGCCTCATCGTCGTCTGCATTGCACCTTACCGTGCAGGATCGTATTTGTAAGACCATTTATCTCGATATGTTACCGTACCAAGCGAGTTTCTTTCTTTTTCCTTCTTCTCGTTCTACACTTTCTGTACAGATCCTGGAAAGGAGGTTGTAACATTTGTGTATTAGTTTAAAGCGAGACTTTGATATCTGCGCTTTTAGGCCTGACACACGCGGTTTTCAATTCATTTTTGGGATCAAGACGCTGAGCAATGTTGGAACTGCAGTGGTCAGCGACCCAAAGCTGACAGCTAGCGTCAGTTTCAGCGAACCAGAGCTGCCTTCTACACCTCCATGCGGTGATCCTGGATAATAGGTTGAACAGGGCAGATTAACTAAGGAGATGGGATCGATGAGGAAAGGCTAATACGTTACCCAAAAATGCCTTCTGAAAACGGATAGCTCGGATCAAATGGTGCAAATATTGCAATCGAGCTGTAAACTAGCGACTCAACGCCTTCCGTTCTCAGAACAACATCCTGCTACTTTCAAAGCCTTTTTCATGGCTTGGTAGTAGTAGTTTCAGAACGAACTATTATTACTACTACTACTACTACTACTACTACTACAACTACTACTACTACTACTACTGCGACTAATACCACTACTACGAAGAAGAAGAAGAAAAAGATCAAGAACAAGAAGAAATAAAAGAAAAAGAGGAAGAAGAATATACATTGTTTGTACCGGGATTGCTTTCCCTCTATTTCCCTATTCGCTCAGCCAAACTGCATGTTGGTCAGTCTGTTTCCAGGACCCCCTCTTGGAGACGAAATATGGTCTTGGTGTACTATGATTCACTCACCCGGACACAAGTAACCATCTATAAGTCAATGGCTACTGTCAGCCCATTCATGAGATAAAACTATATTTCTCATATTTAAACCAGGCATAGGAAACGGAACTAGCGGAAGATTCTCCATTTGTATTTGCAAACTTGTAACTGTTGTTACTAAAACGCTTGCTTCTGACGTCTAAAATCAATTTCGTTATTAATCTAGTTTTTTTTTCTCTGAAGTAAACCTATAAATGGTTACCCAACTCCGGTATATCTGGGAATGCAGGAAAGCAACGAAAATAAATGTCATACACTAACCCCTAATCCCTAACCCCCAACCCCTAACCCGAAACCCCCAACCCCGTACTGTCACGTCAGAATGGCCGTGCTCTCGTCTTATAAAGTATCTAGCTCAGGATCAACACTTTTATACCTAACGATGGGGGACGACGTAGGCTAGTGGTTAAGGGGCTGGATTCGATCACCATCACAAATCCTTCGAAAATGCAGGAGGAAACAGACCCTTACATAAAATTAATGCTGAAGTCGGATGCACTGGGCCGACAGGCGCAAAATAAAAACCACAGGCTTTTATTTGAAATGGCAAGTTATTTTTCGTTGTGTGTCCAATTATGAATATAACGTTCACACAACGATGACAAGAACATTGTGTTTGTTAAAGAAACCACGGGCAGTCTCAGAAATGGGGTTCCTAAGAGGTGTCAATAAGAACATACATATGTAACGGCTCAGTGACCGCACTAGATTAAAAACAAACCGTAACCCACCTTTCGCTATAGCAGATAGGACTGGGTGGTCTCAGTGTAAGACGTCGGCCTCGGGTGCCGGAGGTGGCGGGTTCAAATCGCGATGGAGACCGCGATTTTTTCACGTGGACTTTCTGGTATTTTTCAGGATCTCTTGATAGTAGAGATCGGATTCCCGTGTGCAGTACTGCGCACGTTAAAAATCCACCGGGAATTGGAAATCGAAAAAAATCCAAAATTATGATAAAAATCTAGCCAATCGATTACGGGATCCTCGCCGATACGGTGACGTTCGTGTATTGGGCTGAGATTCTCTAAAAACTATGGAAAAGAACTGAACATTATGAGTTGAACCGTGTGCAATGACGTTTATTTTTCAAATAAGCTAAAATAAACTAAAAATAAGTAAATCGCTCGTCTCTCAAAAAACCAAACAAAACGGCGGACGGCCAAAGGTTGTACGTTTCAAACAACCACTGGTCCCAAGGGAGATATGAGACCTATTGTCTAGTCCTACTGGAAACCCACGATACATTCGGAGGTCCCGTGTACACGCTGTACACATAAATAAACTTCTTGTAGTTGACAATCGAAAAGGGCATGCTAATACACATTGTCTCGTTCCTACCCAATACACCTACCTACCTTCCCCCAGATCTAGTAAATAAAATTACAGAAAGAGCCTGCTACGGATAGACTTCAACTACATGGCAATAGGTATACATATTTGAATATCAGGATACCAGTTATTCCAAGTAAAGTCTTCTAAAAAAAAATGGTGGTACGCAAAATAATTGATTACAAAATTCATATTGCTCCTTATATATATATCTTAGTCTTACTAGACATGTACTTCTAGAGGGGCAGATGCCACTGTGCAGGTCACTCATAACTCCGCTGCATTAGGACACGTGTCGCGGAGGGTAGTTAACTGATGTGCGAGTCCATCTTTATAGACTTGAACGCTAAAGCAAGGTAGATCCGCAGCCTATTAGGCGCCAACTATAGTGCTCTTGACAAACCACCTAACTATGGCCGGTGTTATGCCATGTGGCGCAGTTTGTCGTTCCCTTCCAACATGCTCTCTGTTGGGCAGTGGTGCTATTCTTGTCCTTGTCATACGCGAAGACCTAGCCGGACCACAGTTATTTTTAGATCAAGTGATTATAAAAGAAACTTTGTATTCAGACTGCAATTTTATAAACCAGTATAGTGTCGTTGTTAAGTTAAGTTAAGTTAATTTATCTGGCAGGCGTGTCGTAAGAGACGACTAACGAGGGTTATGAATGGCATCAACTACCACATTCTGTTGAGAAACTAAGTGACAAGAAAAATAAAAGGCCTCTATACCATTGGTAGAGAATAAGTGGCTAAGTGCAATGGAAGCTTTGATAAACCGCCTAAGTGAGACTAAACATACCCAAATACAATATCCTAGACTATATCTACTGGCTGATACAGTACATCCCAACTCCGTATGCGTATAATACCTGCATTCCTCTTCGTTCTCCCATCCAATTCAGTAATACAAAAACATGCCCCTGGCTAGTAACGCCATTTGTTCAGAGCTCTGAATTATTGACTAGATTCTAGAGTGAATAATAGATGAACTCGGGGAATTTAGCTTTCAGTACGACTACTTCAGAGAATGAAAAGTAATGACACACGGAGATGGTGCAGATGCAGTGTCGTTCCAGGCACTCTGAGAAAATCTGTCACAGTTTTCGTCATCTATTAAGTCGGTTTTGTGGAAGTTAATCGCCCCTCCCCCCCCCCCCCCTTTTTTAAAGTGAAGGGAAGAAATATTTGTACTGTAAAATGCCATTTACAGTAACCAAATTCAGAGAGGTATTTTAATTAGTTTGTAAAATATGTACTGCCACAGTCGAAATATTTATTTTACAATGATCACTTGGAGTGTAAGGATTATAAACGCTTGACCGTGACTAACGTGTCCGATCAGTATGTTTCGCCTGACCAGACGTTAGTCTTATCTCGAGGTCAGCTGTAGAAAACGGATTCCTTAACATAGGTTTGGCTAATTACCAAGCGCAAAATTTTGTAACTGCGATTTAATTAAATCCTTTTTTCAAAGGTGTTCATGTGTTCAGAATTTCACCCTGTCAAATCAATTCGTGTTATTTTTTAACTAGGTCACCTTCAGTTTTCATTATTCTCATTTTTTTTTAAAAAGGTCACTTTCAGTATTCATAATTTTTTTTAAAAAGTAGATTACATTTATTATTCAATATCACCTTCTTAAAGTAGATCACATTCATTATTTAATATTGTTTTTTTTTTAAAGTAGGTCACATTCATTATTCAATATGTTTTTTTAAAGTAGGTCACATTCATTATTCAATATGTTTTTTTAAAGTAGGTCACTTTCAGTATTCAATATTGCCATTTTTCTGTGAAAGTAGGTCCATTTCCTTATTCCTTTTTCAATATTACATTATCATGCATTTGTTCTACTGACTTCAATCTGTTCGGACGTACGACTAGTTTTGTACGTGGATCGTATGGTCTCTTACTGAAGAAAACAGGTCCGCTGAAGTCTACTCTGGATGTAGTAAAAGTGAGGCTGTGGCGTGGAGACAGCAACCTATCGAGGACGACAACGTAGCCACCCCTAAATGAGCGGATACATGATTTTCTTGTGATTCAGGCTTCCTGCAAACAAGCTAAATAGTGTGATGGATCCATGCTCCTGCAGCAGCACAAAGAGAAAAACGTGTAATGAGGAGACTAGACACAGTTTGACGGCATTCTTCAGTTAACGAGTGGTTATGTAATATTGATGAGAACCGACATCACTGCACTTCGAGTAGACTGACAGAAACTCAAGTATTTCAGTCGAACATTTTAAACTAAGCATGAAAACAATATACATTTTACCATTGTTTATGTAGAGGTAAGTTATGTTTCTGTATTCTTTGTATGTAACTGATATTCTATATTGTTGTTGTAGATTTGTGATGTTGATGTTGACTTTCTCATATCGTAAAGTCTGCTTTGTTTGTCTGGATCAATAACTACAATCTTTTGGTGACATTTTCTTTTTATGCTATCATCTTCTATGTATTGTTCACTGCATCCTTCACTGTATCCTTGACTGTATCCTTCACTGTATCCTTGACTGTATCCTTGACTGTATTCTTCACTGTATCCTTGACTGTATCCTTCACTGTATCCTTCACTGTTTTCTTGACTGTATCCTTCATTGTATCTTTCACTGTATCCTTGGCTGAATCCTTCACTGTATCATTGACTGGATACTTCACTGCATCCTTCATAGTATCCTTCACTGTATCTGTCACTGTATCCTTGACTGCATGCTTCACTGTATCCTTCATTGTATCCTTCACTGTATCTGTCACTGCATCCTTGACTGCATCCTTCACTGTATCCTTGACTGCATCTTTCACTGTATCCTTGACTGCATCCTTCACTATTTCCTTGACTGCATCCTTGACTGCATCTGTCACTGTATCCTTGACTGTGTCCTTCACTGTATCCTTCACTGTATCATTGACTGTATCCTTCACTGTATCATTGACTTCATCCAACAGTGTATCCTTGACTGCATCCTTCACTGTATCCTTCACTGTATCCTTCACTGTATCCTGCACTGTATCCTTGACTGTATCCTTCACTGTATCCTTGACTGTGTCCTTCACTGTATCATTGACTGCATCCTTCACTGTATCCTTGACTGCACCCATCAGTGTATCCTTGACTGCATCCTTCACTGTATCCTTGACTGCATCCTTTACTCTATCCTTGACTGTATCCTTCACTGTATCCTTCACTGTATCCTTCACTGTATCCTTGACTGCATCCTTCAGTGCATCCTTCACTGTATCCTTCACTGTATCCTTCACTGTATCCTTCACTGTATCCTTGACTGCACCCATCAGTGTATACTTGACTGTATCCTTGACTGTATCCTTCACTGTATCCTTGACTGCATCCTTCACTGCATCCTTCACTGTATCCCTGACTTCATCCAACAGTGTATCCTTGACTGCATCCTTCACTGTATTCTTCACTGTATCCTTGACTGCATCCATCAGTGTACCCTTGACTGCATTTTCACTGTATCATTGACTGTATCCTTCACTGTATCCTTGACTGCATCCATCAGTGTAGCCTTGACTGCATCCTTCACTGTATCCTTCACTGTATCCTTGACTGCATCCTTCACTGTATCCTTGACTGCATCCTTGACTGCATCTGTCACTGTATCCTTCACTGTATCATTGACTGTATCATTGACTGCATCCCTCACTGTATCCTACATTGTATCCATCACGTCTCGGGTGCCAACGATTAGAATGATACATGCCATCACGTATATCAAATGCCAAACGTATCCGCGTCGTGTGCCATCATGCGTTGGGTTAATATAACTTTAATTACCCAAGGACTTCAAATTAAGTGCTACATTCGAAATCTCTCTTTCCCTAGCCTCGACTCGGGTTAATTTCTATTAAATGCTCAAACGAACCTCCATTTGTCTCGCACTAAATGAAATAATGGCCTAATCTGGTGGCGTTATCAGTCTCACTGACATAAAACCCACTGTGCTGACCGACTTTTACAGGCTCGTCCCTACTCGGCACATTGGTCTAAGCTTCTGGACTCTCTGTAGTTCACTGGAACCCACACTAGCTTCCAGCAGGCAAATCAGCGGGGTGATCGTACACTGCCAATTAATCTTCCCTAAAAATGACTGCTTCTGGTATCTGCAGCAACCGTGCCGATCTGAGCAAGATGGGGAATCTAGCTTCACGAGCCCATGTTTATAAACAAAAATGGCAATCCTTCACTCCAATCCTCCTTTGTTTTGACGGCAGGAGCTCGGACACATATCGCGCGTTATCTTCCTGCCAATGAGAAAGATTGGTCTCTAGAGGCATCGCATTACTCACGCGCATCAGCATGACGTCAGTTTAAGCCATATTGGTTACCATATCGTTTACGCACGCGCTGGTTAGCGCCTATTTTGCTGTACGCGGGATTGATACGGTCAGCTGCTGCTTACCCGCACCCTCCCAGACCCATAACACATTCAAACTGTGACAATTACTACCAAATATATACCCTTACACGGAAAATTGTATGTATTTTTATTCACAAAAAATCAGGCGTAAAATAATGCAAATATAACATGTCAAGCACAAAATTGTTCATGTCTTTACTCAAATAAATGGAAGAGACAGTATTTTAATTTTTTTGGGTCAATTTTGTTCGCTTGGAGGCTGTTAGAAAAAATTTGTCGCAACTACTACAGCTGAAGAATCTCCTGCAACTACTAATGCTACAATACCAGAACATCTTTTGTTGTGCTTTGTTAGTTGTTTTTGATAGTGCTTCGTCCCTGACGAAGGTTTTTTGGCCGTAAAGTATGTATCGTTTTGTATTTGTTGTCGGGGTGTGGTCACTGAGCTTTCACCTTTATGTTTTTGTCGACAACTACATATACTACAACGTTTGCTTCCACAACTACCTCTACCACCAACACTACTACTTTTTCATTTTTCGTTCTTCTGAAAAGCAAGGCTTACAGACTATAACTCTTTTATTTCTATGGTGTTTATTTAAACTTTGTCGTATATTGACTTAGATTTTTTCTATTTGTTGACCTGGTTTACCTTACTTGTTCATAATTAGGCTCACATTCCTTAGTTATGTTCGCATAACTGCCTTATCTTCTTTATATGATAATCTTTTTAAAATTGACTCTTTTCTTTCCCTATGGGTTTCAACAGAGTGTGTCTGGTTATAATGTTATGTTACTTCCTGAGGGTATGCGTATCTTGTTCATCTATACTTTTTCTGCCGAATCTTCTAATTTGCAATGTATACATTATAAATATTTAAATTGTGTGTATTGTTACAGAAGAAATTAGCCCCCGAGTGGAGCCGGGGAAAAAATATAACAGAACCACTACAGGGGTTAAGAAGCATGTCGTAAAACCAAAGAGGGTTGTGTTTGAGGCCATCTACCTCATTTTGTAGACTATGATATTAGAACATCAGAGAACAGAAAAGTGTCGAGGTCAGGACATGCGAGAATCAAGACCAGTGTCAATGGCATCTGTAATTTACTAGTTAAGCATACGCTTCGCGTCCCCGCTGCGTTTCCTGGATATGGGCTGTGTCATAGCCGTCTGACAAACGACGTGAGGATTGGCACGATGATCCTCTAAGTAGTGTGCTTACTGAAGAGCCTTACGCTGGACTACAGTTGGATGACCATCGCCCACCTTCTAAAGTATACCTCAGGATGCAAGACGAGCCAATGTAACTCGCCACAAAAAAACGTCATCTATCTATCTATCTATCTATCTATCTATCTATCTATCTATCTATCTATCTATCTATCTATCTATCTATCTATCTATCTATCTATCTATCTATCTATCTATCTATCTATCTATTTATCTATCTATCTATCTATCTATCTAGATAATTTTACTCAGAAAGAGTAGCCTCGAACAACAACGGTTAAAATCCATTGGAAAATAGCTTCTTATAAAGGTAGCACTATGCTACACGTGGAGTAAAACGCTAATGCAATCAATTAATCAATAAGTTAGTCAATCAATCAGAAGAAAGAATGGGTTCTTCTAAATATGATTGCGTTAATATTGGCTCTGATCTTTGCTGTTCTGTTACAAGGGTATCCGGGATTTAGAAGTCTTTGTGACTTGGTGTAAAAAGTAGCGTTTCTCAGTGCTAATTAAGAGCAACAAAGAAAATGATTGCAGCACTAACCTAACACAGTAGTTTACATTTTTTTTTCCACTGCAAGTCTCACGTAAACAATCAATTGTGTTCAATTAGATAGGAGAAATGTGTTCAGTTCAGTACACAGAAAATATAAAATACATATATGCAATATGTGTATGTGTCCGTATTTATATATATGGTTTGTGTGTCTGAGTGTGTCTAAATATTACATGCACTGCTTGGAATGTTCCGACACAATGCCTCGAGCATGTGATTGTTTTAAAACATTCACGCGTAAACTAAATACGATTTATTGTATTTGTAGCTTTTGCTTTTCCTTTTTCGTTATTTATACCGCATTGTTAATGAACTACCAGTTGGGTGGCATATATTAAGCATTCTTAACGGTACATGCAAAAAGTGACTTTCTGGTAGCCTTACCATTTTAAGCGTCCACTTGGTCGGCTACGTTAATGATAGAGGGATGGATTGAGTAACGCCCGTGGTTCAAAATGGAGGCCCGGGGCAAAATACAGCATCAAACTCTGATTGTGGTTGACTACTTGGCGTCAACACAAGTTGACCTGCCTAAAAGAACTCTAGAATTCAACTATTGCAGGTCCTCTCTGCTTTAAAGTTGCTTGCTATTATTCATATATTTATTCTTATTTAGTTACTACTCTTATACTCTAGGGTGTTGAAAGAGATCAGACCATTCTATCTGCTGTCTTCTTCTTGACCTGTTTCCAGTCTAGTCTACAGTCTCGTAAAGACTATCTAATGTTGCGGACTTTAGGTCGACCTCTTGGTTTCATTCTTGCATCTTCGCTTCTCCTGATTTTAGTGGTAGACGATCTTTTACATTTTGCAGACACTGGCCAAACTACTGAATGTGAGATTGCTCCACTCCAGAATGGCTGGGCTTCGATATTTTGTCGTATTGCCTGAATGAGGACCTTTCTCTGCTTGTTACTTAGGTATATAATTTCTGACGCTATATAAATATATATATTCTGTTAGTCACTTCTCTACTACACCTCTTTTCCGCATGTACTGCAATCGAGTATGCAGACAAATACCTGATTACAGTGTTCTGTTGTTGCATGTCTTTCTGGCCTTCATGAAAGCCACTGTTTGATAGGAATTTCGTTATTTTAAAATATATCAAGCTCCTTTGCGAATTATGTGTATTTCTTTCTCACTAACCGTGGCATGTGAGCACTTACCAGTAGCCTTTCACCTCGAAGTATTCAGTTTTCTTTCCTAGAACGTGTGTGGGTGTACGCCTTGCTTCCTTATGTTGCCACAGGGAAGATCCAAGTTGCCAGGAACTTTTATATTTTTGTCATTTTTATAGTGTTCTGCTAAACGCCCCCCATTTTAGTTTGCATCTGCTATGCGTGCTTGATCAGATAGATAGATAGATAGATAGATAGATAGATAGATAGATAGATAGATAGATAGATAGATAGATAGATAGATAGATAGATAGATAGACAGACTGACAGACAGACAGACAGACAGACCGACAGACCGACCGACCGACCGATAGACAGATAGACAAACAGACAGACAGACAGACAGACAAACAAACAGACAGACAGACAGACAGACAGACAGACAGACAGACAGATAGATAGATAGATAGATAGATAGATAGATAGATAGATAGATAGATAGATAGATAGATAGATAGATAGATAGATAGATAGATAGATAGATAGATAGATAGATAGATAGATAGATAGATAGATAGATAGATAGATAGATAGATGACCGTTGATACCGCCATTTTATT
>JAVGWX010000001.1:54756633-55019133 GCA_036924085.1 Ariolimax columbianus
TTGTGAGGGTGAAGAGAACAGTTGGGAGGGTGAAGAGAACAGTTGGGAGGGTGAAGAGAACAGTTGGGAGGGTGAAGAGAACAGTGGAGAGGGTGAAGAGAACAGTTGGGATGGTGAAGAGAACAGTGGAGAGGGTGAAGAGAACAGTGGAGAGGGTGAAGAGAACAGTGGAGAGGGTGAAAAGAACAGTTGTGAGGGTGAAGAGAACAGTTGGGAGGGTGAAGAGAACAGTTGGGAGGGTGAAGAGAACAGTGGAGAGGGTGAAGAGAACAGTGGAGAGGGTGAAGAGAACAGTTGGGATGGTGAAGAGAACAGTGGAGAGGGTGAAGAGAACAGTTGGGATGGTGAAGAGAACAGTGGAGAGGGTGAAGAGAACAGTTGGGATGGTGAAGAGAACAGTTGGGAGGGTGAAGAGAACAGTGGAGAGGGTGAAGAGAACAGTTGGGATGGTGAAGAGAACAGTTGGGATGGTGAAGAGAACAGTGGAGAGGGTGAAGAGAACAGTTGGGATGGTGAAGAGAACAGTGGAGAGGGTGAAGAGAACAGTTGGGATGGTGAAGAGAACAGTTGGGAGGGTGAATATAACAGTGGAGAGGGTGAAGAGAACAGTTAAGATGGTGAAGAGAACAGTTGGGAGGGTGAAGAGAACAGTTGGGAGGGTGAAGAGAACAGTGGAGAGGGTGAAGAGAACAGTTGGGATGGTGAAGAGAACAGTTGGGAGGGTGAAGAGAACAGTGGAGAGGGTGAAGAGAACAGTTGGGATGGTGAAGAGAACAGTTGGGAGGGTGAAGAGAACAGTGGAGAGGGTGAAGAGAACAGTTGGGATGGTGAAGAGAACAGTGGAGAGGGAGAAGAGAACAGTAGGGATGGTGAAGGGAACAGTGGAGAGGGTGAAGAGAACAGTTGGGATGGTGAAAAGAGCAGTGGAGAGGGTGAAGAGAACAGTTGGGATGGTGAAGAGAACAGTTGGGAGGGTGAAGAGAACAGTTGGGATGGTGAAGAGAACAGTTGGGAGGGTGAAGAGAACAGTGGAGAGGGTGAAGAGAACAGTTGGGATGGTGAAGAGAACAGTTGGGATGGTGAAGAGAACAGTGGAGAGGGTGAAGAGAACAGTTGGGAGGGTGAAGAGAACAGTTGGGATGGTGAAGAGAACAGTGGAGAGGGTGAAGAGAACAGTTG
The DNA here is from genome assembly GCA_036924085.1 of Ariolimax columbianus. NCBI lineage: Eukaryota > Metazoa > Mollusca > Gastropoda > Stylommatophora > Arionidae > Ariolimax > Ariolimax columbianus. The sequence continues at coordinate 54,757,813 of JAVGWX010000001.1, forward strand.
GGATGGTGAAGAGAACAGTTGGGAGGGTGAAGAGAACAGTGGAGAGGGTGAAGAGAACAGTTGGGATGGTGAAGAGAACAGTTGGGATGGTGAAGAGAACAGTGGAGAGGGTGAAAAGAACAGTTTGGATGGTGAAGAGAACAGTGGAGAGGGTGAAGAGAACAGTTGGGAGGGTGAAGAGAACAGTTGGGATGGTGAAGAGAACAGTTGGGAGGGTGAAGAGAACAGTGGAGAGGGTGAAGAGAACAGTTGGGAGGGTGAAGAGAACAGTGGAGAGGGTGAAGAGAACAGTTGGGATGGTGAAGAGAACAGTGGAGAGGGTGAAGAGAACAGTTGGGATGGTGAAGAGAACAGTGGAGAGGGTGAAGAGAACAGTTGGGATGGTGAAGAGAACAGTTGGGAGGGTGAAGAGAACAGTGGAGAGGGTGAAGAGAACAGTTGGGAGGGTGAAGAGAACAGTGGAGAGGGTGAAGAGAACAGTTGGGATGGTGAAGAGAACAGTGGAGAGGGTGAAGAGAACAGTTGGGATGGTGAAGAGAACAGTGGAGAGGGTGAAGAGAACAGTTGGGATGGTGAAGAGAACAGTGGAGAGGGTGAAGAGAACAGTTGGGATGGTGAAGAGAACAGTTGGGATGGTGAAGAGAACAGTTGGGAGGGTGAAGAGAACAGTGGAGAGGGTGAAGAGAACAGTTAAGATGGTGAAGAGAACAGTTGGGAGGGTGAAGAGAACAGTTGGGATGGTGAAGAGAACAGTGGAGAGGGTGAAGAGAACAGTTGGGATGGTGAAGATAACAGTGGAGAGGGTGAAGAGAACAGTTGGGATGGTGAAGATAACAGTGGAGAGGGTGAAGAGAACAGTTGGGATGGTGAAGAGAACAGTTGGGAGGGTGAAGAGAACAGTTGGGATGGTGAAGAGAACAGTGGAGAGGGTGAAGAGAACAGTTGGGATGGTGAAAAGAGCAGTGGAGAGGGTGAAGAGAACAGTTGGGATGGTGAAGAGAACAGTTGGGAGGGTGAAGAGAACAGTTGGGATGGTGAAGAGAACAGTGGAGAGGGTGAAGAGAGCAGTTGGGATGGTGAAGAGAACAGTGGAGAGAATGACAAGAACAGTTGGGATGGTGAAGAGAACAGTTGGGATGGTGAAAAGAGCAGTGGAGAGGGTGAAGAGAACAGTTGGGATGGTGAAGAGAACAGTTGGGAGGGTGAAGAGAACAGTTGGGATGGTGAAGAGAACAGTTGGGAGGGTGAAGAGAACAGTTGGGATGGTGAAGAGAACAGTGGAGAGGGTGAAGAGAGCAGTTGGGATGGTGAAGAGAACAGCAGAGAGTGTGACTGACATTGCAAGTTGAATCCTGAACCTCATAGGCAGATCTAAAAAAAAAAGATGGTCTAAAATAGGAATTGGTGGAGAGCAGTTATTGCAGTCCTATGTCCAAAGGGTAGCCAGAAGCTTCTTTGTCTGTGTTCGTTCTCAATCTCTCGCTACCAAGCCCTGAACAGGGTTTTGAAAGCAGCAAGATGTAGTCCGGAGAATGGAATGCGCTGTGTCACAACAGCTTGACCGATGTTTGCAACTTTAGAATTCAACACATCCTTCTTTGGCAGGGGCAGGAGCCAGAAGCAATAAGTCACACAAGTCAATATTCAGCAACATGACACCAAGCAAGAGACAATTTTACACTTGTCTAAATATGGAAGGTATGGTAATATCTCAGTTTCTAAGTTGGCATCTTAATTTACATTAGTATACAAATTTTAAGACAAATTCTATTCTTATGTGCTAAACAGACAAGCTTCCTTCAATATACTGCCTGACAAATAAAAATGAAGTATGAGTTAGTATTTCATTTAAAAGACAACATACACAATTTCTGCACATTCCACATAAAACTACTCAGTTTCACATTATTTTGGTTATGTATATAAGAAAACTTGAGCAACATAATAACATTTATTAACATAATATTTAAACAATTAGCAAGTTATATTCACATAATGATATTGTAGTCACATAACATATTGTTATTAGTGTAAAAAGAATACAAATCAAGCATGTATACTGATCAGAAGAACAATTTCTTTCAGAGAAATCTGTTTGGAAACAATCTAACATAAACTCGTCAAATATTATGTTTGAAGATGCAGGAATATGACAAAATACTACACTTTGAGAAACGTGTCTTTTGATTCAAGGTATTAATAACTTAACATACAAAATATAATAATTAAAACAATGTACTCTTTTCTTAATGTCTCTTCTTCTACTCCGGGAGGGGGTGTCAACAGATCCTTTTTTTTATGGTATTTGCTTGCAATTGAGTGTACAGACAAACATGTGATTGAACTGTTGTGCCTCTGCAGGATGGATGGGGCGCTTCCTTTTGACCTCCTTGCAGGGTAGGAATTTTTGCCAGGACAGCGGCTATCAGCCTGTTCTTAGACTTTCAACTACCAAGATTTTTTTTACATGTACTGCGTGTACACAGGACCTCTAAGTTTGTCTCCGATAGGACTCGAACGCCGATCTCATCTGTCTCAAGACTAGAGGGTGCTTGAAACTTACAGGATTCACATCCACAATTTCATGCTTCCATTCCATGAGAAGTGAGTGCCTTACCTCTCAGCTATAGTGACACTCTAGCAATGCACTACAGTTCCTAAAAACCAGGTACTTACAAAAGAGATGCTGTGTCTTTCCATTCGTTGTCACTGCATAGCTTACAGTTGGTTCACTAAGTTTAGGTTCCCTTCAAGTGTCTTTACTTATAAAACAGTTGACTTCTTTTTCAAGGTACATGCCAATGGTTCCCAACCTATTCCAGATTGATAACTCTATGACAATGATAATTCATCATCTTCCCTCACTCTTCTTCATCACACAAAGTGAAATTAAGTTTCAACAAACAAAAACATTATTTAAACAAATTAATATTTCTTCCCTGGACCCTTACAGGACTCTTTGTCAACCAAATATTAGGAACCACTGGCAAAGGTGGAAATGTCAAATTTCTTGTTTCTAGTATTGTTGAACAATTCAGTTGTTGATTTATTTTCTATGACGATATCTTATTATCCATTGTCACTTAACATCTTATTATCCTACATCTTATTTTCAGCAGTCTTTACCTGTAGTCACCATGTATTTTAACTATCCTAATCTCATCATATCCCTAACAAATTCCTTCCTGGTTAGAATAATAAGCATCCTTTGCAGACTGGTCTTCCTGAACACATCCTCACGTCTAATTTATCATCCACTAAAAGAAAATCAGTTTTCTGTGAAACCACATATCTGGTGTATCCAGTCATTATTACGTCACTAAAAAATCATGTTCTAGTAATGCACTACACTGCTTACAAAGTTACAATAGTCTATAGATGAATGAAGGTAGACTACAAAGTACTTAAACAACTTTTAATTCTACTAAAATACAATAAGTAATGTATAAATCAAAATCTTTTCACCTCTCTGTCAGCATAGGTTTTCAACAAATACATGATACGTCAATAAATGTTGATTGGCCCATATCTATTTATGTTTTTGTGGCTCAAAGTTTCTACAGGATGAGGTAGCCAACCTCATGTCCAGCCCTCCTTGGTTGCCTCTTGCATTTATCTTACAGGTTACAGTTCTTCTTCTTCGATCAAGTGATGTTATGTTTCTAGCCCAGTGGGGTTCATGAAGGAGGTGTTTCAGGTCTTCAATGGGCCCTCACAGCTTTTCGAGCTGGACCAGACTGCCTCTTTTTGGTCTGAGGTGGGCCTTCAGTCAGCAATGTCCCGTTCTTAGTCTGAAGATCTTTGTCTGCCAAGTTTGTCTATGCTATCATTTTTTGGCTTGTATTCTATGTGTTGGTCTCTCCATTCTGTCCTCATGGATCGTTTGATGCGTGTCCTTACTTCTTTATAACTATGTTGTACCAGTCTTCGTGCTGCCACTTCCTTCTTTTGTGAGCTCATCTGGCTTCTTTCTTGTTTTCAAGGATACCACAATATGCTGGAATCGACTGTACGACTAAATCTGTTTTTTTTAAAAATAGCAACCCGATGTTATATTTTATTTTGTGTGAGAGTCTATCTTGTTTGGGGTAGGCTCCTGAAGTCTGCTAGAATTACCATTTTTCTTGTAGTTGTGTTTTTGCTGATAAGAATCTGAACAGTTTTAATATTCCTTGCCCTTCTTTTAGGCCTGGTAACACTTGAACGCAGTAATGTATAGTTATAGTTTAAAAGTTGTCAGAAATATGTTAGTTATATTACAAAAATCCCTGAAAGTCCAGCCCTGTGTTCTCGTAATAAGGGATGAAAACAGTAAAGTAGGGGATTGTTAGAATGGGCAAAGTATGGTGTGACTTGATATGACCAGGCTGCTGCAGTAGTCAATATGGTCATCCAAAGCTCACAAAAGTTGTTCTGGCAAGAAACTGGAGCTAACCTAGCACGCTGCCAGTGTGGATTTCAAATTATCCATGAGAAACTAATGGAGAAAATAAAACGGGCTTCAGCACAAGGGAAGGCAAGAAAATGATGGATTGATGGTGTCAAAGGAATGTTGCAGAGGATTAAAAATATCAATGAGCACATAAAAGAAATTTATAAGTGGACAGGTGATGCTGAGATATTTTAAAAGGCATACAAATAATGTGGTAGCCTGAGTAGTTGCAGGTACAGGAACCATTGATATGTGTGACAATTCACATTAATGCCAATTTCTGTAACATAAAAATGCCAAAAAATAAAGACATAAAAATATATTTTAATTTCAAAATAATCAAAAATCTTACAAATGTGCAAAATCAAGTATTTTATTCCCCAAAATAGAACAGATATATTGTGAACATAAACCTTAGTCACTCTGAAAGCAAGGTATAGGAATCATGACAGTCATGAATCTAAAAATGTGGTGACCCTCAAGAGATTTTGTTAAGAAAACAAGCAACACTGCATACAGATAAATGCAATGCATGAAAGTGGTGACTACAGCCAAACAGTGTGGATCCCAACCATATCAAGGTTAGTGTACATAACTCAATTACATTGCTACTTTTAAATATTTAATTTGATTCTTGACTAGTATGAATGAAAATACTGTATTTTACATTCATAAGGATTGTATCAATGTTTTTAATCAAGTGATAATATTCAACCTAACACTGCAAACTGACATCATCTGGTCAACAAAACAAAATAACAGGAAACATAGACATGCTCTTGTGGTGAGTACATGCAAACATTTGAACGTGTACTCCAAGTCTGTCAATGCCACGACAAGAGAAACCTGAGACAGACAGCCAAATTTATGAGTGAAATGCACAAGATTATTTTAGAGCGAATAACAAAGAAGTAGTGTTTTTTAAGGGGGCATGCGATTTGGAAATTTCTTGTTAATTTTTATTAAGTTCGACATTAATAGAATCGTTTACATATAAAATGTTATTTTGCAGGCATATTGACATTTAAAAATTAATAATAAACACCCTACCCCCCTGTTCTAAAGTTGACCTACTTTAAAAAGATACTGAAAACTGATGATAAAACACAATGTGTGAGACATAGCAACAGCTTTTTCAAAAAAGTATAATGGGTCATATTATATATCATAATGACCGGGGTACAAAGTTCTCTTCAGAATTTTTCATTCGAAAGCAAATGCTAGCTTTGTCTAAACGATACGATACTTCAAATATAATGACTGATGCGATATTTCATTGGTTTTATTATTTTGCTATTTCTGATTGGTTGAAACAGGTATCGTCCATGGGAACAAAATAGTCGCTCATGCGCAAAAGAGGTGTTTTCCAAACCATTGTCGGTCCGTCATTTTTAATTGTGTTTAGAAACTGTTCGTATCATTTAGAAACAGCAAAGTCATTTCAACAAGAGGATACAAGTAGAACGACAAGCGTGCTCACCAAAAACCTAGAGGAATTTATGCTCGAAACTAAGAGAACCTTTAAATTCAAGGTAAGTTTACTGAATTATGTTTATTGTTCACGACCACGTTCTACATTGACTTGCAGCCTTGCTTCAATATTTAATTTTAAAAAAGAGCTTTACGCTATTCAAGAAATATTATCTTGTGTACGTACTTATTCAGTAAGTTACTCACTGTAAGTATTCATTTAATATCTGTTATATTACTATAGTTACGAGTACACATTTATTACTAGACATTAATAGTTAAAATTTATGAATACATCATGAAAGTATAGAGAGATAGTTATTAGTTTAGTCTTAGATAAGACAGATTGTTACATGTGAGAATATCAAACTGTCATTTATTTTGAAAATAAATTGGGCTGTTTGTGCCATGCATATGTGTGCTTTGTTAATGTGAGTTTATTTGTCATATTATTTGATATTAATGGGTCATTTTCTGTATTCCAGTTCAACTGTGGATGCTGGAGTCAGTGAGCCTACAGGTGCTGCTGAAACTATAGAACCCCCAAAGTGGCAGAGGAGAAGTGTACAAGAATCTTACTGAAGGGATACTGAACCTGAACAGTGATCAGTATACTTTAATCCATCAAAGTTTTCTACATTCTCTTGCTTCCACAGTTGGATGTAGAAATTGCAGAAGGAATAATCTACAGTTGATTACAAAATAACCACATGGTCTTGCTGTTCTTATACAGATTCTCTGTCCAGATTGTGAGTCAGAGTGGTCAGAATAAACAGCATCACATCAACTGTAGGACAGTAATTGGTTGTAATGACAACGGTATTGGCTATGCAAAGTTGCAGTCATTGCTGTCCACCATGAACATAAAGAACCAGATGCACCACAAATAATTTTACAAGGTATCCAAAACTGTTAGTATCGCAGCAGAAGAAGCAATGTGTCAAGCAGCTCGTGTAGTTGCAAAAAGAGCAGCAGCTACAGGTCCCCTCCCAGTCCGTGTCAAAAGTAACACAGGGCGTCCTATCATCGTTGTGTCTTAATACGGTACATGGCAAAAACGTGGCCTTTCATTGCACAACGGAGTTGGTGTTGCCATTGACGTTGACAGTCGCCTAGTTTTGGATACTCAGGTCATCAGCAATTATTGCAAAATATGTGCAGTTGGTGCAAAGCCAGGTTCTTCTGAGTTTATGAATTGGATACAAATGCATAAACCTCAATGCCAGCAGAATGTAGATTGTTCTTCAAATGCAATGCAGAGTGTGGCAGCAAGGATATTTTTTTCAAGGTCAGTTGAAAAAATATCTCTGATTTATGGCACTATGTTTTGCGACGATGATGCAAAGGCATTTAATGAAGTCCAAAATTCTAAATGCTATGACATTGAGATAAAAAATAAAGAGGATTGCATCAACCACATAGCGAAAAGGATGTTTAATGCTCTGAGCAATTTGAAGAAAACAAATAAGTCACTAAATCTTAAACTGACCACGTCGCCAATCGAACAAATTACAAACACATATGCCAACAATTTAAAAGACAATGCCCCTGATGTTGCAAAAATGAAGCGAGGAGTGTTAGCTTGGTTTTTTCACATGATGAGCACAGACAATGCACCCAACCGTAGACTTTGTCCAGAGGGTGAAAATTCCTGGTGCCTCTTCCAGAGAACTCTGAAGACATGGTTGCACGAACAACATCGGCCTACATTTTTGGCAGAAGTTGGCAGACTCATCTACTTAATTGTGACAAGGCTGAAAGATACAAATCTCCTCCTGCAAAAATGGGTACGCAGAATGCCAATGAAAGTTTCAACTCATTGATTTGACAGTGCTGCCCTAAAACAACATTTGCTTCACTGTCAGCGGTAGAGACGGCAACTTCCTTTGCCACTCTATCTTTTAACTGTGGTCCTGTAGGGCTAAAAATGGTAACAGACAGAATTGGACTGGAATGGGGTGTTGTAAATCACATACATGCTACTCGAATGCTGAACAAAAAATACTATGATTAAAAAAGACGAACATTGGGTGTATCAAAGTGGAAAAGGAAAAACCTTAAAAAAAGGCGTATTGGACGAGAACACCAGCACGAGTTAGCAAAAGGTGAAACATATGTTGCTGGTGCATTTAACAATTAATTGTATTTGCAAATGACTATGTATATGTTGCTTAATTAAAAAAACAATGTAAGAATACCTTTTTTTTTTATTAAACTTATTTTTATTTGCTTTCAAAGTTTAAAATTGAATTATCTCAAAATCTTTTTTTCCCATTTGTTATGTATCTGAAACCCTAAAATCTCAGCTAATATAGATGTTGGAAACATGCAATTTAGTGTGTACATTTCTCATACACTCTTGTTTGTAATCTTTTAAAGAAAAGCTAATTTGGTCAAAGATATTTTATTAAAATACATTTTTTGTGCCAAATGTTGATGTATTTTGTCGACTTTTCATGCAGCTCAAATAGAAGAAATGATATTTTTGAACCTTTTTCATAAAATAAATATGCCCTTTCCCTAGAACTATGCTTAACATTCATATTATTTTTAATACATATATTTGTTTTGTTAAATTGAAGGTAGTTGCAAGCAAGCATTTTTTCAAGGTCACCGCAGTTATCATGGCAACCAAGTGTTTTTAAAAATTTTTTAAACCTGCAAATATATCTACCATTATACAATATTTGGTCTGATTTAATTAATTTTTAAAAAAACTTTTTTAGGGAGCATGCCCCCTTAATATGCTATAAGATGGTACTCCAGAGCAAAAGATATGAACACATTCAAACAGCTTTTGAATACCTGGCATCAGACACAAGCGGATCTGTCACAATATATACCAAGATTCCCTTTCCAGTAATAACATTAAATTAATTATGTCAATGGGTGTGTGAATCATAATAATAATTCACTGACTGCAATTATACAATGGTTTCAATTTACATTGATTCAAGTTATGCCAGTTCCTCCAGGAATGCATCTCTGGCCCACATTAATACCTGTATACCACAGCAATGTGTGGGTTATCATAATATGAGGTAGGCAAACATGAAGCATTCTTTCTAAAGTGCTAAAAACTTATACAGTTCTGAGACAACAGCCTCAAAGTCACAATGAATATGTGGAGATCCTGCTATATATACACACACACAAACAGCTACATATATAGTATTTGGCTTTTTGCCATGTCATCATGTTAAACTATCCAGTGTTTTTTTCATTCTGCATTTTCCCCCTTGGAAATGCACTTGTCACAATGTATTCTAGCTTAAGTGTACTCATTACATGCCCAAAAATGTAGAAGTATATGGTTTTTAAAATGGTTTACAAGAGTGTTTGTATGTCTGTCTGTCTATCTGTGTGTGTGCGCGCGTACATATAATATTTTGACAATTCATTTATGACCAAATGATAGTCATATAACCACATTTCATATGACTTGTTACACTCTATGCACAGAATGAAAAACTAAATAGAAAGTTTCACACTGTAGAAGTTCACATATGATTCTAATTTTATTTTGTATTTAATTATTGCCTGAATTTTGTCTTTTTTAATATAAAAGTGCTTAGTTTTACTTAATTGATCTGGAATTAGTTAAAATCTTAGGGACAGACTGTTCTTCATTAGAGAAAACTAGAAGGTGTAAAGCCAAGAATAGATGGCAACAACAATAAATGATGGACACAGCTGAGGGTCAACAGGTTTTTTTCATGTGTAGTTTATTATATATCTCCACTTCTTTCTGTACCTACTCACATGTTTTCATGTATCTCTACTTCTTGTACCTACTTACAGGTTTTCATGTATCTTCCTTTCTTCCTGTACCTGGTTAGAGGTTTTCATGTATCTTTCTTTCTTCCTGTACCTAGTCACAGATTTTCATGGATCTCTACTTCTTCCTATACCTACTCCCAGGTTTTCATGTATCTCCACATCTTCCTGTACCTAGTCCCAGGTTTTCATATATCTTCATTTCATTGTACCTACTCACAGGTTTTCATGTATCTCTACATCTCATTGTACCTACTCACATGTTTTCATGTATCTGACAGGAGAAGCCCAGCTCTTGGTCTTCTTGTGTCACTAATTACCCACAAGGCATGTACCGTACAACACACATCCTGTGACTTCTGACTTCTAGCCACATGCTGCCTTAAAGGTAATCGTGTGACAGTCAAAGACTTTGAAGTGGCAACCCAAATAACAATATTGCAGAATGCAGATGTGTCAAGCTGAAAGGCGCAGTTCAACTTTAATACACTCAACAACAACAACAAAATAAACCAAAACAATGAACAAAGAAGAATATCTGTCATGTACTTGCAATTTTTCTTTCTCCCTTTTTATTCATAATGTTTGTCACTGGTAAACGTGATGCTGGTCTTCATGTGTCTAGTTGTTTGTTGATCATGGTGCTATTATTCTTTCATTAACAGCTTCCAATTTCCTCTTTTTATTATGCTTGAGAAAGTGTTGTCTTATTGATTGGTTTCTCTTAAAAACTGTAAACTTCTACAATATTTATCATATATGTGTTATATCATCAACTGTTTGCTATTGCAGTCCAAAAGTGGGGCAAAGAATAGTTATACTGTAACCTGTTAAGCAAGAGGTAACTAAGGATGATTACACATGGATCCACCACCTCATCCTATAAACTACCGTACAAGAAAAATGCAGAAAAAGAGTAATTAACTTAGTAAGTGTTAGATTATTACTTAAAATTTAAACTTTAATCCTTGTGAACTATCATAACTGATTATGTATAAACTAAATGTGTTTCTGAACATATTATTATTGTAAAATCAGCATTAAAAATTAAATTAATTCAAAGCATTGCCTTGTATTTTCTTGGTTCACTGTCTGCTCTAAAAAAAATAATTATATTGGTATCTTGGCATCATGCACCTACAACTATAACCAATCCTGGCTCAAGAAAATTCCCTTTGCAATCAGTCTCATTCTATTTTCAAATAATGAAACAGACATGAAATTGGAATATTACAATGAATATAACAGGTCCTTAATGAGCCATCTGTCATACCAATTTCCTAAGACACAAACTGAGCAAATTCTCATCATATTAAAAAAGTTAAACATTTCGGGTGTTTGCCCAAGGGAAACTCCAACAAAAGAGACACACACAAAAACAACTGGCAATTTTAACGAAAAAGAAACATCACTCCCATATCAAATAGAAGGTTTCTTACTTTCTCACAAAAATGAAGATTGTGCCTTCTATTTATTGGGAATGATCAAGTATTTAATACAGCAAAGAATGAATGACTCTCACACAGAACTATACAAGGCTAATGAGAATGTATGTAGGACAGAGCAAGGCTTTAGTCAGCGTAAAGAAGGTTGATATGAAGGTTATGGATAAAAAGTCATGTCGATCAGAGTGGATTGACCACTTCTACATAATTGATGGGAAAGAAACCAGCCTGTCCTTTAACTGAACCTTCAAACCAGTTCTCGTCAACCTGAAATGGAAAAATGATGAACAGTTATTCAAGACATCAATATTTTATCAATGATTAAGCCTTAATAGAATACAAATTTATGTAATCAAAGCATTCACAAGGGCCAGCGATTAGATGCTGATCTTTATTGTATCAAAATCTCACTAGACAAGTTCTATGGCAGTGTGGACAGCCTCAGGATGACCGCTGCTTTTAAAAAAAAAATACAGGTTGGCGTTTGACAGCGTACGAAGAAGAAGAAGTATCAAAATCTTTCAGCTTACTATGGAGTAAATGTCTTCAACAAATACATGCTAGGTCCTCATGTTTCTTTTAGTTGACTTGTACATACAAGGGGCTTGTCATAAGTCTTTACCCTGACCATGAAGGAGTAGGAGGAGAAAGTTGAAATTTGGCACAGTCAGTGCTTATTTCTTCTCAATGTAGCTACCACAAGAATTTATACATTTCTGTCATCTCTGCGTGACCTTGAAAAGACCTTCAGAATAAAGTAACCTATTTTTCTAACTAAACCTGTTATCACAAGCCAGAATGACATCTTCGTCACTGTCAAAATCTTTTTCTTCGTACGCCGTCAACTTGAATTTGTTTGAAGAAAGCAGCAGTCATCCTGAGGCTGTCAACACTGCCATAGAGCTTGTCTAGTTTTGGCACTGGTGATGGCCATATGTGCTTTCTCTGGTCCTCGTATATCGGGCAATTTTGCAGCAGATGTTCAGCGGTCATTTCCCCTGTACCACAGGTGTCAAAATGATTTCCTTTCAGCTGTTTGTTAAGTTTTGGGAAAAGAGAAAAGTCTGATAGAGCTAAATCTGAAGAATATGGTTGGTGTGGAAGAATTTCAATATTCAAATTGTTGGCTGTTTGCAGCACAAGCCTTGCTTTATGGGAGGGCGCATTGTCTTGAAGCAAAGGCAGAATTTGAGTGCACGCTATCCCTTGTTTTCTGGTCAGTCTTTCTTAGTTTGGTAAGGAGATCTGCACAGTATTTGATAATATATCTGCCCATTAACCGTGTTGCCATGAGGCAGGTAATCTTTCAATATGACACCTTTGATGTCCCAGAAAACAGCATCACTTTTCTTGCAGATTTCTGTGCTTTTGGCTTGACATGTTTTGGTGAGTCCGGGGTATTTCACTGCATGCTGGAAATTTTGGATTCTGGGTCATAATGGTGAACTCAAGTCTCATCTACTGTCACCATAGTCGGCAACATGTTTTTCGACCGACACATTTTGAGCAACTGGCCACAGCAATCAACCCTCATTTGTTTCTGTTCACATGTCAGCAGACGCGGGACCCACCGAGCACACACTTTTCTCATGTTAAGTCTGTTGTTTAAAATTCTAAAAACTGAACTTTCATTCAGTTTTGCTGACCTATCTCTGCAATTGTCATTTTCCTATCCTGGTCATTGATTTTCTTTGCTCATGCAGCATTTTCATCGCTGCACTCTTATGGTCTTCCTGATCTTAGAAGATCAGCAACATGAAAACAGCCACATTTAAACTGCCTACACCAGTTTTTTTACAGAAGCATACAAAGGACAGAATTCCTCAAACACTGGTTCCATCTCCCTGTGAATTTCTGTAGATGTTTTTTCCTGCAACATCAAGAATTTTATCACAGTTCTGGCCTCTGATTTCTCCATTGTTCTGACAAACTGTTAAAGTAGCAGATCCGGTCAATAAGGTGTGTTGCACCATGCACCATATCGGGTTAACCCGTCGAGGAGTGAAATTCATACTTCTCAAGTCCAGTACAAATTGAATGAGTTACATATGTGCAAAATTTCAACTTTCTCCTTCTACTCCTTCATAGTCAGGGTAAAGATTTATGACAAGCCCCTTGAATATGTTGAAGTATCTGTGGCTCATAATTTCTACAGGTTGAGTAGCTGGTCTAATGCCCTACATCTAGTCACCTCTTTCAACATTCTTGACAGGTTGCAGTGTAACTATTCTTTGCTTGCCTTTCAGGACCTAGCAGCACACTGAATATTTAAATGTACTCATTTTGATCTTGTCATAACATTTAACATTCAATAACATTCCCCTCTACAACTTCATTTTATTTACAGGAATATCAGGATAACCGTAAAGCTAAATGCATGTAGTAAATCCCACTAAAATAGGTGCTTACTTACTTACTTTCCATGTCTGGAAATCTCACATAGTATTGGATCAGAAATCAGCTGCCATGAGATCAGTCAAAGTTCATGGTTCTTACATTCTTGAAAAGTTCTACAGATGTTGAGGTTGTGGATGGTTCTACATTTGCAGACATTGTCGTTTGTATATCCCAATTTTTTTCAGGTTCGATCTACACCTGGGCATTCCCATTTGTAATCTGTTTAGGGCTCTCCACATGGAGTATGGCATATTATGTCCTGTCTCAAGTTCTTTGATCTCCATCCATTACTCACCATATCTTTGACGCCATTTTTCTGTACGGTTTTGCTCAGGTTTTTGGTTTGTGAACTGTACAGTTTGAAGGTGACTTTTTCTTAATTTCTTTATTATATTCAAAAAGGGGTGTCTGATCATGGGACTTCTTTTTATTTTCGACTTCTGACGCAACACATATCCTGATTTCTGGTGGTTTGATGCCCATTGGTGTTGGCATAAGGCACCCTGTTACAATGCAACACGTCTCATTTACTGCCACATCAACATGTATCATGTATGCTGAATTGTTCCATAATGGTGCAACGTATTTTGCTGCAGAAATGCATAATACGAGGGCAATGTGTGTAACACTTGGTAATGCTCCCCATGTGCCATGTTTGTTAGCTTAGTCAGTACGTTATATCTTGTGCTAACTTTTTTGTTAAAGGAAGTTCTATCTTTGCATAAACACACAATACAGACTAGGCTGATGTCTTTCCCAGAGTCTAGTCTATTTCATATATGCATTTTAAAGTGTTCCCTGTTGGGTTTTAAGAAGTTCGCATGTCAATTCTTATTTCTATTGTTGTTAATTATTTGTAATCATTTCAATTTTATTTTAGATTAGTTAGTCACTATCATTTCTATCTTTGGTCCTAGATGAGACTTTCTGGTCACAACACAAACTTATGTTATGTTTATGCCATTATCAAAATATGACTTACCTATATTTGTATAACTTACAGCAGAATTGATATAGACTACTCCCTAATTTTACTACTTCTCTCCCCTCAAGTGGACAGAGAGTCACCGTATTGAGATCACTACATTATTCATATCAGTTCAGTTCATCCCGTAACCCGATCAGGTCGTTGGGGCACACTTGAAGACACTCCCAAAATCCCACGCCATCTTTCTCTGTCGGCCGCCGCCTGTCGTATCTCACTGGGACGAAGGCTTGACCACTCAGTGATGTTGTCCACCCATCTCTTCCTTGGACGTCCTCGCCCTCTCTGTCCTGGTACGGAACCAAAGAGTATCGAGTTGGTAATTCTGTTGGACCTCGCGACGTGCCCGTACCAGGCCATCTTTCGTCTATTGATTGTTGTGAACAGATCTTCAAAAGGACCAATAGTGTTTTCAACTCTCTGTCGTATTTCTACATTCGTAACACGATCTTTATATGTAACATTTAGGAGTTTTCTATAGCACCTCATTTCCATTGCATGTATTCTGCCCTGGATATCTGCTGTAATGGTCCAGGTCTCACACGCATACAAAAATATTGATCGCACCAAAGAGCACATTAGTCTAACTTTTATGCCGAGGGCGAGCCGCTTGTCTCGCCATATAGATTTCAGCCGAGTAAGCGCTGCTGTTTGTGCTATTCTTGCAATTACCTCTGGCTGTGATCCCTCTTTACTGATCAATGATCCCAGATATTTGAAACCTTGTACCACCTCAAGTTCCTGCCCATTTGCCTCTATTACAGATTTAAACCCTTCTATGTTATTAGTCATGAGCTTTGTTTTATCTGCATTTATTTCCATACCAAAACTCTGGGCCACTCTATCCAATCAACTCCTTGAGTTCCTTTTCTGTGTCTGCCAATACATCAATATCATCTGCAAATCGGATGTTTGTGATAAGCCTGTCACCTATTTTAACCGTGCCAACATGTCCTTTTAAGGCCGTCTCCATTATTCTCTCCAAGAATATATTGAAGAGTGTTGGGGAGAGTAAACAGCCCTGTCTCACATCCACCGTCGTACGGAACCAATCGCCTAGTGTTCCCTCTACCGAGACTGCGTTTGTCGCCTGCTCATAAAGGTTTGCAATTACCCTCACAATATCACTGTTGAACTTATAATACTTCATTGTTGACCATAGCGCCACATGCCACACTCTGTCAAATGCCTTTCTAAAATCAATGAAGGCATGGTAGAGTTGTTGTTGATACTCTGAGTACATCTCATTCATTAGTCGAAGATTAAATATCTGCTCAATGGTACTCCTTCCCGCTCGAAAGCCCACTTGTTCTTCAGCAATGATATTCTCTGCCTGTGGTTTCAGTCTGTTAAGTATTATTCTCAAGAGAACTTTACTTGGATGACTGATTAGACTGATTGTTCGATAGTTCTGACATATACATATATGACAACTAAAAAGACAAGGTGGGTAGAGATGTTCTTGACCTGCAGGATGAATATAACTGGGTTGACTTTGGAACCTTCATGCATTGTTCAGGAAGTGTGGAATCAGTCAATGGCTGGTGGGCTGGATATCAACTGCCCTGATGGAGATCTTTGACATCAGAACTGATGCAAATATGTCCATGACTATGCCATGTCCATTCTCACAAGTGCTGTTCAACACAGTGGTCAAGATTTAACCCACAGGGTCAGGGCAAACATTCCTCTTCTTCGATCAACTGATGTTATGTTTCTAGCCCGGTGAGGTTCACAAAGGAGACTGTTTCAGGTCTTCGCCAGTCCCCCCTAGCTTATTGAGCATGGTAGCACACCCCCCCCCCCCCCCCCCCCCCCCCGTCAGACTGCTCTTTGGAACAAGAACAGCCTTATCATGTAAAACAAAGTGCTACACAAACAACCTTAAACAACCCTACCCCAGTTATCTACTCTCACTAATTCTACTTCTAAGACCTCATTTTAGTTCAAATCAAATATTAACAGAAGAAATTGCAAAGTTTGTACAAAACATCATCAATATTTAAAATATACAATTTCTTTTCATTCAACGCTACAAAGAAAATGTATATTATCCACCTGACTAACAAGGTCAATGTAATCTCCTTCTTGGAAGCCCAGCTCTCCTTCATTTTCAGCAATAAAGTCATATAAAGCTCTGGCCATTGGCTTTTTCTTAGAGTCAGGAACTGAAAGATGAGACGGTACATTTTCAGCTTATATTAATCTTTGGACCAGAAAGATCAGATAAATTTTAATTGAAGAATTTCACATTTGGATATAAGGAAATAAAAACAAATGACATTTCTGGTAAATTACCTTAGGAGTTAAGACTTCTGAAATTGCTTATAGTTGGAACAGAATTGAGAAAATGCACAGGTATTTTTTTTTTTCATTTCCATATTTCTGTATTCCCTCAACCTGTGCGCGTTGCACTTTGTTTTTATTTTGCGCCTGTCGGCTCAGTGCATCCAACTTCGGCATGTATTTTATGTAAGGGTCTGCTTCCTCCTGCATTTTATAAGGGTTTGCTTCCCTGGGGTAACGACCGGTCCTGTGATTGGGAAGCGAACCCAGCACCTAAGGCTTGTGAGCCATGTCACTTAACCACACCGTCCCTATAAATCCACAGGCATGAAAACAGAGGCTTTAGAATCCGCGCATAAGAAAATAAAATTTGAATAGTACAAAGGAAAAAAAAAAAGGATCTCACAAGATAAAGAACAAGTTTCCAGAAAATGAAAACTTACTAACAAAGTGTCTAGTAGTGGAAGTAAGTTAAAAAAAGTGGGAGTTGTTATGGAGTGCAAATATTATATAGGAAAATTACTCAACAAATAAAAGAATATATTTCAATAATAACAACGTGCCATGCATGGGAAAACTATAACATTCTACAAAAATAAAACTAAATGATAATTTCTGACAAATACTAAACATTAAATGACAAAAATCACTGGAAATATTCTGAGAAAGAAGGAGAATCTAGCAAAGGATAGGCAAGACTTTATTTTATGTTTGATTTAATTATTTGTTTTGTAAGATAATCTTTTAAAATAAAATACTAATGTTCTGACAGGTAGTCTATAATTAAAATTTAAACAAAAAAACAAATTTCACGGCTAATTGTAGGAGGGCTGCTAGACGATTAAGATGGTAAACATGACATGGAACAGCCAAAAAGAGTTTTCCTGTGGTTAAAACGCAATGTGCCTCAGCAAAAGAAGGCTAAAAACTTAACAAAAAGACACAGAAGATCTGGAATGGCATGACAAGATAGCTAAGAAAATAAATTATGAAGTACTGAAATGCTAACAGAGCTGATGTTTGTGAACAGAATTGATCCTCAATGCCATTAAGCGTAGCCTATGGTTAGCGCATTGGCTTCACATCTGAGTGGTCCTGGGTTCATTCCCCAGTTGAGGCGGTAATGTTTTTTCAGACCGCAATGGCTCCCGGGTCAACCCAGCCTTAAATGGGTACCGGTTCAGTCCTGGAAGTAAAAGCGGCAAGGGGGAAGAGATGGCTACCGCACTCATATAGCCGTGCCTTTGAAATGTGAGATCGCTAACACCTTACACCCCAAAGCAGTAATGCAATTGGTTACTTTACTTTACTATGGTGATGCTTATGAAACCACAGCTGGTGAAACAATGAAATGCAGATGAAGAACATAAAGCAGATTTAATAAAATTCATCCCACACTAGATCAAAATCTATTTTAAGACAAACTGTTTAGAAGCATGTTTCAAATACATCGTTTATTTTTTTTGTTTTCAGTGATAATATTCTCAGAAACATTGCAAACTGATGGCATTTCAAGTTATATAAAAGTGTTATCCCAGATTCACAAGATAAATATGTGCACATATGACAAGGTAAAGGTATTCTATAACCTCAATAAAAGAAATGTCACCAGAACTTTAAACAATGGAATAAACAATGAATCAGAAAATATGATATCATCATCATCAAGTGCCCTGCTGGTTAGCATTGGTGATCATGGATTTCAACTTCTTTTTATCACATGTGTTGTTTATCAGTTTTGCCGTTAATCATCTCTCATGTCATTCCTTCACTCTGTCCAATATTTTCTCTCTTTGCCTGCATGTCCCTCTTTCCTGCGATTATTCCAATTGGTCCAGTATATTCTAGCATGGCTTGCTTCATGACATGCTAAAAAAAAAAATGACTGTCTTGTTCTGATTTGACCATAAGCTGTATTTGTGTCTGTGCCTCTTCAAGTACCACATTATTCGCTTTCTTTGCAGTCCATTGAATTCTCCTGCAAAACCACATTTCCGTTGCCTCTAATGATTTTTGTGCTTGCCTGCTTATTGTTCATGACTTGCTACGATATGTCACTACTGGTTCTACTTAAAATCCAAGAATTCTCTTCCTTAATTCCAGTGATAGGGTTTTGTTGCACAAGATTTCCCTCATACTCTAGAAGACTAATTTTACCTGAGCTATTCTGTTCTTTATTTACTACCATTACTTCTGATTTATTTTGATTTAAGCAGAGGCTTATTTTTGCTATGAATAACTACCATGTCCCTCGGTTCATGTAAGTCTCGTTCTGCGCTTCAACACAGTGTCATTGTGAAAATTATTTATATTCTGTCCACCAATTGATAATCCTGACAATGCTTCTATGGATCACAAGATGTCACATTATATTAATTAATCAACCAATTTCCTTGCTCTCTCCTGCACAAAAACCTCATTTAGGTATCCATATTTCAAAACCCTGAGTTATTACCATATGACAGTGCATTCACAGGTCTTTCTAATGATGAAGAAAGTTACTAACTTTGGCAGTCTAGTGCAAATATGTATGCATGTGACTTGACTCAATCATTCCTCTTTACTATAGGATGTAGAGGTCGCCTTTGATTTTTCATGTGGCTTATAGTTTCTACAGGATGGGGTACCAGGCCCTCATTCCAACCCTCCTTAGTCACCTCTTACGACATGCCTGACATGTTACAGTTTTACTTTTCCTTGTTCTTCTTTCAGGCTGCTGTAACAAAAAAGTAGGTGTCAATTCATAACTCGCAGATATTTGACAGTTGTACAACAGGTGTGATGTGATGGCAGTCTTAGAAATGTATGTGCATGCTTAGGCAACATTGAACAGAAACAGGTAAGAACTGTATGCCAAATTCCAGGTTACTGACAGTGCTTATCATGCCACAAAAGCGTACTACCACCAAAGATTTGATCACATTTAACAAAAATAGGCCAATTATAAAACATGCACACTATTATCTTCTTGGCTCAAGACCTTAAAAACAATTAAGCAAGTTCTTTCTTATAATATGAAAGGTTACACTAAGGAAGAAGTATAATTCTGCCTTTACTTAGTTCCAATAGGACCACTATGTTTTGCCTCCTTGCAGCAGTTCTGTTTGAAAGCAAGCATGTGGTCCTGCAGTGGTGGCTTCTATAACACTTTGCTTTACTTGATAGTTCGTTGTCCATCGCAAGTGATAATGGCAACACCATCAGATGGTTTTGTCTTGATGATGTAACTTGCGCTGTATTTGGATTATACTGTAGTGAGAAAGAAGCTGCGCTGGTCACCAACCTCACTCTCTGGTCCCGAACTGCCTTGGGCCAGTGGCAAGACAACTGCAGGTAATTCATGATGCAGCCACTCTAGTCCAACCTCCATTGAGACAAGAGGTAGCTTGAAACCTGTAGTGCTCGAACCCATGCCGTTTCCGTTCTTCGCTTTGAGAGGCAAGTGACTACACTTTACTTGATAAGGCGGCAAGTGACATGCACAACCCTCCTTTAGAACTCCTTTTCTTTCCTTCCCAACAAAATACCCTGGGGTTCACATCGATGAAGATCAATATTGGCAGATTAAATCACTAACACCATGGAAAGATGCAATACTGATACCAGTACCAAAAACAGGAAAGGACAAAACAGATCCAAATGGATACAGGCCCATAAGCCTACTGAGCTGTGTCGGCAAGCTGATGGAACGGATGATAAACACCAGACTGATGTGGCATCTCGAAGAAAAACACATACTAATTCCACAGCAAGCCGGCTTTAGACAGCACAGATCCACTGAGGACCAGGTCATCCTCATAGCCCAGGAGATAGAAGATGCCTACCAGGCACAGAAACACACAGTAGCTGTTTGGGTGGATCTGGAAAAGGCATTTGACAAAGTCTGGAAGGATGGACTTAGAGTCAAGCTAAGAAGAAGTGATGTCTGTGGGAAGATGTACAAGTGGATCAACCACTACCTCAAACAAAGAACGGCCAGAGTCCAAGTACAAGGGCAGATGAGCAAAAAGGTGACACTCGAGCAGGGAGTACCCCAAGGGGGAGTATTGTCACCCACACTCTTCCTGGTATATATAAACGATATTACAGAGAATATACCAAGAAGAGTCCATAGCTCAATGTTTGCAGACGATCTGGCTATGTGGACCTCTGAAAAGAATCTCACCATAGCAAGAAATCGGATGCAGACGGCCCTAACATCGCTGGAAGAATGGGCGAACTCATGGCTGGTCAAAATAAACGAGGAGAAAACCACGTGCACAATATTCTCGCTCTCATTAAAACCCCAAAGTACCAAATTAAGGCTAAATGGCAAAATCCTGCAGCCAAACGACAACCCAACCTATCTGGGAGTCACATTTGATCGGCGCATGACATGGAAAAGTCAGATTGAGAGAAACCGAATGAAAGCCAGAGAAAGAATGGCGATCATGAGGAAACTTGCTGGCACAAGCTGGGGAGCAGACGAAGGCATACTAAAGAAACTGTACACTGGAAGAGTGAGACCAGTTCTCGAGTATGGCATTGCGGCATGGACAACCGCAGCGAAGGCGAACTTCGATAAAGTTAACAAACTTCAAAACCAAGCCATGAGAATTATAACAGGTGGCATGAAGTCAACGCCAATTGTAGAACTTGAAAAGATTACAAAACTGCAATCCATGACCGATAGAAGAGACTGCAGAGCCCAGCTGCAGTCAGAGAAACTCCGAAGACTGACGGACCATCCAATGTACCAGAGACTAAACAATTTGGGAAATGGGAAACTAAAGCGGAGAAACTTTGCAGAAATAGCCAAAGCAAAGATGCACGAAGATCCCATAAACGCACTAACAACACCAAAACCCATCACTACTGTACGAAAACCTACTTGGAGGCTGGATATATTTCCAGAGGTGGTAGGAAATATACCAGGTATTGCAAACAAAAACTGCCAGAGTGAAAAAGAAAGGAGAGACACTACCCTAAGCTTCTTAACGAAAAGCTACCCAAGCATGGACTGGACCCATGCATACACCGACGGTTCTGTAACAAACACTACACAGAACGGAGGGGCAGGAGCATTCCTGAACCTACCAAATGGCAGAAAAATGACACTGTCATTCGCTACTGGTAAGTACACAAGCAATTTCAGAGCAGAGGCAGAGGCACTGAGGGCGGCAGTGGAAGAAATGGTAACACACAGTGAAAATGAGAGCCATATAGTCCTGCTGACAGATGCTCTCGAAGTAGTCACAGCGCTAAAAAGCCAGAAAAACACTGAGCTTAATGACTTAAGAGCAGCACTCTGCAAACTGTGCCAGCAGTCCGCACCAAAAAGGGTAGTGGTACAGTGGGTTCCGTCACACTGCAACATCCAAGGCAACGAGGAGGCAGACAGACTGGCAAAAGAAGGTGCAAGGCTACCACAAACAGATACCAGTATGACGTACGAAGAGTCAAAACGGCTTATCAAAGCCAGATACATGACCAAATGGGAAACCGAACATACTGGTTACACCAAAAACGATGCCTATTACCAGTTGAACCGAAGAGAGCAGGTCGTTGTCTTCAGACTTCGCACTGGCCACAACAGACTGAGGTACCACCTATTCAACAAATTGAAGATAGGGTGTACCGACGAATGCCCGTGCGGTACTGGTAAAATGACCACTGAACATCTGCTGCAGAACTGCCCGACATACGAGGATCAGAGAGAGCAGATGTGGCAATTGCCAGTGGAACTGCAAGACAAGCTCTATGGTAGTGGCGAGAGTCTCAGGATGACCGCCGCTTTTTTCGAGAAAATAATGGTTACTGTCTGACTGTGTACGCAGAAGAAGAAGAAGAAATCACTAACACTGTCTAAAAATAGAGCAGAAGTACAATGACATATGCTGCTTTCATTGCCAACAGATAAGATATTTGAATAATTTCACATCCTGTATGTGTGTCTCCCAAAACAATCTGATTGTCGTTAGTTACATTCATTCTCGAGGAGGAAGACTAACGTCTGGTCAGGCAAAATATACTGGCCAAGACCCTCACGTTGGCTTCCTAGTAGCTCTTCCTGGAAACGGGCTGTTTTCATGGCAGCCTGGCTAACGAGGTTACACAGCAGATCAAGCCAAGCATAGCACAACCCTCTGGTGGACCCCAGTCCTTCTTCATTTGTAAGTTCGGAATTGGAGGAAAGCTACTGCAACCCGCCACTTTATGTTCTTTTCAGGGCGCACAAAAGAGTAACCTACTCACTGTGGGCATTCGCAAAAAAACAACATTTATTCTCATAATCTTAGATTTTTTTCTCTGTGAGTTATCATTTCCAAACCAATATTCGTTTTTAATTTTGTGGCGATAAGACAAAAGAACCAAGTCATCGACACAGTCAAGATCATCAAGTTGCTTTGTCAAATTCCACTTTACTTAATTGTTATTAGATGATGTTGTTGTCTTCATAATCCAGGCAATATCCAGCATCAAGATAAAAGTTATAAGAGACATCCCCATCGCACACCAGTTCCTATTTTAAAGGATTCAGAAAGCTGACCTTCATACAGAACTCTACATTTCATAACTTTATATGTTTTCTTCATTATATTAGTGGACTTCTGGGGCACTCTATAGTACCTGAGCAACTTTCAGAGTGATTCTCTATCTAAGATGTTAAATGCATTTTCATAGTCCACAAATTCGATATAAAGGTGGTGAGTTCCCTTCAACACTTTGTTCATTCTCAGTGTAGCTATCTGGTCTGCACAAAACCTATTTTATTAAAAACCTGCATGTTCTTCTCTCAGCTGTTTGTCTGCCTTTTAATCCCTCTAGTATGATCCTGATCAACATTTTCCAAGTCACTGATAATGACATTACTGCTCTGTTATTTGTACACTGTTGACAATATCCATTCTTTGGCAATTTGACTACATAGTCTTCCTTCCAGTCTGCTGGTACTTCATGTCTTTCCCAAACTTTACAAAGTAACTTGCATAATATTTCTGTTGAAGTGTCAATTGATGAGATACATCTGGGCCAGTGGTTTTACCATTTCTTAGTAGCATTATGACTTTCTCTATTTCTTCTTTCTTTGGTTTTTCGCAATTAACTTCTCGTTTTTTTTCTGCCGACTGAATGTCTGGGGAAATCTTGTGGAGCTGGTCTATTTAAAAGTTTTTTTTATCTGCACATTTGCGCTGATAATCAAATTTCCTTTCTTATCTTTAATAAAGCCATTCACTTGCTTATATTTTCTTGTCAGTTTCATTGCAATGTTATGCATGTCTTTCATACTTCCTTTTGCTGCAGTTTCCTCTATTTCTATTGCGAACTCGTCAATAAATAATTTTTTTTAAGCTCTTCTGATACTCTTTCTTACTTCATTCTTTATTGACTTCAGCTAATATTTTCTGAGACTGAGCTGTTCAAATCTGCCTTCTTCATTTTTCTTTCCCTTATCTTAGCTATAAATTCTATTGTTATCTATGCTTTGTGTTGCCATTCTCTTTTCCCCAGAACTTATCCACAAGTCTTGTTCCACATAATTTAAAAAAAATAATTTATGATGCCTTTCCTCTTCTGTATTCTATTTTTCTTCAAGTCATTGTAACACATGATATCTATTTGATATTGTGACTTTAAATTTATCATGTATGTTCTTGTTCCTGAGAAATCCCACATTGAACTGTTGTCCGTGGTTATATGTTGTTATACATCTATAAGTTTCATTTTAATTTTGGCTGTTAGAAGATGGTAGTCTGATGTCATGTATGCTTCTCTACATACTTTTACATCTTGTAGTTGTGATCTGAACGTCTTATTTATACATATATGGCCATTCCGACTTTATGCTGTTTTGTGCATTCTTTTATGTGTAAATATGCTGCCATAGTTGATTTAAAGCACAGAAAGTCCAGAAGTAACTCTCTATTTACATTTTTAGTCCAGACTTCATGGTTGCCAATAATTTCTTCAAAACCGATATCATTACCGTAGCATTTTGCATAACGCATAACCTTCTCTTTTTATCCTTATTTTTCAGTCTGGTTTAACTTTCCTCTTTCATGCAGCACCTTTTTGGCAGTTTTAAAAGTAGCTAGATTAATTCTTGGTACTACTGTCTCCCATTCTATAAATGCTTTTTTGGTTAGCATTAAGGCCACTCTCACTTCCACTATGGTATGCAACTTCTTTAGTCTGTCCTAGACAGCAGCATTTTCTGTGTGGTTAGTTTAATTCTCTCAACTCCTTTCCACTTTGTTTCAGCTGGTCCTAGGATATCAATTTTGCTGTTTCTCAACTCCATGACCATTTGTCCAGTCTTTCCCTGTTCGTACATTGTATATACATTCCAGCTTCTAAATCTGGTGGTTTTCCTAGACAACAGGTAAGTCAGAGATAAAGCTTTCTCTACATCAAGTCATTAGATTGACAGAGGACCTTCTTCTGTGTTTATGGATGGTTGAGTTTTAGTTGCATGTTTCTTTTTAGTTGATGTGTTCATATATGGAAATCCAACAAAGATGCAATAAGGCAGATAAGATAATTGGACAATTAACGCCAATACTTAATTGCAAGCATGTGACAATAACTATCAAATGATCTTTACACAACACGATTTTCATTATGATATCAATGTCAAAACTGGACACTCACATCAAGTGAAAAACAACACATTGTCAAAGCAGAAATGCCTGCAAAAAATATTGTGTGCAACAAGGAGAGACATGATCAGAAATGATGACATCAGGAGACTAGTGGGAACAACATCAGTATTAGACTACATCAAAAGACAGCAACTAACAATGGATTCGAGGCCAAAGGCAGACCTTGAAAAAGGTGGCTTACAGAAATATCTGAATGCCACTGTGCATGAGGCAAACAGCTGGGCTCGTTCTAGAGATCTATTCATAGCCTAACGCTGAAAATACATGAAAATAAGAAGATAGAAGAAGTCCATTTTTGTTTATATTTTAATGACTTAAAATGTCTACATGTTAGGTAGACGGCCTTATGCCCAACCATTTTTTAGTTGCCTCTTATGACATGCTTGGCAGGTTTACAGTGTTACTATACTTTGTTCTCAGTTTTGGCCCCAGCAACACTCATGTGCAAGGTCACTAAAGAACAGTAAATATACAACAAACAATTGCACAAGAATTGACAGAAAGTCAACTACGAGAACTAATTAACGCCAAAATGGAACGGGGTAAAATGTAATGAACCTAAAGACTGAAAAGGTAAAAGAAAACAAGAATTCTAACCATACCAACAATGTAGATACTTGAGGGGGTTGTGTGACAGTATAACTAAAATTATAGAAACAAATGCTAAGCCCTGACTCTACATTTAAATAATTACCATAATTAAAGCACATTGAAATAATCTTTAAGAAATTATGCTGATTATGCACATGTACATTCAGCATACATACACAGTCACAAAAATTATACAAAATGCTGTTTGTGCATACGATTATAATGCAACATAATGCATCAATATTCTGGTAAAACCATATTAAGGGAGCTAGTAACAATGTTAGCAATAAATGATGACCTTTGGTACTTTCTAAGTTTTTAAAAGAATTGCATGATGAATGGATTTATAATTTATGGAACACGAGTTCATAGAAATAAATGGCTTTTTGCTTAAAAATTGACACAGAACAGTAGATAATTACCCATATTTCAGTTCAATTACTCAACCATTTATAATTTATCATAACTAAACCACCAATATATAAGATTTATTCAGTGTATAAACACTAGTGACATAAAGAGGTTAAGAAATCATAATAAAAAATAAGACTAAATAATTACATACAAATGATTCAATATTGTATACTAAATGTTCCAGGGGGCTGGGTAGAGTAGTTGAGGCCCAAATTCTTTGTGATAAACATTTGTTCAAGATCTATTTGATGAAGCTGATACTTAAGAGAGCTTGCTGAATAGGGAGTGACTGCATGCATTCTGTTCTTTATCACTTTTCAGATAGTGTGTCTGTAATGTCATAGTATTACAAGAAAATAATATAAAGCCCTTACATCAATACAGCTTAGTAACATTACGTCTGAGAATTGCACATATGCACTCTAGACCCCTGGTTCTCTAATCAATACATTTGTGATACATGTATTGCGACAAAGGATATTGAAATATTTTTGAAAATTTTCAACCCAATCAAAGTTTATCCTTTCATAAAGTACAATATAATTAATATATCACAAAGTACTTTACACAGGTTTTATAAAGTGTGTCACCATTAAAAAAAGTTTGGGATTCTCTACGGTTATTTATAGCAAAAAAATATTCCAACCATCTACCATGAAAACAAAATGAAAGAATATAATTTCATAATTTGTTTCTCTTATTTTGTTATCATGAGACATAATGGACCATTAAAAGGATTAGAGATGAGGACATAACAAACCCTTAGAGTACTAAAATTTGGGATATGCATGCAAGGATCTAGTGAAAGTATACAAACTTGAGACAAAGTTGGAGATTTTCTAATAAACTATCATTACGCTGTTTATTCATTCTCATTATTAATGTATTCTGACAGAGTTTTAGTGCTTAAGAAATGAATACCGCATAGTATAGTGTAGTCACTACACAGTGTGCAAGCTACATTTTTATTTTAGAACCGACAGAAAAATAGTGTAGGCCTCACCAGGGTTTGAGCAAGTGTCTACCGATTACAAGATCAGTACACTTAACAACTCAATCACTCTTGTCCACTGATCAATAATGAAACAAAGTAGTAATGAGAATACTGAGAAATATAAGATATATCAGGAAAAGAATACCAGTTTAAAAAATGTTAATATATATTGCCTATGAGTTACCACAATTAGGCAGCATGGTGGAATCCAAACATGTTTGCAGAGATTGGGGAGAGTGAAGAATAAGCAGGGTCAGTTCAAACAAACTGATCAAGAAAACACCTCATGTCCTTGTTAGTGCTCCTGGAATCAGACTATTATACTAATCTGGCCAACAAGGTAAGGATCAACACAGAAATCCTCATAATGGTGAGCTTACTGAGGAGCCTCACTACAGTCAGGAAGACCAAAGTCCACTTTCTCAACTACACCTCAGGATATAAGAAGAGCAACTGTAACCTGCTACCAAAGAAACATCATCAAAAGTTAACCAAACCGAGCACGAGTAGCTTCGAACAACAACAACAAATGACACCTGAGTGGATGAATGCTACAGTGACAAAGAAAATCTATGACAATGATTACTAAGAAATTTTTTAAAGACGATAAATGGAAATAGGCAGAAATGTATTTGAAAGACAGAAGAAAGAAGTGGAAAGAAATAATCATGAATATAAAAAAAACAGTAACTCTATGTGTCGGGCCAGAAGGTGCAGATATCACAGCCTTACTGCAAACTATGACACAACGTAACAAAATGTCCTTTTCAGAACGAAAGTCAATGAAAAAATATTAATGATCAAACTAAGTGTAGTTACACTGCAAGAAACAAAACTATAATTCAGACACATATCATTATCAATATTACAACTGCAAATCAATATGCAAGCTAAAACAACAGTTCTAATGGCAAGCATTTCAAGCAAAATATAGACATTCATAAAAGCACATCCAGCAAGACCGATCTTGCAAATGAGTGTCTGATACATAAAAAACAGAAGCAAATATGTTGTGCCTACTCCTGACAGAGACCTGATGCTTCATTAAAAATGTTCTTACCAGCATAAGATCCAAAAGGATCTTGGTCATCATAGGGATCAAAGCCTAGAAGGAAATTTTGCTGAATAAACAGGGATCATAAATTCTAAATTTGATTATGCTGTATATCATTTTACTCAAGCTGCTAGACAATTCTGCCGAGTGTCTCAGCATTAGATGCCCAACCAACCACTTCAACTTCTCAAATACAGGTAAACTAGCAATAAATGGAATAAGTACATGAATTAGCCACTCAGTTATTATTATTCTGAACTAAGGGGACAAGTTATTCATTCATGTATTCTCTGTAACATATTTTAGCAGTTGTTTCTAACCCTCTAAAAACTTTATAGGCTACTCCCCAACCATGAGTTGGAATACCTTCTATTACAGAGGGGTTTCATTCCAAAATTTCTGATCTGAGCAAGTACTATTTGTCACAACAGAAAATGTCATGTGACTTAATTGTGCAGAAGGGCATATTATTTTGAGATTAACACACACCAAATAGAATAATGCTGTACTATGCGCTCAAATATGCAAAACCTTGATAGCTTGCTGGGTTCATAACTACATTGACTAATTATAAAAAGTAGCCAAGCTAGCTAAAAGATTTTGTTTTCATTAATGTTCTGACAAACAGTTTCCATGAGCAAAAATGCACATATATGTAAGTAACAGTAATTGAGGACAAAGTGCAACACACTTCACTGAATGAGGTCTCTGATTCTATGAGGTAGGGTGACCAGTTATTTCCCTCACTGTCATGCTTTCTAGGCAAGCACTCTAATTTGTCTGGTATACACTGACAACAGTAATTGTTACTGTGTCATCCATTTTTTCAAAAAGGGTACACCAAAATCTTGACAGCCTGCAGCAGTTTGACATCTAATGTTTCTTTTCTCTCTCTCTCTATATATATATATATATAAGTGGTTTTGGACGCAAATGGCCATAATATATATATATTTTATTGCCCAAAACCACTTTGAAGATTGCAAAGAATGATCTGGAATTTAGGTTTGGAAACCATGATCGAAGGTATCGAGATGGAAATGAAAAATGATATGAGCCCCGGCCATCTTGTTAAGCTGTTCAGAGAGCACTGTTGTTATTTGGATTGTGTAGCGTGGATACTACTGCAATAGCACACGTTGAATTTGGCTAGAAGTAGCAATAACGTCAATTTACTCTGTGCGGCTCGCCAGGGCTGGGCGAGGTGCTACATAAACTTAAATACACTTAGATACAGTTAAACCGACTTGAACATGACTTAACTTCATATCCTTGTGTATTTGACGGGTGAACCGTTGATGTAAGCAGAGGAAGCAGCCATCTTGCTTGGCACCGAAAGTCTACTATTATATTATATTTAACTACCATAATTACAGTATTTAAACCTAACCCCAAAACCCTAGCACACACACACACACACACACTCAATAGGCAATGTGCAGGCTAGATTTTCATTTCACCACTGAAAAAAAACAACATGGGTCTTTACTGAGATTCTGTATCTTTCTAATTTTAAGATGGTTTTCCTAACCACCCACTCCATATATTTTGCCATTAACAGCCTTGTCCTCTTCTTTTGAAAGAAAACCATCGATTTAGTTTTGACATTGTTTTTCACCTGTATGACTAATGGGAGTCAATAATATCCTAGCCATGCCCATTAATGTCAGGCTGGCACAGATGCTTACCTGACTGATGGTAAGAAGGTATCTGGATGTTATTGAAGGTGTGGCTTCCAGACTTGCTGCCAATGTCTATGTTCTCATTTGGGCCATCATAGGAGTTTGGAGACTCACTACGGCGGAAGGAGCTCACACGCTTGGGTATGTGCTCTGATCTGGGTCGACTTGCAGCTTCATTGCGTCTTTCGTAATCATAAAAATACAATCAAACACATTAGATAAAAAATATAGAATAAAAAATGATAAATAAATCTGAATAACAACAGATAACAAATGAGATTTGAACTAGAATCACAACATAAATAAAAATAAACAATAAATTAGAATCTAGTTTTTTAATCACTTCAGCTGGAGTATAGCACCACAGCTGACCTTTATTAGGAAGTCTGTACTAAACCATTTTGTGTACTATCACAGGTGATTTCTGTAGCAATTTGTTTTACACAATGAGGTCGCTAGTCCCATGTACAATTCTCTTTAGTTGCCTTTTACAACATGCATGCAGGTACAATGGTTCTATTCTTTCCTTTCCAGTAATGGATTCTGGGATCTACTAAGGCAAATTACCATCAAGCAGGGCGACAACATGCTCACTGGAAAAAAGGCAGCAAACGCCTTTATAGAACATTATGCCAGAGCAAACCGCATTGATGTTCCTACAAATAGGCACACAGACATTAATGAAGAACAAAAGAGGCACGACAACATCAATATGGCACCAGAGAGGCACATGATGGCAAAACTAACAATGAATGAAATAGAAGAGACCATGAGAACTCTAAAGAAAAAGAAATCGCCCGAAAAAGATGGCGTAACAAACGAAATGCTGATGGGGCTGGGCCAAACAAAAAAGAGAAAGTTACTGTCAGTCCTGAACCAAAGCTGGAAAAGGGGAATTGTACCTCAGGCATGGAAAGACGCTGTACTTATACCAGTACCAAAGAGAGAAAAAGATAGAACAGATCCAAATGGATACAGGCCTATCAGTCTACTGAGCTGTGTAGGAACACTGATGGAGCGTATGATAAACACCAGACTGATGTGGCATCTCGAAGAAAAACACATACTAATTCCACAGCAAGCAGGCTTTAGACAGCACAGATCCACTGAGGATCAGATCACTCTCATAGCACAGGAAATAGAGGATGCTTACCAGGAGAAAAAGCATACAGTAGCGGTGTGGGTGGATCTAGAAAAGGCATTTGACAAGGTCTGGAAAGAGGGACTCAAAGTCAAGCTACGAAGAAGTGAAGTTTGTGGGAAAATGTACAGATGGATCAGCCACTACCTCAAAAGCAGAACAGCCAGAGTTCAAGTACAACGGCATATGAGCAAAAAGGTGACTCTTGAGCAGGGAGTACCCCAAGGGGGAGTACTGTCACCCACACTTTTTCTGGTGTATATAAATAACATCATAGAGAATACACCAAGAAGAGTCCACAGCTCCATGTTTGCAGACGATCTGGCTATGTGGACCTCTGAAAAGAATCTCACCATAGCAAGTAATCGGATGTAGCAGGCCCTAATATTGCTGGAGGAGTGGGCGAACTCATGGCTGGTCAAAATAAATGAGGAAAAAACAACATGTACGATATTCTCGCTTTCAAACAAACACCAAAACACCAAAATAAGTCTTAACGGCAAATATCTGCAGCCAAACGACAACCCAAACTACCTGGGAGTCACATTTGATCGGAGTATGACATGGAAAAGTCAGATCGAGAAAAACCGAATGAGAGCCAGAGAAAAAATGGCAATCATGAGGAAACTTGCTGGCACAAACTGGGGAGCAGACGAAAGTATACTAAAGAAACTGTACACTGGAAGAGTGAGACCAGTTCTCTAGTATGGCATTGCGGAATGGACAACAGCAGCAAAGGCGAACTTTGACAAAATTAGCAAACTCCAAAACCAAGCCATGAGAGTTATAACAGGAGGCATGAAGTCAACGCCAATTGTTGAGCTGGAAAAGAATACAAATCTGCAATCCATGACCGACAGAAGAGACTGCAAAGCAGTACTCTGTCAACTATGCCAGCAGTCCGCACCAAAAAGAGTAGTGGTACAGTGGGTTCCATTCCACTGTAACATCTAAGGCAACGAGGAGGCAGACAGACTGGCAAAAGAAGGTGCAAGACTACCACAACCAGATACTAGTGTGACATACGAAGAGTCAAAAAGGCTTATTAGAGCTAGATACATGACCAAATGGGAAACAGAACATACTGGCTACACAAAAAACGATGCCTATTACCAGTTGAACAGAAGAGAGCAGGTCGTGGTCTTCAGACTTCGCACTGGCCACAATAGACTGAGGTACCACCTATTCAATAAATTGAAGATAGGTGGCATTGCCGAATGCATGTGCGGTACTGGGAAAATGACCGCTGAACATCTGCGGTAAAACTGCGCGACATACGAGGATCAGAGAAAGCAGATGTGGCCATCACCAGTGGCAACACTAGACAAGCTCTATGGCAGTGTCGACAGCCTCAGGATGACTGCTGCTTTTTTCGAAAAAATAAAGGTTGACGTCTGACAGCGTACGAAGAAGAAGAAGAAGAAGAAGAAGGGTCCACTGAGGAAAGATTAGAATCACACCAGATAAAATATGGGAGATTAGGGGGTAGTGGTGGTGTTGTGTGTGTGTGTGGGTGGGTGGAGGGGGGGGGGGAGAAAGGGAAGAAGAGATGACGACTAGACCAGACTGACATCAGATAATATATAAAATAAACTAGAATCACAACAGATGAAAAATATTAAACTGACTAGAATCACAGTAGATTCAATATGTAAAATAAACAACCACATTGGGTAAAATTTGTGATAAATATGCGGAGTACACTACAGTATATAAAATAAGTGAAATTAATTAGAATCACAGCAGATAAGAAGATATGTGGAAATACACTAAAATTAGACATGATAAAATGTAAAATAAACTAGAATTACAGATTTTAAAATGTAAAATCAATAAGAATTACATCAAATAAAGGGTGTGAAATAATCCACAATTACAGATCATAAAATGTGTGAAATAAACCATAACCAGTCAATAAAATGTATGAAATAAATTAGAATTTCAGGCAATAAAGTGTTAACTAAAATAGAATGACAGTAGCTAAGTGTGTGAAATAAACTAAAACCAAGGTAAAAAAATGTGTGACTTAAATAAGAATAACACCAAATAAAATGTAAGCAATAATCCAAAACCAATAAAATGTATGAATTAATCCACAAGCACACCAAATGATTTGTGTGAAATAATTCACAGCCAAAAAATGTATGAATTAATCCACAATCACATCAAATAAAATGTATGAAATAATCCAGTCAATAAAATGTATGAAAAAGAGACACAATAGCCATAGCGATGTTGTGCTTACTTTTGTTCTAGTGTGTCTAACAATGACTGTAGTGTGTTCAGAGCCTGCCTGTGATAGTCAACCTCAGCCTCAATGAAAGCTTGCAGCTGACTGATGTACTCCACCTTTGTTAAAAAAGTATAGAAATAAAAATAAACCTTCAGTTTCAAAGATCCTCCAATTTTTTGCTGAAAGCAGTCTCTCTTCATTTACTTGTTCTCTAAATACCGTTCAAGATCTTTCTTCTGAAAGTTAGATCAATGTTTGTACTGTTTGTCATGCTAAAATAAAAACAATCCCAAAATAAATGAGGGCAAGTCAAGAAATAGCTCAGCTCACAAATGGCTATTTTAAAAAAAGAAAAACTTAAACGAGATATGAACTTGAAAGCCATTTATTAATGCACTTATATTGTCCCTTATTTCTCATTATGGGGCTAAAGATGCAGTTCAGTGAATGAGCTGACAGCAGCCGGCGACCCTGGAAATAGGCTGCACATGTGTTAGCTGGCTAAGAGAATAAGGGTTGCAGTGGGAAGACAAATCTTGTAACCAAAAAAGCCAGCTGAAACTGGATGTGTCTGGCCGAAATTGCTGCCTCGCTGTAAACTTCAACACAATGTCCTTTTCAGGATGAAAAATTTCTCAACAAAATTTCCACCAACATTGATACACTTATCCCATCACTTTATCAGTGCAAGGGCAGGCCCATTCAGTTAATTTTGTGCTGGTCAGTCAGTTGCCTGGGTAACCACATTGAGCACACTTTCCTGAAATGCAATTGATCTTGCCCTATGCTGCAGGCTAAACCATGGAAACACCCTATTGCAGTTGATACACTTTCTACTGTTCTCCTCCCACCCACTGCACAGATACTTCTGTTGCAATCTGAACAGGAATCTGAACAGGGTGGCCAGGTTGGGTATTATCAGCAATCTATTAGCGTCCTAGAGAAAATGTATCAATTCAGTTATCCTGCACTTTAGGTGTCAAACATTTCTCACTGAAAACAGGAAGCATTTCTTTATGAATATCCTTTGCAGGAAGTCTTTACCCACAAAAAAAAGGGTGCACAACAGCACACCGTTCTTTGATTTTACACTCTGTGACCATGGTCACCATTTTGTATCTTAGCTGTTTACGTGCATGCAATACGAAGTAAGAAAAATTAGATTGTAACCGGCTAGGCGTAAATAAGTGGCAACTAAGGAAGGTTGGGCATTTTGCTCATCTTGTTGTTTAATGCCCACAATGAGTAAGTTTACCCTTTAGTGCGCTCTGAAAAGGGTGTTAAGTGGTGGGTTGTAGTAGCTTTCCTTGAGATTCCTCTTGTAGAAACTACAAGCCACAAAAAAACAAAGAAGACATCTACACCTCTTTGTAGAAAGGAGCGACTTGGTAAATAAGTCAAGTATTCTTTTCACATTCTAAACTTTTCGCTGAACAAAAGAGAAATATGGACATCTACAAAATACCACATAATTTTTGGTTCCAAATAAAAAGACAGGGAAACAACACAATTCCACCTCATTTTCCCAAAAAGAAAAATATTATTAACCACAGTTTTAGACCTAATTTCCCTGGAGAGAAAGTGATAACAGACCAGTTTACCGTACCTCATTTTCCAGTACATTTTGCATAGCATTCTCAGCTAAATTTTTGGATTCCTCAAATTTGTCTTCTGCAGCTCTTAATTCTTCCTCTGTAACATTTGAGCCTGTGATGAACAAATGTTTAAAGATGTTATGAGAATAAACTGTATTTAAGGACCCAACCAACATATTTCAAGTTTATACATTATTTAACAGTTGCTGAGCCATCCTGAAATATTGCTTACATACATAATGTTTTTCCCAGTATGACTTTTTACAAAGGGGAATAAATATTTATATCTTTCCACCTCATCGTGTATATAAATAAACTTAGTTTATCAATGTGTATAAACATTTAAACAATCGTCTGTTTTTGTGCCTTTTTAAATGTCATTAAAATCTACACCTTTATTACAGTTCTTTTTCTTCTTCTTCTTACGCTGTCAGACGTCAACCTTTATTTTTTCGAAAAAAGCAGCAGTCATCCTGAGGCTGTCGACACTGCCATAGAGCTTGTCTAGTGTTGCCACTGGTGATGGCCACATCTGCTTTCTCTGATCCTCGTATGTCGGGCAGTTTTGCAGCAGATGTTCAGCAGTCATTTTCCCAGTACCGCACGTGCATTCGTCAGTGCCACCTATCTTCAATTTATTGAATAGGTGGTACCTCAGTCTATTGTGGCCAGTGCGAAGTCTGAAGACCACGACCTGCTCTATTCTGTTCAACTGGTAATAGGCATCGTTTTTTGTGTAGCCAGTATGTTCTGTTTCCCATTTGGTCATGTATCTAGCTCTAATAAGCCTTTTTGACTCTTCGTATATCACACTAGTATTTGGTTGTGGTAGTCTTGCACCTTCTTTTGCCAGTCTGTCTGCCTCCTCGTTGCCTTGGATGTTACAGTGGGATGGAACCCACTATACCACTACCCTTTTTGGTGCGGACTGCTGGCATAGTTGACAGAGTACTGCTCTTAAATCATTAAGTTCAGTATTTTTCTGGCTTTTTAGTGCTGTGACTACTGCCAGGGCATCTGTAACAGGACTATATGGCTTTCATTTCTTTTGCATGTCACCATTTCTTCTACTGCAGCCCTCAGTGCCTCTCCTTCCCTCTGAAATTGCTTGAGTATTTTCCAGTTGCCACTGATAGTGTTGTTTTTCTACCATTTGGTAGGCTCAGGAATACCCCTGCCCCTCCGTTATGTGTTGTGTTTGTTACAGAGCCGTCGGTGTATGCATGGGTCCAGTCCATGCTTGTGTAGTTTTTCGTTATGTACCTCAGGGTTATGTCTCTTCTTTCTTTTTCAGTCTGGCTGTTCTTGTTTCCAATACCTGGTATATTTTCTACCACCTCTGGAAATATATGCTGCCACCAGGTAGGTTTGCGTATAGTAGGGATGGGCTTAGGTGTTGTTAATGCGTTCATAGGGTCTTCGCTCATCTTTGCTTTGGCTATTTCTGCAAAGTTTCTCCGCTTTAGTTTCCCATTTCCAAAATTGTTTAGTCTCTTATGCATTGGATGGTCTGTCAGTCTTCTGAGTTTCTCTGCTTGCTGCTGGGCACTGCAGTCTCTTCTGTCGGTCATGGATTGCAGATTTGTAATCTTTTCCAGTTCTTCAATTGGCGTTGACTTCATGCCTCCTATTATAACTTTCATGGCTTGGTTTTGGAGTTTGCTAATTTTGTCAAAGTTCGCCTTTGCTGCTGTTGTCCATGCCACAATGCCATACTCGAGAACTGGTCTCACTCTTCCAGTGTACAGTTTCTTTAGTGTATTTTCATCTGCTCCCCAGCTTGTGCCAGCAAGTATCCTCATGATTGCCATTCTTTCTCTGGCTCTCACTCGGTTTCTCTCGATCTGACTTTTCCATGTCATACTCCGATCAAATGTGACTCCCAGGTAGTTTGGGTTGTCGTTTGGCCGCAGATATTTGCCGTTAAGACTTATTTTGGTGTTTGTTTGAAAGCGAGAATATCGTACATGTTGTTTTTTCCTCATTTATTTTGACCAGCCATGAGTTCGCCCACTCCTCCAGCGATGTTTGGGCCTGTTGCATTCGATTACTTGCTATGGTGAGATTCTTTTCAGAGGTCCACATAGCCAGATTGTCTGCAAACATGGAGCTGTGGACTCTTATTGGTATATTCTCTGCGATGTTATTTATATACACCAGGAAGAGTGTGGGTGACAGTACTCCTCCTTTCGGGTACTCCCTGCTCAAGTGTCACCTTTTTGCTCACATGCCCTTGTACTTGAACTCTGGCTGTTCTATTTTTGAGGTAGTGGCTGATCCATCTGTACATTTTCCCACAAACTTCACTTCTTCATAGCTTGACTTTAAGTCCCTCTTTCCAGACCTTGTCAAATGCCTTTTCTAAATCCACCCAAAACGCTACTGTGTGTTTTTTCTCCTGGTAAGCATCCTCTATTTCCTGTGCTATGAGAGTGATCTGATCCTCAGTGGATCTGTGCTGTCTAAAGCCTGCTTGCTGTGAAATTAGTATGTGTTTTTCTTCCAGATGCCACATCAGTCTGGTGTTTATCATACGCTCCATCAGTGTTCCTACACAGCTCAGTAGACTGATAGGCCTGTATCCATTTGGATCTGTTCTATCTTTTTCTTTCTTTGGTACTGGTATAAGTACAGCGTCTTTCCATGCCTGAGGTACAATTCCCTTTACTATGCCAGAGCAAACCACATCGAGGTCCCTGCAGATAAGCATACTGACATTAGCGAAGAGCTAAAGGGGCACGACAACATGAATACGGCACCTGAAGAGCACATGATGGCCAAATTAACAATGCGCGAAATGGAAGATGCTATGAAAACATTAAAGAAAAGGAAATCTCCCGGAAAAGACGGGATAACAAACGAAATGCTGATGGGGCTGGGCCAAACAGCGAAGAGGAAACTGCTATCGGTCCTGAACCAAAGCTGGAAAAGGGGAATTGTACCCCAGGCATGGAAAGACTCAATACTGGTACCAGTACCAAAAACAGGAAAGGATAAAACAGATCCAAATGGATACAGGCC
Organism: Ariolimax columbianus; assembly: GCA_036924085.1. NCBI lineage: Eukaryota > Metazoa > Mollusca > Gastropoda > Stylommatophora > Arionidae > Ariolimax > Ariolimax columbianus. The sequence continues at coordinate 54,795,972 of JAVGWX010000001.1, forward strand.
CATCAGCCTACTGAGCTGTGTCGGCAAGCTGATGGAACGGATGATAAACACCAGACTGATGTGGCATCTGGAAGAAAAACGAATACTAATTCCACAGCAAGCCAGCTTTAGACAGCACAGATCCACTGAGGACCAGGTCATCCTCATAGCCCAGGAGATAGAAGATGCCTACCAGACACAGAAACACACAGTAGCTGTTTGGGTGGATCTGGAAAAGGCATTTGACAAAGTCTGGAAAGACGGACTTAGAGTCAAGCTAAGAAGAAGTGATGTTTGTGGAAAAATTTACAAATGGATCAACCACTACCTCAAACAAAGAACGGCCAGAGTCCAAGTACAAGGGCAGATGAGCAAAAAGGTGACACTCGAGCAGGGAGTACCCCAAGGGGGAGTACTGTCACCCACACTCTTCCTGGTATATATAAACGATATTACAGAGAATATACCAAGAAGAGTCCATAGCTCAATGTTTGCAGACGATCTGGCTATGTGGACCTCTGAAAAGAATCTCACCATAGCAAGAAATCGGATGCAGATGGCCCTAACATCGCTGGAAGAGTAGGCGAACTCATGGCTGGTCAAAATAAACGAGGAGAAAACCACATGCACAATATTCTCGCTCTCATTAAAACCCCAAAATACCAAATTAAGTCTAAATGGCAAATTCCTGCAGCCAAACGACAACCCAACCTATCTGGGAGTCACATTTGATCGGCGCATGACATGGAAAAGTCAGATTGAGAGAAACCGAATGAAAGCCAGAGAATAAATGGCAATCATGAGGAAACTTGCTGGCACAAGCTGGGGAGCAGACGAAGGCATACTAAAGAAACTGTACACTGGAAGAGTGAGACCAGTTCTCGAGTATGGCATTGCGGCATGGACAACAGCAGCGAAGGCGAACTTCGATAAAGTTAGCAAACTTCAAAACCAAGCCATGAGAATTATAACAGGTGGCATGAAGTCAACGCCAATTGTAGAACTTGAAAAGATTACAAAACTGCAATCCATGACCGATAGAAGAGACTGCAGAGCCCAGCTGCAGTCAGAGAAACTCCGAAGACTGACCGACCATCCAATGCACCAGAGACTAAACAATTTGGGAAATGGGAAACTAAAGCGGAGAAACTTTGCAGAAATAGCCAAAGCAAAGATGCACGAAGATCCCATAAACGCACTAACAACACCAAAACCCATCACTACTGTACGAAAACCTACCTGGAGGCAGGATATATTTCCAGAGGTGGTAGAAAATATACCAGGTATTGCAAACAAAAACTGCCAGACTGAAAAAGAAAGGAGAGATACTACCCTAAGCTTCATAACGAAAAGCTACCCAAGCATGGACTGGACCCATGCATACACCGACGGTTCTGTAACAAATACTACACAGAACAGAGGGGCAGGAGCATTCCTGAACCTACCAAATGGCAGAAAAATAACACTGTCATTCGCTACTGGTAAGTACACAAGCAATTTCAGAGCGGAGGCAGAGGCACTGAGGGCGGCAGTGGAAGAAATGGTGACACACAGTGAAAATGAAAGCCATATAGTCCTGCTTACAGATGCACTCGCCGTAGTCACAGCGCTAAAAAGCCAGAAAAATACTGAGCTTAATGACTTAAGAGCAGCACTCTGCAAACTGTGCCAGCAGTCCGCACCAAAAAGGGTAGTGGTACAGTGGGTCCCATCACACTGCAACATCCAAGGCAACGAGGAGGCAGACAGACTGGCAAAAGAAGGTGCAAGACTACCACAAACAGATACTAGTATGACGTACGAAGAGTCAAAACGGCTTATCAAAGCCAGATACATGACCAAATGGGAAACCGAACATACTGGTTACACCAAAAACGATGCCTATTACCAGTTGAACCAAAGAGAGCAGGTCGTTGTCTTCAGACTTCGCACTGGCCACAATAGACTGAGGTACCACCTATTCAACAAATTGAAGATAGGGTGTACCGACGAATGCCCGTGCGGTACTGGTAAAATGACCGCTGAACATCTGCTGCAGAACTGCCCGACATACGAGGATCAGAGAGAGCAGATGTGGCCATCACCAGTGGAACTGCAAGACAAGCTCTATGGCAGTGGCGACAGCCTCAGGATGACCGCCGCTTTTTTCGAAAAAATAATGGTTACTATCTGACTGCGTACGAAGAAGAAGAAGATAAGCTCCATCAGTTTTCCTACGCAGCTCAGTAGACTGATTGGCCTGTATCCATTTCGATCAGTTCTATCTTTTTCTTTCTTTGGTACTGGTATAAGTACAGCGTCTTTCCATGCCTGAGGTACAATTCCCCTTTTCCAGCTTTGGTTCAGGATTGATAGTAACTTTCTCTTTGCTGTTTGGCCCAACCCCATCAGCATTTCGTTTGTTACGCCATCTTTTCTGGGCGATTTCTTTTTCTTTAGAGTTCTCATGGCCTCTTCCATTTCATTCATTGTTAGTTTTGCCATCATGTGTTCTTCTGGTGCCATATTGATGTTGTCGTGCCTCTTTTGTTCTTCATTAATGTCTGTATGCCTATTTGTAGAAACATCAATGTGGTTTGCTCTGGCATAATCCTCTATAAAGGCGTTTGCTGCTTTTTTTCCAGTGAGCATGTTGTCACCCTGCTTGATGGTAATTTGTTTGTTTGATGGAGTTTCGTCATTCATGGCTCTGACTAACTTCCATAGTTTATTCCCTTCTTTATCTAAATTGAGGCTTTCTGTTTTGTTTATCAAGCTTTCTCTTGTTATTTGGTTTAGAGTGTATTTGTATTTCGCTGTGATGGCTTTGAGGGCGATATTTGCCTCCATAGATTGTTCTCTCTCTGCCATGTTCCTAGCATTTGAGACTTCGTCTTCCGCTTTCTGCAATTCATCATTCCAATAAGGCTTGTAGTTTTTCCTTGCCCCTCTTGGGATGGTTTCAGTGGCGGCTTGCATTTATTACAGTTCAACATTGCATGTTCTATTACTATTTATGGGCTATGTTGTGTCACATAAATGAATCCTGGCAGACACCAGAATTGGAAAGAAACACAGCAATCACCATCATCATTCAAAATCTTTCAACTTACTGTGGAGAACAGGTCTTCAATAAATACATGCGAAGCCCACTGTTCTAAGCCATCCATACTAGCTCTGTCAAAATCTTCCCTGCTTCCTTTATATGTGTCCCGAGCTTTTTTCTCTGTGTATGTTTTGGTCTGCCTCTACGTCTCTTGTCTTGGGGATTCCAGAACAGAGACTGTCTTCTAATGCTATCAACTGGTTTCCTTAATGTGTCCTAACAAATGCCAACACCTTCTCTTCATGTCATATTCCACTGATATCTGTCTGTCTGTTCCAACACCTCCACATTAGTGACCTTATCATACCATTCACATTTCTCTATTCTGCGCCTATTCATTTATGATAATATGTACCTTTTTCTTTGTTTTCATTGTTCTCCATGTTTCAAAGCCATACAATAGAAGGGATTTTACATTGGACTTGTCAATTTTTATTTTTGTGTTTTACTTTTATGTTGATTTCCAATAAATAAGAATACACAAATCAAGAAGAGCTTTCATTAAGAAAGCTCTTCTCATCTTTTGTGTTCTTATTTTGATAACTTTATTTGTACTTTGTACTGCTATAAAGATATACAAATGATTCCACATCATGCAGGATTGTGTCGCCTAACACAATCTTATTGTTATTAGTTGCATTTCTTCTCATCTTTGTTTTTTTCACAGTGTTGTTTCAGTCCTAATTTATGTGACGCTCTCAAAACGCAACAATGAACGTTTCATGATTTTAAAAAATTGATTCAAGTTTAATGATGTAAAGTCGATTAAAGTTTAAAGCTACATGTTCTATTAAAGTTTAATGATTACACTTTATTAAAGTGTAATGATATATGTACTTTTACAGTATAATGATGTAAGCTCTATTAAAGTTTAATGATAAAAACTCTCCAAAATTGAATGCTGTAATTTTGTAACGGGCATCTGATTATTGTAGTGGTACAGCACTCGCTTTTCAGGGCTAAGGCACAAGGTTAAACTCCCACTATCGGCACGCTTCAGTCAATACAGCTGTATAGGTTCATTTGTAAATTGCTACATCGCGTACAGTTAGAGTAAGAAAGGCAATAATGAGAAAGGGAATTGGCCACCCCACCTCCCCCAAGCTGTGGCTTAATACAATGAAGATTCTAACAGCAAGGATGGAATTTGCCACCCCACCTCCCACAAGCTGTGGCTTAATACAATGAAGATTCTAACAGCAAGGATGGAATTTGCCACCCCACCTCCCACAAGCTGTGGCTTAATACAATGAAGATTCTAACAGCAAGGATGGAATTTGCCACCCCACCTCCCACAAGCTGTGGCTTAATACAATGAAGATTCTAACAGCAAGGATGGAATTTGCCACCCCACCTCCCACAAGCTGTGGCTTAATGCAATGAAGATTCTAACAGCAAGGATGGAATTTGCCACCCCACCTCAAACAAGCTGTGGCTTAATACAATGAAGATTCTAACAGCAAGGATGGAATTTGCCACCCCACCTCAAACAAGCTGTGGCTTAATACAATGAAGATTCTAACACTTCATATCTCACTGCAGTTTCTGCTACAGGATTTTATTTATTTATTAATAATTTAAGCTTTATTAAAGTTGAATAATGCATCTCCATTCAAGGTTTAGCAAAGAACTCAAGTTGAAACACGAACATGTTGAAACAAAGCATAGTTACAAGAGTCACAACAAAATTAACAACATTATTGAGATGTTGCTTTTAGGTTTATTTAAGCCTGAAAAACCAATATACTGCTGCTAATATATAACAACTTCACATCCTAGTCTAAGCTATCTGGGGTGAGCAGTTTGCCAAGGACTTACGTCATTTATTACAAATACTTTAAAGCAATCTAATAAAAAAATCTGTTATCTTAGATGATATTGTGTAACAGCAATCAGTACTGATAAATAGTTATGTACTGATGGACACAAATCTGTTATCTGACTAGGTGTTATCAGTGACATAATTTTATATGAACCTACAAGTGCCGAGACGATTAATAGCCATCGAACAATATCCTGAGCATAATTAATTATTATTATAAGTAATTATGTGTCGGCTGCGGTGGTTACCCCTTGACCTGCGATAGTATTCTTATATTGATCAAATACATTGAGACTATTGATAAATTCTCAACTACTTTCAGACTTGCTCCATATATTTTGACACCTTTTGCCTTACAATTTAGTGATATGGTCTTCTTCTTCTACGTTCATTCTAAATCGCTAGTTTACAGCTTGACTGCGATATTTGCACCTTACGCCTCCGATACATCCATCTTCGGCAGCAGTGATATTCCAAGGTACTAGAATCTTTCTACCAGCGGTCTCAAGTTGATGATTACTTCTTTATTCTTTTCTTTTTCTTCTGCGTTTGTACTGAAAAGGACGTTCGTAATTTACAGCGAGGTTGCAATATCTGTGCATTTCGGTCAGGCACATCCGATTTCAACTGACTTTTTAGAGTACCACGTTTGCTTTCCCACTGCAATTCCTATCCCTTGATCAGACTACAATAATGATTAGTGCAGCCTGTTTCCAAGGCTGCAACGTGGAAACAGAATAGGGTCTTGGTTAGCTATGGTTTGCTGACTCTACTGTAAGCAGCCAGCTATGAGTCGCTCAGGCTATCTGCTCAAAAATTGCTGCAACCTGGTCCCACTTCATTGAGTGTTTTTCTATACTATTTTTTATACTACCTTTGCCGTACTAACTTTCAGTTCAATTTTGGTTCCTGCCTCAATTAATACTTATTTACTTCCTTTTCTGTCCACTTTTGTTGTTAGTTATTATGAAGAGCTCAAGTTGCAGCTCTTGAACCAAATGTGTTGTGTTGGTTGTTGTAGGCACGTGTTATTGTAGAATCTCTGATATGTAATCTATGTCTCTTGCATGCTCTCTTCCTCATACCTTGTAGCCAGATCATGTGTTATAAGCAAGATGTGATAGTTGATCAGGTTGAATTTTCATGAGATGATCGAACCACCATATTTTCTGCCTTGAAATGTATTCAGCACAAAGGGCAGTTCTCAACATATTTATAATGTCCTCAATTCTCATGTTATATCTCCTGGTGGGAACAAGATGCTGAGCTGCAGCAGTCAGCTAACAAAAGCTGACTGCTAGCGTCAGGTCTGCAAACCAGAGCTGCCAAGACCGTCCACACCTCCACGCTGTGATCCTGAATAACAAACTGCAATAGTAGAAGATATCAAAAAGAGAAGGCAACCCGGGAAACTAAAAAATTCCTGTTGAAGTCGGATGTGTCGGACCGAAAGGTGCAAATATCGCAGTCAAGCTGTAAACCACAACATCCATTCTCTAGACTACATCCTGTTACACGCAAAGCCCTTTTCAGGGCTTGGTAGTGAGAGATAGAGAATGAAGAAGAAGAAAAATATCTCCCGGTGACACCAGTGAAATTTTTAGGCATTTAATTTCACTTGTAATTTTCCTCTCCTGGATAAAGACCATAATGAGATTGGTAGCACAAAATTGGTATAAATATACCGTTTATTAGTTATTGTTTTGTTGCCAAATCAATGCTTGGGTATTTCAGTAATAGTGAGAGTTGATAAGTCATAGCAGAGGCTTTCTGACATCTGGTTTCAATTTCTCTATCAAGCATTCCATCTTCCACAAAAATACTTTCCAGATATTTGAATTCTTTTCCTGTTCAAGTTGGACATTGTTTATGCATAGGCATAGCGGACCTGGTGATCTGCTAGTCTTCAAAGCTTCAGTCTTTGATGTACTAATCTTCAAGATGGCCGCAATAGCTGAGAGTTAAAGGTGCTTGCCGCTCAAGAAAAGAAAGCGGTTTTATAATCCCACAAGTTTCAAGTGTCCCATGATTTCAAGGGAGGTGAAACCAGTGTCTAGTCATATTGGAGATTGACAAAAATACTTGGAGTTGGAATTTTGGAGGCACCTTAATTAATACATTTTGATTTTCATGCTGTTTAATGTGGGCTAGGATTAAAATACATCTGAAAAATGCAATTCTTTGGTGGTTTCTCCCATTACATAATTGACAATTATTAAGGAAGTAAAACCATTAGTCTTACACATGTCTTTGCATAAACTGCATCATTGAAATATTATTATACAGTGGGTAGCTATAAAGGCTGCATCATTCTATAGCTGCTTGATTAGGAATAGGATGCAGAGAATGCTGCCATATTGGACTGTCAACAATTCCGCCAAGCTCATGAAATTCTCATTCATAAAACATTTTGCTAATCTGGAATTAATATGTCCTACCTAGTGTTCCAACAAAGAAAAAAATTAAATTAAATGAAACAATTTTTATATCCTACATTTACAGTTTCAGTTTGTGGAAACATTTAACCACATGTACATATGCTTAAGAATGATTCACATAAATATTACTAACACATTTGTGTTTTGGAGAACATATGGATACTATTAGTTAGATTTAAAATACCTGCCAATTTTATGAACAAAAAAACCCTCAAACTTAAACACGCAAAGCAAAAAAAGAATTCACATAAATGACCAAACCAAAAAAGTTGATAAAAAAAAGTTTAATCATCACATTCAAAGCCACTGGAACAGACTGCTGTTATCTCTTACATTACTTTTATTTCAAATTCTAGTTGGTCAAAAAGACTTCGACATTAACATAAATGATTAGGCTTGGATACATGAATCTAGTGACCAGCAAATGTGTTCCATGTAGGGAGGTAAACCCCAAGCGTAAAAAATGGATAACTAGATTTGTAGTGAAATGTAGAAGAGCAAAAAATAAAGCATGGAAAAAATACATAGAGGCAGGTAAATCAAAAGAAACATATGTAAAATATTTGGACAAGCAGAACATCTCAGAAAGCGAATAAAACAGCAAAAATAGACTTTGAAAAAAAACTTGCTCAGAGGATCAAGACTGACAGTAAAAGCTTCTTTTCTTATGTTAGAAATAAACAAAGAACGAAAGACAAAGTAAGCCCTCTCATAGACAGTACAGGGAAAATAATAAGTGAGAAAAGGGAGGCTGCTAATCTGCTCAATCAGTACTTTGGCACAGTCTTCACAAAGGAGGACTGCTCCGAGATCCCAGAGCCTATAGATATTTTTCAAAGAGACATGGATACAGCGGGATTAAGATCAATCTGTATTACAGAGGAAATGGTTTTTAAAAAATTGGAGGGGTTGAAAGTGAATAAATGTCCAGGTCAAGATGGTATTCATCCAAAATTGCTGTATGAAATTAGAGACCAACTAGCAAAACCATTGGCTATATTATGTTCTCAATCACTTACAAAAGGGATTGTTCCACAGGATTAGAAAGATGCAGGAGTGATCCCCTTATTCAAAAAAGGCAAAAAATCAGATACAGCAAATTATAGACCAGTGAGTTTAACGAGCATAGTCTGTAAATTGTTAGAGTCAAAAATCAAAGAATACATTGTAATGCATTTAGACAAATTTAATCAAATTAGAAATAGTCAGCATGGGTTTACTAGAGGGAGATCATGCTTAACAAATCTATCAGAATTCATGGAGGAGGTTACTAAAATCATAGATAAAGAGAGCCAGTGGATGTTATTTATCTAGACTTTGCAAAGGCCTTTGATAGAGTACCTTATCAAAGATTAATTTGAAAGTTAAAATCACATGGAATAGGTGGGGAAGTTGCCGAATGGATTGAAAATTGGTTAACGGGAAGAAGGCAGAGGGTGGGCATAAATAAGGAGTACTCTGAGTGGAGTGAAGTGAAAAGTGGTGTGCCACAGGGCTCGGTTTTGGGACAAATTTTGTTCTTGATATTTATAAATGATTTGGACATTGATATGAGATCCATGATTGCAAAATTTGCTGATGACACAAAACTATGCAGTAGTGTCTCATCTAAAGCGGAAGTGGATATATTGATGTCGGATTTAGATAAAATTCGAGAATGGTCTGTAATCTGGCAAATGGAGTTTAATGTAGATAAATGTACAGTCATCCACATGGGTAGATCTAATATGGAACATAATTACAGAATGGGAGAAAACAATATTAGAAAGATAGATAAGGAAAGGGACCTAGGGGTTATAATAGATCATACAGGAAAGGTGAGTGAGCAAGTTAAGGTAGCAGTGAAAAAGGCAAATGTAATGTTAGGTATGATAAAAAGAAATATTAAACATAGGAGCAAGGAAGTGATCGTCAAACTATATAAAGTTTTAGTTAGACCTAGATTGGAGTACTGTGTACAGGTGTGAAGTCCTTATCATAGAGGGGACATAAACATGCTAGAAAGAATACAAAAAAGAGCGACAAAGATGATAGTGGGATTCCAGAATTACAGTTATGAGGAACGACTCAGAAAAACCGGCCTACAGTGTCTCAAAGAGAGAAGAATTCGTGGTGACTTAATACAGGTTTATAAGATGATCAGAGGAATCGATAAATTAGACTATAACAAGTTTTTTTAAAATACAGCCACCTACAATAACACGAGGGCATAGCTACAAGCTGACTAAAGAGAGGTCTAGGTTAGATATTAGGAAATATTTTTTTAGTCAGAGAGTGGTGTCTGCTTGGAATGCATTGCCAGGGGAGGTAGTGGAGGCAGGGACAGTTAATGCATTTAAGAATAAACTGGATGCGCATAGCTTTTAGAGCAAGGTGATGTAAATGTAACTGGTTGTATACAGACTCTGCAGGGTCTTCTAAACCAGTATAAAGACGTTAAGTTAAGTTAAGTTAAATGAATTGTTAAAAATACCACTTTCCTCATTAAGTGACGTGAACAAATCCTAGACTAGAAGATGTACAAGTACCCATTAAGGCATATCTACTTATATAATGTACATTTAATAAATATATTCATCCTAACAGAAATACCAAGACCAGCATAATATGCAGTTAGTTTTTAGTGCATGCACTTTCAACACTTTTCTTGAACAGGATGCAATTCATTATATTATCCTGAACAAACATCTGATTAATATTCTAGTTTTATGTTAATATATAAAGTTAGTAATGTAAATAGTCTGTTGTTGGCTCCTAGTTCAGTGCTTCTCAAATGATATGCCCTGTATTTGTGCCATCTAACTTTTGCAAATTTACTATAATGAAGTGTACTTTTGAATGATCCTGCAAAATAAAAGGGATCCTACAGTTGGACAAAAATATGAAACTTTTCATTCATTCTAAAGAACTCATAAATGAGTGTATTATATTTTTGTTAACTGGATGATATGAAAAACATGTCCAAGTGCACTCAGAACATCAAGTTTGAGAAACACTGCTTAGTTAACTGTTAATACATCAAAGTAGTAATATAGAGTAGCACTTTTATACACTAAGCTGACACAGACAGCTTAATTTGGTGTAAATAGACCAGATTTAGTAACACACTAAACTGATATAAAAAGGTGTCTGTTATCATTGTACTAATACTTGTTCACTTCACTTTTTCATTTGATTCCTTGGGACATTGGACTGCAACAAACACTCACCACCAAATCCTTCTTTGGGCTGTCTTCTTTTCTAAGATTTTTTTGGTTTTTTTTTGTGTGTTCGCCTTATTTCTCTAATCCCTAAGGCGGTGTGCGTTCCACTGTGGTTTTTATGTTGCGCCTGTCGGCCCATTACCTCTGACTTCAGCATGCATTTTATATAAGGGTCTTCTTCCTCCTGCATTTTCTAAGGGTTTACTTCCCCGGGGCAACGGCCGGTGCTGTGATGGGGATCGAACCCAGCACCTTCGGTGTGTGAGCCGTGCCACTTAACCACTAGGCCACGCTGTCCCCTCTTTTCTAAGATAATACAGTTAGTGGTTGCAGATAGGACACACCAGCAGAAAAAAAAACAACATAAGCAGTCTGGACTAGATTCCACAGGAGAATAGAAGAGTGGGAGGACAGAGAACATGTGGCAAAGAACTTGTAATAGGAGGTGAAGATAAAGAAGATGGCCAAAATAGGAATAGAATGAGAGCCTCCATTGTAGTTCTATGTTACAAAAGGAATCAGAAGGATTCATTTGTCTTTAGAGTTTCACCCATGAGACTCCAGCCCTCTGGGTCTCTTTTACCAAGTGTTTTTAATAATTCCCACTCTTCTTTTTTTTTTTTGTGGGTTACAGTCCAGTTCATGTTTGGTTATATTGCTAGACTATTTCTGACAGAATATCCTATTCATCATAATATTCTTCTTCTTGATCTCAAATTGTATTGGTTGCTGCCTTCTTATCTTCTGCAAGCATGCGTTTATTATTATTTCTGGCTACCTGATATGAAGTATGTAATGGAGACATCTCTTGGTGGATGTTTACAGTTTGCTATGATATTATGACACTAATTGCTGCGTGTCAAAATAGTGTGCAGTGACATATTAGACTATATAATTTACACATTTATTAACTGATGTCTCCATCAAACTATTTCATTTAGTGCACACTGAAACATCAGTATGTGCTCCATCACTACTAGAAATAAGGATTGTGTGCTTAATAAGAAACAGAGGTTAGTCTTCTATTAGGCATGACACTACAAGGAAACACATTTCAGCACAATCAAGACTTAAGAGAAAATAATGAGCTTGTGCATCTGAGTGCCCACAAATTGACAGCATGCCCATGTGATCCCCATGAGCAGTCCTAGATGCTGCCATAGTCTTAGTTGACATTTACTTCTACCCAGATGCTCTTGCGTGAACTATAGATGTAGCCAGGATTTCCTGCTTAGCGGGCTAGGCTTGAGCAACTTCTTATGCCACTGTGTTGGGAAAGGTGGTTAACTGATGTGCGAGTCCATCTTAATAGACTCAAACACTAGCGCAAAGCTGACCGACAGCCTGTTAGGCGCTGTCTATGCTGCTGTTAACAAATCACTTAACCATGGCCGGTGTTATGCCATGTCACACAGTCACCTTTTATGACATGCTCTCTGTGCTATAGTGGGAAGGAAATAAATAATTGGTTGTAAATTCTAAATAAATGCTCCAAGTGCAGCACACACAACTTCTGATAGGAAAAGTCAAGCTCCTGGTCTTCTCATTGTAGAACTGTCCCTACTAATTGGAGAAGAGATGAACGTGTGAGTCTCTGTATTGTCTTAGCGGATGAAACTAGTAAACCAAATTGATAACTTACCCAGAAGAATAAAAACTCACTTCAAACCACATGCTACATTACAGGTAGTCAAAGGACAGCCAATGGCTATAGAGAAATAATACTAATAAAACGACTTGCTGAAAGTGTATGGGCTTGGCCAAATAGCACAGATGTTGCAGTCGAACTGTAATATAACAAGAAAGGAAAGGAATAACTCTTAGCATGATATCAGATTTCCAAGTGCTGATCGTGGAACCATGAATACAGAATAGGTCCACTGTACCCTACAACATATCATGCAAAAGGTGAATACAGAGGGTTCTGTATGGAATTGGTAAACTCATCATCTAAATCAAAGAGCTAAGAAACTACCACTACAAAAGCAGGTAATTGTTTTGAAGCACTCTTTTTGTAAGGGAGCCAACTGCAGGGGTGGTCACATGCTTTTATTGAAGCAAAACATAAAGTTGGATCACTGCATATTATTAGTTAAAGACTTATTCAGTGGGAAAGTGGCAGACCAAAACACACATGGAGATGATAAGTGGAGGCAAACAGAAAGGTTTCTGGACAGTTGTGGAAAATGTTGGAACAGATGGCATCTGATGGAAGTACTTGACAACTGTTTATTAAAGACCTATGCTTCACATGGAGTTGATATTGATTGATTTATTCTTTTTTTAAACTAGATAGTTGACATGTTTACCATATACAACTTCAAATAATATGAAAGATTAAATCTGATACCAAATTAAAATAATTTATTAAAAAATGTTAACATGTCAAAGCAACAAATGAATCTCATTTTCTTTTCATTATCACTGGCAAAAGCATGTTGTACATGAAATATATGTCTTTTACTTCCTTTAGACTGAGTAATACATAATTTGTGTGATTCCATTGATATGCAATCATGGAGCTGTGAGCTAAAATAAATTCACATATTACAGCTACACTGTACCCTTAGATCAAACCTCGTTTAAAAAAATGGAATCAGTTCTCTGATTCACGGGTTTATTTGAGTGAGAGTAAAAAATGCAATTAGATTCATTGGTTAATGCTAACAGAAATTTGTTTCAAACACTAGATATTTAGGGAAAAAAATGTCTTTTGCAATCATTGTCGCTATATTTTCTTCAAAATCGCAGCAACAGAATAGAACCAATTTGTGTTGAAGAAATAGTAAAATTAGTTGATTAAATTCTAAATCATAACTGTTAGACTTGGAATCCTGGTATTCAAACAGGCATGTTAATGTCTGTTGCGAGGTAGCCAAATGCTTCGGCTATATGAAGTAGGTATTTTTACAACTTCCTGTGGCTTACTAGGCATGGGGGAAGATACAAATAATTTGGGTAGATTTTTAAACTAGAATTTTGTCAGGGCAGAGGCCGTTAAGCCTTTTCTTTTCTATTTCTAACTGCCAAGGTATTTTTAATCTGCTTGACACTGAATATGGGAGTCTGATCTCACTACCCAGAGATCAGGGGAATTTTTACTAGAACATCCACGTGAAAAAAAATCACGGTCTCCATCATGATTCCAATGTGCGACCTCCGGCACATCGGGCAGACACCTTGTTTCAAGACCACTGTTAACTATTGTATTTACTGAAAATACTGAGGTATACAAAAGTATAAATATTGGAGAGACCTGTAGTAAAATTAGTTGATTAAATCCTAAATCATAACTATTATATATACACTGAAAATTTTGCGCTATACAAACGTATTTTTTTTTGGTTTTGTTTTTGCCTTATTTTTCTATTCCCCAAGGCGATGTGCGTTGCACTGCGGTTTTTATTTTGTGCCTGTCGGCCCAGTGCATCCGCTTCGGCATGCATATTATGTAAGGATCTGCTTTGTCCTGCATTTTCTAAAGGTTTGCTTCTCTCGGGCAACGGCTGGTGCTGTGATGGGGATCAAACCCAGCTCCTTGGGATTGTGAGCTGTATCACTTAACCACTAGCCCATGCCGTCCCCATACAAAAGTATAAATATTGTAGAGAAATGCAGTAAAATTGGAAACTAACAGTTACTAAAAGACATAAAAGGTTTAAATGTGGTCTTACATAAGCAGATGTGAACTTCAGTTAATCATCAGAAATCAATTGACTTGTTTAAAAATATTTTTAAATTTGCTTTATTGTATTATTTCTTAAGTTTTAACTCAACAAGAACCAACTGCGGAAACAGGCAGGTTTCAGGAAGGGCTTCTCAACAACTGACCACCTCCACAAAATCAATCAGTTGATGGAGAGAGCACAGAAAGTCCATATGTCCTTATGAATTGTAGGCTATGTAAAGACTTCTGATAGCATGAAAAATACACCCAGGTTATAGAAGAGATAAATCAGGACTGTTCGACTGAGTTCACTCTTCTTCACGAGCCATTCTCCATGCCATACACTGCGGAGTATGACAAGAAGAGACCACCTCTCCAAAACTATTCACGCGGTCTTTGAAGAAGTTTTTAGGTCCTTAAACAGGCAGGATCGAGGTGTCAACATAGATGGTGAGATGCTCTCACACCAGCATTTTGCAGACAATATTGCAATCTTCAGTCACAGCCCTAAAAAAAAGCCTAAACAAGTTAAATGAAGTGGGAAATGTGGTTAGCCTTAAAATAAATAGAAAGAAGACCCAGTTTCTACTGAACACTACCTGCCCTCCGGGGAAGCTTAGGCTAGAAAATATGCCCATAGAAAATGTCAATGACCTAGACCAGTAAATCAACAACAACCACAAAATTGATACAGAGATCTTCCACAGTAGAATGATGAGTTGGTTCAGTTTCAATCCCATTACACTGATACTAACGTAGAGGTCAGGGCTCCCACCTTCAATAGCATGGTTATCCCAGCAATAGTATATGGGTGTGAGGTTTAGAATCTACACAAATCAAACGCAGAGAAGCTCCATGCTAGTGAAAGAGCAATTGAGTGAAGAATCCTAACTATCTCCTCGAGAGGCCACATCCGAAATGCCAACATCAGCCACCAGAGTTCTTGAATGTCATCAACTCGACTGATGGTAGATGGACTAGGAGTGTGTCTTTTTGGAGGCCATACAACTACAACCGCCCATGTGACTGCGTGCCAACGAGATGGAGAAATGATCTGCATCATCTCCTTGGACCATCATGCATGGTACCCCAGGGCAAAGTACAGACACAAATTCAAGCAGCTTTTGGCCACATCGCATCAGGCAGTCTTGCCTGATTGAATACCAAGATTCAAGTACGTTTTCAAGTTGCATACTTGATGTATATGCTTACTTCTGAAAAATGTAGTTTAAATTTCATTTGCCCACCTCGTACCACTCACCTCCCTACAATACCACCAACTATCTCCTCTACATACACACACATCAACAAACAAACATATGCAATTCCACATTCCAGCTTTGCTGCAATAACAAATGAACATTCCAACTTTTCTTTTTCTTTATAAATTCAATAATGGATAACAGATGAAAACTGAAGTAGGGTTTTTCTCCTAATCAATTAGGTTTGTTTCACGAAATGTAAGTGAATGTTTCAATCATATCTCTTTTGTAAATGGTTGTATTTTTAAAAAAGTGATTTACAATTTTGAGAGTAAGTGTAAAATAAGGTGCTACAGAAACCAAGACCATATAAATGCTATGGTGCAGACTTCCTCCAAGGAGGCTAACTACAATGGAGACTTCATGTTCATACTGCAGCAAAACAAAAGGAAGGATGAAGCTAACATAAATGTATTTTCTGAGTCAACTACTTCATATGTAACATCAGCTGATACGACTGCAAATACCTCTAAGCTGAAGCTTTCATCTCTTAAAGGAACTAATAATAAACATATAAAAAATGTAGCGTTTGAGTAGTACTAACTTATGCAGCAATGATATCAGACAATTACTGCTCAATAAACGAGCCAAAATGTCCCACAACAATGCATGCTCAGACAAGCAGAGAAAAATATTGAATAAAACATCTCTTGTTTAATCTCTATTACGCATGCATCTAATGCAAGAAGTAAAAGTTGGTGAGTGTAACACAAATTTTAATGTATAACTTTCATACTACCTCCAGCAGCTAGATATCAAAACACAAAAGAAGGACATGTTAAAAATAAGGTAATAAAATAAATCTGACAACAAAACCAAGAGCTATTCTCTAAAAAGTTACAGAAAAACTGAGTTGCAACATATCAGTAATACAGTATGGTACATCAATAAATCACTATGACAAACAGCCATTTCTGAACACGCAAAAAATATTGACAGATGTTTACTCTTTTAACAATACTTACATAAAATGTATGCAGATATTGTAAGCACAGTAAAAATGTGTTTTAAAAAAGTTTAAAAAAGTAAGAATGATATGAACATTAATAAGTCTCTGTCTTGTCCTAATTACATTTTGAGCTATGAATACTTTAAAACTTTTCTATTTGAAAAAGTGCAACATGAATTACACTTTTAAAATGTTATTAATTTCCAAATATTATAACCAGTAATTTTTTTAGAATAGAGTGATATAAGAATAAGATTCCCTAAATTCAACATCATCTAAAGAAATACAATATGGTTCCAACTGAAACATAATCAAGATTACATACATGACTTTTGTATTGATGTGCCCTGTTCCAGATCATCTGATTTTCCTTTTAAAAATGTAAAGCATTCTAATTCAAACATTATTTTTCTATTTGAAAGACTAAAACATTCCTTGTCTATTTATAAACAGACAAATTTACTTGTTTTCCTTAATGGTAAGATAAAGCATAATTATCACTCCCTTATCGCTACATACATTTTCCCTCACAAAACCCCCAACAACAAAATTAAAAGAAAAACAAAGGGAAAAGTAGGATAACATTTCATGAATGGCATATGAGAAAGTAGAAACTAAGTATACATAAAGGTGTGTACTTAATGAAAAGGTGTGAGTGATAACAGTATGACTGACAGTCATGAACAGACAGATTGTGGCGTAATACAAAACAAAAGAATTGGTATTTATCTGATGATTTTCTATATTTGCAAGTGAGGATATACTTGTTTCCAACATCCATGCTAGAAAGTTCTATTTAGGGTTTCTATATTCATTGAGTGTTTTTATTTCCAGAAATCTAAGCAAGGCTACTTCATCACCAATATAAATATTTCTCTTTGAATTATCTTCAACTCAATTGCTTTTACATTTAAAGTTAAACTAGATTTAAATTATGTATTGTTTGGAATTTGGTTCAAAGACTTGTTCTTCTTACTGTCCCCATGAAAATTAGTGTTCATTCTATTATTTCAGCATCATATAATGGGTTTTGTTTCTATATCTTTCTTTCAAGCCAAGCAGGCTACTCCAATAAGCAGGATATTGGACTGTGTGATTGGCGGAGATGGCAATGCAATGAGTTGAAGTGTCTTCTACTCTAGAAGGGTTAAGGTCATGAACTTTCAGTAGTTATGTGAAAATCTATATTACAGCTATGTCAAAGACCAAATTAAATCAAACCTGTGCTATATAAGTGATCATCCCTATGTCTTTTGTACTCAAATTAAAAATCACAGAGCAAGAGACTTACAGGAACGAATATGTGCCAGAAATAGTTACACAACATTAGAAGTGAGATTACAGTAGGTGATCTTACCTCCTATTGTTGAGTGATACAGGATATGAAAATAAGAGCAATAAGTATGTGTCAATATTTAGTCATATATGTATAAAGATTCAATGAATATATCTGATGTGCACTGCAAAACCTATGTATTTTTCTCAAACACTGTGATCTGATCTACAGCAATCTGTTAGATTCAAATCAATTAAAATAACTTAATGTCATACTTTAGGATCATCTTCTTCTTCAACTTTCCTGAAAATCTAGATATTTGCAGCTCCATTCCCTGTATCATAAATATTCTAAGAGCTTTCTTCTAAACCCAGATGGCTACTCCGGTCTTTTAATCAAGTATTGCAAGCCTTGACCTCCCCCCCAAAAACAATCTTTGCAGCATTAATTTCCACTACTGTAGTCTAATGAGGAATTTATAGAGCTGAGGAATAAAACCCTCTTGCTCTTGCAGGTTAGGTTTTTATTGTAAGCAGCCTGACTGGCTGCGCTCTCGACTTGCTCCGGTGTTTGTCATTTTCTATTGTTTGCTAGTTCCTGTTCGGATTATAATTCACGACTCCACCAGGTGTTATCAAGGACTTTATGCTGTGGAATTCATGTGCTTTCGTTTGGTTATTCTGTTGTTATGCTGCATCTTACTGTGGTTGTGCCTGGCTTAAACCGTGAGAAAACAGTCCAGGATGGCGTTGAACATTCCACTTGACGTGAACGTTCCACACCACAGAATTCAGCCCAGGTTTTCACTACTCAAGGGCCTTCCTGCTTGAGCTGAAGCAGACTTCCTCCTGCCCTTCCCTTCACCAGAGGTTACACCATACCTCTTCCAACCCCGTAATCTCAATACAGCAAGAGTCATGCTGACCCGAAGGTGGACACAATCCAGAGGCCACGAGGAGGAACGCGAAGAAACGGAGTCCGACGCGGACAGACAAGGAAAGCTGACACAAGCATTGGTTCAACACACACTTCTCGCAGCCGTCATCCCGAGGCTGTGAAGTACTGGGCTCCACCTGGTGAGTCTGTAGGGATTCCGGTCAACACACTACGTATAAACAATCTTCAGTAGTTGGACTGGGTAGTGGTCGATCGTCGCAACAGGCCTTTGACGCCTAAGCAAAAATTATTATTATTAATAGAAAAAAAACCTGAAGCTTTACCAACGTTTTGAACCTGTGCTACTTTGGTCAAGAGACTTGTATCATAATCACTGGGTCCCCCGATTCTCATGTTTTGACACAATACACTGCTAATACACAAAAAGTGTCAATTAACCATCGGTATGACTAATTAAGTCCCACTAATGTGGATCCTGGATTGCTTTATGGGAATTAAGGAACATGATCACTGCACGCTACTATGCATGTCATAAATTAAATATTCAGTAAGGTTGTGCATGGGTTGGCATTCTCACTATGTCAAACATAGTGCTACTGTAACCATCACTGCATGAGCAGACAAAAGCTTTGGTGCAGGTTCCTGCAAGGAAACCAAGAGCCACATTCTCATATTAAAGTGGAAAAGGAATGCTGAAGATGCTTGAGTTGACATTGTTTCCAGAATGAACTTCACTTTTAAATGGTAAATATATAAATGTAGTCTTTTATTAACAATTTCTCTGTCTTTTAATTATTGATAATATTCTTAGTTCTTAGTTCGACCCGTTCTTCGCCAAGGGGTGGTCACCCTTGAGTGGGTCCCAACTCAGGTTCCAGTCGTTTCTATTGCGGGTGTGTATCGTTCTATGGGAAAGTAGTCTGTTTGGTTGTGGGGTCGTATATGTTGTGCTTGTCTAATGAATCCCGCCAGCGAGTTGGGGGGGCCCATCCCAGAGGTCTAATTTTGTCGCGCGGGTACCACATGGTGGTTATGGTACTCCATCTTTCGTCTTGTCGTCTATCTAAATGACCTGCCCAGCGGTGTATTGAATGGTTGACGCACTGTAGGACATCCTTGATATGTGACATTGATAATATTACTGTGATATTTTTATAGTACGAATGGAAAAAGTATCCTGATGCAACTATTTAATACTATCTCTTCACAAGTATTATGTACACACACATACTTCTTTGATACACATGTCACAATAATCAGGACTATCTGGTAACAACCTGCTGAATTGTGAAACATAGCATAGATAACTAGCATTCTTCCTCTAGGGTAGAGGACTCTCTAATACCTGAGACTGCATACCTCACCATTCACACAAAATAAAAGAAAGCTCTAGAAACAACAAAACCTCATTTGTTATACAGGAATGGAAGTGTCAATAACTCATTTTCTCTGGAAACAAAAGATAAAGTTGAGGAAAAGACAACTAATACTGTAATAAAAATATATATAGTTAAGTATTAGACATAATGACCTAGGTGGTACCCAAGAAGGAAGGAATGTCATAGAAAGCAACAAAAATGAATGTGTTGTGCACACAGCTAGCAACCTCATCATGCATAATGATATTCTACTGAAACCACTTTTACGAGTGTGCTAGTAAGCGTTTGATCCAGGCTTTCTGACAATCCTCTGTTTAATATAGAACGAAAAGGAAACAAGATGGAGAGACAAAATGATAGGAATGATGATGAATGACAATAAGTTGCATGAACAAACAAGAAAGAAAAACTACATCTAAAAATATTTTTTTTTTAAATTGACTGAATTTAAAATAACCAAAACATAACATTAATCAAATAAACTGAAACATAACTCCAATGAGTGAAAAAAAGACCTCTCTAAATTGATGAACGAAACAGATCCATTAACAGGAGACTCTAAGGATGTTAACCATCTCTATCACCTGCACATTGCAACACACAATGATAATAGGAAAATTATCAGAACAAGGCACTTCATAATAGAACACTTTTAGTAAAGTGAATTTCTTACTTTATAAATTTGGAAGGTGAAACTTCAATGTCATCAAACTGCATTATGTTCATGATTTCAACTAAATTTTCATTATGACCTTAATATTTTTTCATGCGCAGCCAAGTGCAACAATAAAAATAGCAGAACTACTTTAACTTGTACATCTATTGAAATTATTTATTACATATGAAGCAGTAAATAAATCTAAACAAAACAATATGAGATAAAACATCAGAAAATAAATAAATGTACACCCAAGAATATACCGAAAAAAATTGTCAAATAAAGAAAGAAAGAAATATATTTATATATAAGTACATTCTATCTACAGACACCTAGAATGAAAAGAATAGGTCCACTGTCATCTTCCAAGCATGTTGTAAAAAGTGACAAATGAAGGATGTGCTTGGGGATGGCAATTTCATTGTGTAAAAAAAAACATTGCCATAATGACCAGCCAATGCAAAAGTTTGAATGCATCCTTCCTGTAAAGGTACCAGCTACAGTGAAACCTATGCTTTACATTTAAGCACAAAGGTAAATGATTGTAAATGCTTGGAAACATGATTCCTTTAAAAGGGGATAGCTGCAGTGATGACCTATGCTTCACATTGGAACAGATAGGTGTATGAAAACATTCTATCTATACACAATCAGAAAAACACTAGTGAATCACGTTTAGTAATAAAACACATCTATTGCTTATTGTAAAAATGTTTTGTTGTTCCTTACCTTTATCTTTTTTCCTCTTCTTGCAATCAAAGTCTAGCCGTCTACCAGATAACTTTTTTCGATGGTGCTAGGTTAAAAAATAAACATGCCAAATTATCTCATTAATAGCATGTAATATGTTATGGGAAAGTTGTTCTGATATTTAATGTGCTGTACTGACTAGTGTAGATGGACAAGCCCCTATTCCCTCCTCAACCTTCTGTGAAGAGATGTTTATTCATTCTTATGTTAACTCATTCACTCCCATGATCCAATACATTGGCTTCTGGATTTTTTAAGAACACCCAGACGCCGATATATCAGATTTTGCAACAATGTTCACAAAATCACATATTTTCCCATTCCTAGTTCTCCTAAATTTTTTATTTTGGTTATTGGCGGAAGTCCAGATTTTGTATTTTTAATTCCCAGAATTCTCTTTTGTCTCAAGCAATGGTAGTAACAGTTCACAAATTCAGTAAAAGTTCAAGATCCTGCACAATCATGCTAGTATGCATAATATAAATGTGTATAAATATATATTGAATACAGCCGGAACATTCTTTCTGGGTGTGCGTAAATTGTAAACACTCATGCTGATGCTGATTAGGGTTTTTATTTTTTAACACGTTTTCAACTTCAATGAAACGTGCCTTCAGTAAAATATGAATACTGTGAAAAAAACAACTGTACGAAATTTGGTGTAACTTTCAGAACATCTTATCTTGTGTATTACTGACAATAGAAAGTCATAACGTTATTTGTGTATTGGTTAAGAGCTGAATAATGTGTTGATGGGGGAAACATTTTTTTTTCATAATTTAAAAAAATAGAAACGATTATGCAACTATAATCCCTCATTCATAAATTTTCACCTCAATTTGTAAAATATGTGAATTCCATTGTATTCTGGCCGCAATTGTGACCAGTTTGGTATATAATGTATGTTATTTCAGGGAACTTTTATTGAAGTTAAATAGATCACAATTAAGTGATGCTGTGTTTGAGTTTTACATTAGAAAATATTGCGTTCAGAGGTCCAAAATATTTGAGAGTAAATGAGTTAACTTTATTTTATGTCATATTAAACTGTCTAGTATCTTCTTATCTAGTTGTACATTGCCTCTTATTCCAACCAATTTGCTTGCTGACACAATGTCCCTTCTGCCAGCAATTTTGCTTGTTGTCAAGTGTCCCCAACCTCTTATCATATTTCCCTGTCAAATACTGCTTATGTATGATGTGATGCATATAATAAGCATGCTTTGTGTACTGGCTTCATTCGGTACATAATCCTTAGTTGTTTTTATTTTAATCTGTCCAATAAAATCTTAACATTCTTTGGAAAAACTACATACCTTCTTGTTTATTTATTGTCCATAATGATGTATAATTTTAATAAGAAGATAATAAAATAAATACATTTTTGTAAATGCTGACAACTTCCTGTGTAACTCCATGAGCCGCTAAATGGAAGCCATGACCCTAGAGTTGTGCACCATAGAGGTAGTAGAAAACATTAGTAGACATTTCTTACATTGACTTCTTTGAGGTCTTTGTTCTGTAATTGATTCAGAGGCTCCAGGAAATTTTGTTTCACATTGTCTTCTAAATTGTACTTAATCTCCGCCAAGTGCTTAAATGATTCACCAGCATCTATCAGACAGTTTCCTGGAAAACAATCATAAATACAAATAAAACCTGTGACACAACCAATTAATTTAGAATCAATTTTTATTGTTGAGATCAACAAAAACATATTGCTTAACAGGTAATTATTTAGCTCTTAAACCATCAGATGAATTTTGAAATGACTAAATTATAGTCTTCATTTAGTCAAAGTTGTTGCAGATATAACTGTGTTTGGCACTTAAAACAGATGTTAACTTGTAACAGATATCTAACATTTAATGAGAAGCAATATGTATGATTATTTGTGGCAATAGTGTGTGTGATATAGTTAGCAGATAATTAAGTTGAAAGTATCTAAGACACTGGTGGTCAGTGCCTATGGACTCACATGTGGACTTCTGCACTATCTGTTCATGCATTATAGACAGGCCAGGGCTCAGTTCACACTTGCTCTTACATGGAATCAGATGCCATGGCAATGAAGACTTACACTACTGCCACTGACTTCATGGCATCATATCAACACTGGACTCACAGTGTAGAGCCTGGGCCTGTTGCTTCAGACGTGTATTTATCGGTTTGATATGCGTGTTCGCGAATTAAAACAAGATGCGTTCTGCTCCCTGAGTTTACCAGAGAAAATTAAATTAAAAGACAGTGGTTGCAAAGCACCTAAATTAGGATGGTGCAGCAGCCAGATGGAAGTAGTGAAACCAATGACCTTGATCAATACTGGCTCTGATCAGGAAAGAGATGGCCAATGATAACCCCAGATCTATTGGCCCAGACCCCTCCAATGTCAGTACGACTATATGTGGGTCATGAACATTCCAATCATCAGCTGGTCACTTTGTGACAAAACTACACAACTGGAATGAGAAACTGCTGGTCTACAGACTCTGCACAGCATTCTGGGGTGTCGCTGTGGTTGAGAGGTTAGGCACTCGCCTCTCAAAGCAATCAACGGAAATGGTGAGCGATCGAATCTCAGAAGTTTTCAAGTGACCCCTGGTCTCAAGAGAGGTGGAACCAGAATGCCTGCATTTTGAGTTACCTCTAGTCATCTTGACTTATGTCTTGCCACTGGTCCAACGTAACTTGGTACTAGAGAGTGAGATTGATGATCAGCGCAGCTTCTTCCTCACTATAATTCAAATTCAGCGCAGGTTACATCATCAAGATAAAACTATCTGACGATGTCGCCATCATCGCTTGTGATGGACAACTAACTAGCTAACTAAATTGAATAATGAACATAAACAATCTCCATGTAAGATTCTAAATGCATTTACACACAAATTTAATGCTTCTATGTATGACAGAGGTTGTGTAACTGTGATGAGAACAACGCTCTGATCTATTTTGTATGTTTACTGTTTGGAGGTAATGATAATTGGACCAAGGAAGAGGTGTGTGACCTAAAACATCTTCAGGAAAAAATAAAACAATGAAAAATCAACAAAACATAAACACAGTGTTGTCAGTTTTCAACTTCTCGGAAAATGTAACATTGCTGAACGTTTGAGTAGTACTTACAAAGAATCTTTTCATGTTCATAATGATTTAGTGACAAAAAAAATTGAGAAAATCTGTCCAAAATAATTGATGTATTGAAAATATGTGGAACATGCAATATGCTTCTTCCAGGTCAGACGTCTCGAATTTCATCAAGGCAGTGATAGTATTTCGATACAAGTTTAAGGGCACAATTAACAAGCAATATTTGGGGATTTTTTAATGCAGAAACTCATAATGCACAAGGTTTATTAGAATGCATTTTGAGATAATGTTATCCATTGAGAAAGACGTGGTGAAAGAAATTTCAGATTTGAACAGAAAAGTCATTGAGAAGTTCACAAGTGACAAGCGTAGAAGAATGGAGTACATTACCATTACAAATGAGTACCAAGGTGAATAACATACTTTGCTATATACAAATTTCTCAGTGCTCTTAGTATGTTTTTATTTCTATGGTTAAGCCCTACAAGAAAAAAAAACCAAGAGCCGCCACTGATCCAAGATTTGTCTGTTGAACAAAATGAGTCAGACAGTTGTTTAACGCCCACAATGAGTAAGTTTCCTCACATCCTGAGCAAGCTGATAAAGGTGGGCTGCGATTCTCCAGACGGTTGTGCTATGCTTGGCTTCATCTGCGTGGCACACACTACTACAGGAATCCCATCGATCCACATCTTGTTAGCCATGCTGCCTTGAATATGGCCTGTTTCCAGGGAATGCTACATGTAAGAGAGATTGTGGTCTTGTTCAGTGTATTGTGCCTGACTGGACTAGCATCTCAGCTCCCTGAGTCAGACAGTTAAGATATTTTGGTCACATCAAAAGATAGTACCACCTTACTGAAAACAATACTAGAAGGAAAGGTGGAGGTAAATGTACCAGAGGTAAACAACACTAAAAGTAGGAGGATAACATCAAAAGATGGACAGGGAAAAGCATGGCAGATTGAACCATCAAGGGGGGACGGCGTGGCCTAGTGGTTATGTGACACGGCTCACAACCATAAGGTGCTGGGTTCGATCCCCATCTCAGCACCGGCCGTTACCCCGGGGAAGCAAACCCTTAGAAAATGCAGGAGGAAGCAGACCCTTACATAAAATGCATGCTGAAGTCGGATGCACTGGGCCGACAGGCGCAAAATAAAAACGCAGTGCAATGCACACCGCCTTGGGGATTAGAGAAATAAGGCGAACGCAAAAAAAAAAAAAAACCATCAAGGAGATCCATTTAAGTTGACTTTCGATGTGGAGATGGCACTTGAGCTGAAGACTCAAAGTAGATAATGCTGTTGAAGATGAAGTACTGTCATTGGGAGTGAAGTGTTAGAGACTTCATTGGATGCTCTGTTCCAGCTTTAGTTAGTTGGAGAGAACAGTTTCCTTCCTCGCTGCCTTGTCATACACAACTCTAATAGTGTCAGGTTCTCAGTTATGATTGGGTAGACTGAAATCTGAACTCAATCAGTTTAGCAGTGAGGCAAATACATGAACAAATAATTGATACACATAGCTAATGTTCATTTTTATTTACATAAAACCTAAGAAGTAATTCTTCTTCTTCTTCTTCTTCGTTCATTCTCAATCTCCAGCTACCAAACCCTGAAAGGGCTTAAGTAGCAGAATGTAGTCCAGAGAACAGAATGCGTTGTGTCGTAGTTTACAGCTTGGCTGCGATATTTGCACCTTTCGGTCCAACACATCCTACTTCAGCAAGCATTTTTTTAGTACTGGGTTAGCATTCCCTCTTCAATCCCTTCTTAGCCAGTCTGCCCTGATGCAGCCTGTTATCCAGGATCACCGCGTAGAGGTGTAGAAGGGTCTTGGCAGCTATGGTTCGCTGGCCCTGATGCTTATAGTCAGTTATGGGTCGCTGACCACTGCAGCTCATGTGCTGCTCAGCATCTTGATCCCCTAAGAAGTAATTAATTCTTCTGTATCCTTTTTACAATGTATAGGAAAATGATTTATTCATGCTTTTATTTCTCTATCAAATAGATGGTATTTTTCTCGTTCAAACCCAGAAGATTATTTAGCTGGTGTTTGGGCCGTGTGAACGGTGTGGTGTTCAAATCCATGAGTTGGATAGTCTGTAAACCTAGATAGGTTACACTGAACTGTTTATCTACTGTTACAACAAACTATCAGTATAACAGTGGTCATATTCTCATCTCTTGTCATACACAGAGCAATATTGGAAACCATCTGAATACAAGTATCTAATGTTCATTTTCAAGCACATACAATCTAAAAAATTCTAACATACGAGGGATGTTCAGAAAGTAATACACCACATTATTTTTCTCAAGAGCGGTATATTTATATGCGCTTGAAATTTCTACACAATATATATATCATGTAAACATCTGTATTGTTCAACATAATCGCCATCAACTTGTACAGCTTTATGCCAACACAAAACAAGTGCATGTAATTCTTAGTCCATACCAGATTTTGTCTTGATCATGTAGCCATTTCTTAGCTGCATGAATCACTTCTTGATCATCTTCGAACCTTGTCCTACGAGGTGCATCTTTGAGTGGACCAAACAGATGGGGTAGTACAGTACGACCCAATTTGGTCATTGCTTCCCGTGTTGCCAGACTTGAGTGAGGGCGCGCATTGTTGTGAAGGAGAAGCAGGTCTGCTGGATTCTTGTGCGGCCGAATTCTGATGAGTTTTTTTCAATGTCTTAATGCTAGCTTGCAAATTGATTGTCTCTCCTCTTGGCATGACATCCACAAGAATCACACCTTCAATGTCCCAAAAGACAGTGATCATGACCTTTTCACCTGAAGGAGTTGTTTTGAATTTTTTTCTTCGTGGTGATAGCGGGTGATACAACTCCATGG
Source organism: Ariolimax columbianus (assembly GCA_036924085.1). NCBI lineage: Eukaryota > Metazoa > Mollusca > Gastropoda > Stylommatophora > Arionidae > Ariolimax > Ariolimax columbianus. Next base: position 54,823,293 of record JAVGWX010000001.1, read on the forward strand.
ACTGTCTTTTTGTCTCAGGTTCAAAATGATGTGTCCAGGTTTCGTTACCTGTAATGATATTAGCAAAACAGTTTTCTCCATCAGCACTGAAATGCTCCAACAATTAAAATGAAATTGTTTTCCATTGCAATCAGTGGTTATTTGTGAGACTTAGAGGAACCCATCTTGCGCAAACCTTAGAAAATCCAAGAGGTTTTTATAACTGCATTTGCACTACCAATGCTGATTAAGGCCAGTTGTTGAGTAGTAATTCACCTATCAGTAAGAATAATGTCCTCAGCACATTTCAACATTTCTGCGTTGGTAGATGTGACACTGCACGGCCGATCAAGCAGCTCCATATCTACACTTCCTGATTCTTTGATTCTCTGAACCCAGTGACTAACTGTACTTCTGTTGACTACAAAACTTCCGTACACATCACATAAACACTTGTGAATGTTCACAATTTCTCTGCAACAAGAAATTCTATCACAATTCACAGCTTTTAACGCAAGTTGCTTACATGTTCCATTTCAATGGTTTAGTGGAAGAATGTCCACTAATGTTCACACTATATTATTTGGCCGATTGCAGTGCAATTTGGTACACACAATCAACACATGCCATATTTGAAGTGGTGCATTACTTTCTGAACAACCCTAAGTACATAGTTTAAAATATATATTTTTCCATTACATAATGGAAAATAAGGTCCCAAATGCTGTCATAGCCAGGAGTGGAATTGGGAAAGAACTCTCCACTCTAACTATAGACATCCACAACACATAACCTCTAACAGCAAAAGCCCAGCTCAAGACTTTCTCATTGCGGGACTGCTCCTACTAACAGGAGAATAGCCAAGGTGTGAGTCTCTAACGCCTTAAAAACAAAATGCTCCCATAGGTAGTAATTTATCTAGGTGAAGAAAAACTCAAACCATCAACTGCCTTGCAGATAACCTGGTGGTAGCCAAATGTAGGCAGAGAATCTAAATAAAGACTTGCAGGAAACTGATGTGTGATGACAAAATCTCATTGTAAAATAAGGTACAATGTATCTTGCACTCGGATGGAGCAAAGAATAGCATCAGGAAAACATACTGATCAAGACCTCCACCTCACATCCTCATTCATACTAATGCAAACAAACTGTGTTACAGCAGTCTGGCCAACGAGGTGATGATCGACACTGCAATCTCCTTAGTAGGGAGCTACTGAGAAGCATTACATTGATACATTGAACTACAACCAGGAGGATCCTTGTTGACCTTCTCAAATATGCCTCGTGGTGTTAGAAGAACCACTGTAACTCTCTACCAAAGAAGTCATCAAAAGATGGCTCAACTCAGCATGAGTAACTACAAACAACATCTTGCGCCCGAAAAATTAAAAATAACAAACAAAGAAAAAAAACGAAATAGTACAACTTACCAAACACAGAATCATCTCCCATATCTACACCATGTTTAACCATATAGTCCCCAAGGGTACCCTCTGGCTGTGGGTATAAAATCTTCTGTTCCTGTCCTCTCATTTTTGAGATTGCATTACGAGTTGACATCTTTGCACGAGATGCTGCAAGCATTAAAGCAGATATGTTTTACAATAAATACAATACCCTGTGCTGAATACAAGTCATGCATTTGCAAAAAACAAACTCCGGTAAAATGATATATATTATTTTTATCATTTATCAATACTATGGAGATATTTTTGTTTTAAAGCCATAATGATGCTGTTTATTTCCATTGCTGAGATGCACCAAGAAGATTTTTAAGACTGGAATAAAGGCTGCTTTTCCCTACAGTAGCAATGCACTGAACAGGCAAGGTTTTTATTTTACCTAGACAGAAACCTATACATTATTGATGTTTTGAAAGCATGTCCTCGATGGGAGCCCCGGAAAGAGTTCTATTTTCTGGAATCAGCTTGTCGGTAAAGCGTGGTTCTTGCGGTGTCCAGTGCACTCCTGTCTCCCCTTGAAAACCCCACAGATGGTGTGAATTTCAAGCCAAGTCGTACCCATATCCATATAAGGTCTCCGAGGTGCACAGCCATAATTCGAAAGAAAAATGTAGGTAACGGAAGTTATCAAATCCATTAATCAAGAATGAATGGGCAGGCAAACCCGGTTCATCAGGCCGAAAAGCACAGATATCACAACTTCACTGTAAACAACGACACACAGCAACAAAAAGTCCTTTTATGGCTGAACACAGATGAAGAGGATTGCATGTCCTTGTGGGCAGAAGACCAACATCAAAACTACTCGATTAGTCCCTTTGTACAACTATGAAAATTATGTATTCTTCTTCGTGTCATTTTTCACTCCAGCCATAGAATAGGCCCCCAATTACAGTTGGCCTTCATCAGGAACACTGTACCAAAGCACCTTGCATGCTCTTGCAGTGGTGGTTTCTGTAACAATTTTATATGATGAGCTTGCTAGTTCCATGAACAAATCTCTTTCATTACCTTTTAAGACATTCATGAAGGTGCTGTGGGCCTAATCTTTCTTCCTTAGTAAGAATCCCCATGATCTACGCATGGAAATGATTTCCTCATATTCTAATGCTGTGATCTAAAAAAGGCTGCTTGCAACTATCTACAGCCTGCCAAAATGTATCTTGTAGTTTGCATTATGCGGATCATCACAAGCAGGTGTAAGATATAATAAAGGTTTCAGAAAAAAGAAGTTATACAACAGAGGATATATTTACAAAATATTTCCAAAAATCAAACAATGGCCATAACAAACAGGAAACGCTGATAACATTAAAAAAGGTTAAATTCTATGGGACCTTCACAATAGATTATACTGAACATTTACTTAACTTAACTTAACGTCTTTATACTGGTTTAGAAGACCCTGCAGAGTCTGTATACAACCAGTTACATTTACATCACCTTGCTCTAAAAGCTATGCGCATCCAGTTTATTCTTAAATGCATTAACTGTCCCTGATTCCACTACCTCCCTTGGCAATGCATTCCAAGCAGACACCACTCTCTGACTAAAAAAATTAGTAGAGAGCTAGATAAGATCATTTGGAGCCAAAAGATCTTTAGCAAATATGTATGATGTTTTTAGACCACTGAAGTTGACTTGACGTGGTCTGAAGGTTATTTTGAGACACCTTATCTAAAGCAAATTTTAATAATTTCCATGTGTGATTTTTGAAACTACAGACATACTTGCCATTTTACATGAATCCAAGGGCCAATTATGTATGCAATTATAATAATCAATATAATTTAAAACAAGATTATATCAATTAGGGTTAGGGTGTCTTACAATTTAAACAGTTTACTATACTAAATAGTCAGAATGGTTAAGTACTATTTGACCTGAAATGAAAATAATGGACTTTAGTTTAAGTACATGACACTGTCTTAAGTTCTGGGATGGTTATTTTATTCTTCCTCTTTGGTGTTCGTCCTGAAAAGGACGTTATGAAGTTGTTTCATAGTTCATAGCGAGGCCATCATATCTGCGACTTTCAGCTGGGTCTTTTGAGTAACAGGTTTGCCTTAACACTGCAATCTATATTCTATTGCAGGACTGCACTAGTGCGGTTTATTTCCAGAGTCTTGGTCAGCTCTGGTTCACTGATACTGATGCAAGTAGCCAGCTATAAGTCGCTGGCTGATGTCAGCTCCTTCACTGTGCTGCTTCTTTGGCTCCTTGTGGCTATCTAAGACCTCTTTGATAGGAGCAGTTATCAGAAGGTACAAAAGAGCTGGCTGCAGCATGAGTGGATAACACACATACATGCCACAAACAGAGGCTCACGTTTATCTACAGTCCTAGTCATACTGGAGTGCAGGGCGATAAAATATTTGGTCCTGACATAGAAAGAGCTCATATTGGGGACATTAATTATCGATAAGGGTGACATTCTGAAGTCAATCAATGACTGCCTGTGGACTGAACAGGGATAAGTGCTTAAAAGGACAAACCAAGAAAATGTACAACTAGTGAGCTTCAGAAATCATTAATACCCACACCCTTCACCAAATGTTGAAACAGACTGAGCACCTGTGAGCCTGTCTGGAATGTAGATACGTTAATTCTTTATAACAGGATAACACAGAAGGCTTGTATTTCATTCAAGACCATTCATTATTCATGTGGGACAATTTCAAAGCTTTAGGGCCATATTATACGAGAAGTTGCACTATATTTGAGCTAATCAGGTATTTTATGCTGCATTAAACTAGTGAGGTACAGAAAATAATGTAAACATTTTTTTTAAACTGTCATATGACATTTTTCCCATTGCTAGGGTAGTCGAGGGGTTTTGAAAGCTGAGGACTACAGACCGCTTCGCCACTGCTGTTGCCACGTCATGTGCTGACTATATTTGTTTATTTCACTCCCAACATAAAAACAACATATACCGGGGATTCGAACTGCTGCCCTATTTGTCAGCAGGCAGGTCTCGAAACCATTTTGCCATGTGCTCCTAACAAAATAATTAAAACCATGTGATAATGACTGTCATAAAAATTGAAAATATAAATAGGCTCTTCAATGTTTTTAACATTCTAAAGTCAAGTATTTTTCATGATGGCAGTACTATCAATTTCACACGATTTGTTTTCTATGGCCCGATTATTGTCCATGATTTGAAATAGCATTTCTGTTAACAGATCTGATATCTGTTCACCTGGGTTGGGCTGAAGGAATTCATGTGTCTTGTTGATAAGGTCATCCACCAATTTCCCCAGCACATCAATGCGCTGAAAGAACAAATAAAAACAATGCTGCACTATATTATATATATATATCATCATCATATAGCATGTCCTTTATAGAATGTCACTCTCATAACAGCCGATCTGTAAGACTCTCAATCTCTAGCCATAACTTCCACCTCTGTCGTTGACATCTTCAGGTCCTCTGGGATATCTTGCGTCCATCTTCTCCTTGGTCTGCCTCTGCCCCACTTTCCAGGCCCCATACATTCCAAGTTCATTCTCTCCAGGCGATATTGACGTTTGATGTGACAAAAATATTTTTGCTATTTATATATATATATATATATATATATATATATATATATATATATATATAAGGTCAGATACTTTTAGATCAGCCCTCATACATTATTTTTGGTGTGTGTCAGCATTCATGCAGTTAATCCATCCGCTGAAAGAGACTAACCATCAATGGATCTGTCGTGAGTGTAGTGATGTCAGATCTACTTACTTGCACTGATAATTCTGATCTGGATAAAACATTTAATAACCCCTGTACACAAAAAATATTGATAAACATGCCTCTGAGATAAAATGGCTATTTCTTAAAGATTTCAAGGTGTTGTAAAATATGGCAATGAAAATGTCAAATTGGCTTCTTCATCTGAGAAATCTACAATTAATTATAATATATATAGAAATATTATATATTGGTGGTGGGGGTGTCACTATAGATGAGAGGTAAAAGAGCTTGCCTATCAAGAATCCAACAAGGTTCAAATGTCACCAGGGTCAATTCATTTTGAAGACTGATGAAAAACACAAAGATCCAAGTACACCTAAAAGATGCCTTGATGGCTGATTCGCTCTATCTTTCTCTCCCTCTCTCTGTGTGCATACGTGCATGCGTGTGTGCGAGAGAGAAATCAGATTGGATATGGAGAAAGTGTATTTTTAAGGACTTATTGCAGCAAAGTTTGTGATACAGAGACAACATATTTGTCTGCATTTTCTTCAGGTTTGCATCCTTAGCCTTTGGTTGTCCCCAACTGACCTGGCGGCCAAACCTGCATGTATATATGTTTATATATGGTTTATGGGGTAGTTATACGGTCACGCCCCTTGTCAGGGAAGAGACAGTGGCAGTCCTATTTGGAGGACATAAGCCTGGTGCCAGCCCTCTCGCCCACCAGACTCTCATGTTCATAACTGCTCTCTCAGCAACCACGCAGTACTTTAGTACATTGATACACAGTGAACTTGAGGTAATTTTTCCCATGGGGCCATTTTTGGTAGATATTAAGGTCTAGGAATGGCTTTTCCTTTGGACTTTTCCTTGTTTGGGCTCACTAGATGATAGTCCTTGATTGTCCTGTCATCCTGATTAACAGTTCCAGCCGGAGCATGAGTGTTTAGGGCAGGGGTGATGTTGACAGCGACTCTGAGAACAGAGGTACCTGAACGTGTGTCAAGGTCACTCTCCGTCTCGACATTACGCCAAGGTCACTCACCGTCTCAATACTAAGTCAACAAAGGAAAACGGGGTTTGGGGGAAAGAATGTGTCTAGTACCGGTACAGGTATGGACTAGGAACTGACCACTGCCGTTCCAATTTGGGTAGTGTGGGATGAGTGAGAGACAGAGGCCATCCCCCAGAGATCCATTGGACAGCTCTGATTCTGCTTGAGACTATAAAATACTAGACTAATTTAGCTCAAGCAGACTGGCCAGATAGAGAGAGAGAGAGAGAGAGAGAGAGAGAGAGAGAGAGAGAGAGAAGAGGAGAGGAGAGAGAGAGAGAATTTAGCTAGGAGTCTGTTTAGCTCACCTACTTAATAGAAGAGTGATTGATAGGCTGTTTGACGAATGTTAGTGAAAGAACAGGGTTGCTGAACCAGCATACGCCTTTGAGTCTTGGCCAGTCGCTCTATAAGGTGTGTGTTGGGCGCCCTGTGTTGTCTAGAGATAATCTGAATGTGTGTTGTGCGTGCAGTACACCTTGTGAACGATGTATGTTCTGAAGAGTTACGCGAATGTACAGATCGACTAGGAAAGATCTAGATGTGTGTGTGTAGACACAGAGGGAACGATGTATGTATACATTGAATAGATTGAATGTACAATATACAGATCACCCGCCTGAGGGGATCTGAGTGTCACAGAATACAAACGTGAGGACCAGTTTTTGAGAGTGTGTTGATGGTGCAGATAAGGGGAGGGGAGTGTACGGCTAGAACTGGGTTGAATTAGTCTGGAGCAACATCAATAGCTTATGCTTTTAAACTCTGAGTATCTATTTAGATAAGATGTATTTCTTGTGTTGTTTGTAATTTAATTTCACTCACTTTAATAGTTGTTGTATGAGTATGATATAATAAATATGCCACCTGCTGCGTGCTACGTTATTTGCTGTGTGTGGTCGTGAATGATGTGGATGAGTGTGGTAACATTCTAGATAGAATAACCCCAGTGGAAACCTGGACTCTGCTACACTGGGTTGCGAGCTGCATCTGCTCGAGTTTCCTCTCCTAGGTGTTCTGTCTTCATGGACTTGAAATAACACCCGGCTGCTACCATTCTTAGTCTGGCCCCTCTCCAGTGACCTGTCCGGCATGAGTGGCCCTGCCAGGAAAATATGTTCCCGCCAACATAGCTTACAGAGGAAAGCCCCCCGCCCCCCACATCCAAGGTAATGGCATCCTAGAGATTTTTTGTTGTTTCTTTTTTTTGCTTCCACCTTATTTCTTTAATCCCCAAGGCAGTGTGCGTTGCACTGTGATCCTGGAGAATAATATGAATATTCTTGTTGGTGTTTGCATTATCCAGCTAGGGAATTCCCCTCTTCACAATTGTCTCCCTCATTCAGCTTATATTCTACACCGGCGTGTGTGTCTAAACCCCCCCCCCCCCCCCCCACCCCCATACACACACACACACAAAGAAGAAAAAAGCAACATCCACCAGGAAGCACAAATATGATTAGAAAAGAGTGGGATAACAAGAATTAAAAATAACCACAGTGTTTGCACTATTGATCTGGGTGGCTTGCCGACTTGAGATCCAGAGCAACCAATCAATAGAACATTTCCAGTTCGCTTGTCAGTTTGGGGGAAAAGTTATGTTAGTATGTTTGGTGATTAATGTATAAATTGCATTAAAGTAATACTGCTGAATGTTTAGCACATCCGATATCACTGCACTCTAGGCAGAACATTGAATATTATCAGTCGTTTCCCGCATGTTGCTGCTACCTGCATCTCGTTGGTTAATTACACTTCTTGACCTGTCTGTTTTGATTCCAAATTCCCGTTGTTCCCGGATAGCTGATTCGTCGATTACAGACAGTACTTTCATTCAACAGGTTGTGATTGAATGAGTTATACGTATAGATAGTTTTGAAGCTATCAAATCAACTCTTTCATCGATACGAACCCCCATGTGACGGAATCATGGACATGGACACTTGTATATATTTATACCAGACCCTTTTCGTGCGTGATAAAAATATTGTGGGCACACGAAAGTAATTACCTGCCATGTGTTTTTATCGTTGCTAAGGGAAAAACACACAGACACAGTAAACCCAAACAAGTCTTCAAATACCCTTGAGGTGAAATGATCAATGTCTAGCTCTTGTACATACTGTGCTAGAATACTACAATAAAAGACCACAAGAACTCCTTTTGTTCAACCACACTGGTAGAATGAAACAGTAGGAAATACTTGGATAGGAAGAGAGGTGGTGACATAAGTGCAACGAAAAACATGAGGAATGGTGGTGAGGCAGAAAGATATGCGGCCACCAAATTATTCAAAGATTAGTTTTGAGGATACAATGATGAGGAGTGGGTGACCTTCATTATCAAAGCAGATACTGATGAAACGGTATGGAAGCTGATATTTACACATTACAGTGAAAAGAAAGACTGCATACTAGCATAACCCCAATATGCAAAACCCGACAGGCTTACTCGTGAAGATGGAGGCATAGTACGGACATTGATTTCGTAATACGCATACGTAAATACGGTTCCCCTGGCAGAATATTAGAGGATTTACCCGTGGAATTATCATCAGAAACGAAGGGCAATAAAGTAAATATCTTAATTACCAGCAACAACACTTCCCATAGTCAAATGGAGTAGTCTCCTTTCATCAAGAAGATCGAAGAAACGGGTACTAGAAATGTGCATGGATATAGTGCACTTCTCGTATATATGCGTTGGACGAACGGTTAACTTTAGACAACGCGGATCTGAATGAACTAACTCTTTTGTGTGTGTAATATTTATATTATCATTATTTGGTATTTTCCCGTTGCTGTAATTCATATGGTCGAGGAATATGTGTGATATTTTGACAATGCGATGCAGCGTGCAGACTAGGTTTTTTTTTTTTAACAACAGAAGTCATTACCGGAGTTCAAATCCGTGTCCTTTTGACTAGAAGACGGATATACTAACCATTTATGTTTCTGCGTGTTTGCACTGAAGTGATGACATTGTAATGTACCACTGCAGTTTTCTTCTTCATCTATGCCTCCCGTTTGTGGGCATACTGTATTCCTTATTCACAAGCCAGGCAAAGAACAGAAGATGGAGAAAACACTTTGAAAGATCAAACAACCTTTTAGCAATCTACGCACGTAACTCAAACAATACATTCGATGTGTGTGACAGTAAGAGAGGAGAAGGCGAGAGAGGAGCAAGAGTGGAGATATATATAGAGAGAGATTGCACGCGTCTAAAGTGCATTAAGTTGCCAAGCTGAAATGGCCAGCGACCATTAGTAGAAATTACCAGCGACTGTCCGGCTCACGGCAAGGAGTAAAGTTTAGTTGCACCAGATCGCATTATGTCTATGCTTTCCACTATTTCTTATTACTGGACTGGCACGCGGATCGTTCCTTAAGCCAATATATTTATTCACTAGATGATGATCGCTAAACCTTGTTTTCGCTAAACCCCCACCTCTCCACAGCACAATGATCTACTGTGAAATGCGAATATCCCTAAAAGCTATAGTTTCGTTTTAAATGTATGGTTTTATTCCATTACAGCAGTATGTCCTATATATAGTGGCAAGAAATAACGGAATTGTGCCTGTGCCTGGTAGGTTGCGGTAAATCGCTGGAGGTTACAGAGCTGTCTTTGTAGAAGGGTGTTTAAAATGTTACGGTCAGCTAAAGAGGCTCACTGTGATGTACTAAGGGTAAATAATAACAATGGCAGCTAGATGACATACATTTAATAAAAGCAATTCTGTTCTTGAATCCTTTCTTTTCATCAGTGTCAGGTTAGAATACATTATGACGATAGTATAAGGATGTGTCTACAACTGCAGCGTGGTAAGAAATTACTCTACAAGATCGACTTCGAACTGTGTTTTGCTCAGACTGCAGATGTCGAAGCAGGAGTGTGTACAATCAGGGATCTACTGGAACTATCAATATCTACACCCTTCGCCGTTTGCTCAGAAAGACTGTACACCTATGTGTTTGCCTGGAGTGAAGTTACGTCGTTTCTAAACAGAACAGATTAATGTACGCTTCTTCTTCTTCTGCGTTCATTCTCAATCTCCCGCTACCAAGCCCTGACTAGGGCTTTGCAAGTAGCATGATGTAGTCCGGAAAACGGATTTGCGTTGTGTCGCTAGTTTACAGGTTGACTGCGATATTTGCACCTTTCGGTCCGACACATCCGTCTTCGGCAGATAATGTACGCTAAATATTCTTCTTCTGTGTTCATCCTGAAAAGGACGTTTTGTAGTAGTTCTCCGCGAGTCTGCATATCTGAGCGTTTCGGCCCAACACGTCCGATATTAAGCATGGCGTTTTTAGCACGTTTGCCTTGCCTTTTCAAGCCTTGATATCTTAGCTAGGTTGCACGGTTGCAGTCTATTTTCAGGGCCGCAACTTGGAGGTGGAATAGATACTTGGTCAGCTGCGGTTCACTGACCCTGATGCCAGCAGCAAGCTATGAGTCACCGAATATTGTCAGCTCCTTCACTTCTGCATTTTCAATGCACCGTTAAATATTAAAAGCAAGCCTCTCAAGTGCTCCCATCACGTACAGCACGCTCTTTTTATTTTTAAATTTACCATCGGCCATGACACATAAGCGGCACTTATTACAGCAACTAGCACACTTTAGAAAATAGGGCAGTTACATCATTTAGTTATTGTATATCTTCTTCATCTTCAAGTGCCGAGCTACTGGCCAAGACGATGGTCCGTCTCCACAATGCTCTTCCTCCGCCGCAGATCATATTTCTTGAATATAGCATTGTCTATATTCGTGTCGAGATGTCAAATTGCATCTCGTTATCGTTGTGGCACGCTATTCCACTGACAAACAACTTCGCATGTTTTCACCGCGTGCTACCCGTTGCGCAAGCCTATAACACTCACCAGCAGGGTTTCAGAACAAGTCCAAGAAAAAATGTGGATTAACAAATGAAACATGGCGCATAAAAGAAGATTGTACATTCCATGACATCTGTTGCTGTGTTTTACATCTTTTCTCTTCCCATAAACAAGCCCCTCAAATAATGGAATGTTTCTTTCTAATACATAACAAGTTTTTATTGCACATTTCGTAGACATTCATGATCAACGGAAAAATCTTGATACTTATGACCAACTTGTTATACTAAAGTCAAAGAGTAGAAACAAGTGAGTATATCTACACATGGCTGTCAACAAGTTTCTATTGCGCATTTCGTAGACATTAACGATCAACAGAAGAATCTTGATACTTTGACGAACTTGTTATACTAAATTCAAATAGAGTAGATAAAAGTATGCCTATCTAGACAACAGGTTTGCATTATACAAACATAATCACAGCTTCGGGGATATGGTCGTACTTCTAGCTTGAAAAGAATGACACCGAATGCATGGATAAAATAATAATACCTCAAGTGTAGCCATATGTAGGCTCTACTTGCTAGGTTGAATGATGTCAATACGCTCACAATAAGCATTTGTCTTTACGTTTTATAAACTATATTGTGTTTTTATAAAAGCTAACATTACACGAAGAAAACAAATATATTTGTACAAATAGTCGACAAGAGTAACACCACTAAAGAAACACAAAAGTGAAAGAAAAGAAGTAGCACACTCTTGAGATACACGACACGGAGAAGGAAAGAATATGTCCATGGTAGCTCTCCAAGTATATCGTGAAATAAAGAGGGATGTGCTTGGAGCTAACAGCCTCACGTTGAAAAACATTTTCTACAGCAACCACCACAGCAAGAGTTCGGGTAAATGCTCTTTATAAATAGTCTGCCCCCCCCCCCCCCCCCCAAAAAAAAAATAAAAATAAAAAGTGGTGGTTGGAGTGGGGAGACGAGAAGCTGCACTGGATTACCTATGCTTTGTATGGATCAAAACGGAGACGAGAAGAGTGAAGTACACCAACTTCATCATTAACGCTGTTCTATTATAACGACGCTATGAAACACAAAGATATAAATTAACAATAATATAAACCATTCGGTACGAAGACGCTCCGCCCCTGACGCATAATGACGACTTCCTTGAATTTGAGCGGCCAATAAACGAACTACATGAACATCATCATGTAGTATGTCCTTTGCAGAACGTCGCTCTCGATCTTTGGCCAGCTCTCCCGCCGCTGTTACCGCCATTATCAAAACCTCTTGAATGAACTGTGCCCATCTTCACATTGGTCTGTATCTGCCTCGTTTGGCAGGTACCATAACCTTCAGTATTGTTTTTTTTTTTTGTCTTTTAGACCACTGTGGCGGTTGATATTGCCAAAGTATTTTAGTTGCACAGACGTTATACTCTGCAATACCATGGGCGTTCTTCGTCTTACTTCTTATTTGCAATCTCCATTGTTGCCTATACTCAAGTCGAGGTATTCATGAACAGATTGTTGTATTGGCCCAGCAAGATGTATCAATTCGGGCAAATAGAAGATACAGAGGAGTTACTCAAATCTGATGCAGAAGAATTATCAAATGATAATCTCATACAGATGGAATAACAACGAGCAGATTAGAAAGAAGACAATGAAAATTACGATGCATTCTTATCAACAAACGATTTTTCTGGGGCCTTTGAGCATTTGGATTAAGCTATGGCAATTTTAACTGAAATTTCTCTCCTCCCCCCCCCCCACCCCCCCCCCCCCCTCCCTCTAAAAACGAGCAAAGTTTACAAGTCAATTGGATAAAATTGCTACAGTCAATTGTACTAACAATATAAAATAATTATGAACATCAATAAACTTTAGATATATTTTTTATGGCCCAAATGAACAATAATAATAAAGCCCAGCACCATCAACACCAGCCCATCGTGGAGCGATTCCAGGCCCTCGTGCATTTCTCTTCGCACATTTGAGGAATTTGAAGTGGAAACGTATTCTTCTTTCCCCAAGTTCACCTCCATCGATGATGAGGATCAAGTTTCTTCTCTGTCCTTCAGTGATAAAGACATGGACCCAGATTCTCTTCTACATATCGGCAATGCTGAACGGGAAGTGGGGCCTCAGCAGTATCCCTCCCTACCAACCAGCACCACTATATCCGCTACTGCATTAACCACAAAGGACATATTGTATTTGTGGTTATTTATTTGATGTGCATGTGTAAAACACATTTATTTGTTTACAATATAGAAATGTTGCCTTTGGTCTTTATTCGGTAACTGCGTGAAAAAAATGTTGGTCATAAGAGTACCGAAGCAATATAATCCCTATTTATAAAATTGTTTTAGTCTTAGTCGACCTGTACTTCTACATGGACGGATGCGTCTGTGAAGGTTCCAGCTCTGGTATGATCTGGATGTAGCTGGGAGGAGTATTTCCTGCTTATCGAGCTAGGCTCGAGCAGCTTATTACTCTGCTGTGTTGGGACAAATGCCGGGAAGGATAGTTCACCGATGTGCGAATCCATCTTAATATACTCAAACAATAGTGCAATGTAGACCCGCAGTCTATTAGGCGCCATCTATACTGCTCTAAACAAACCACCTAACCATGGCCGGCGTTATGCCATGTCACACAGTTAGTCGCCTCTTACAACATGCTCTCTCTGAGACTGGTGCTATTCTTGTCCTTGTCATACACAAAGACCCCGGCGGACCACTCGGAATATAATTGTCTCTATGGTAATACCGGTTTTATTGAACGTGATGATATAATCTCTTTAGCTGTGAGCTGGTTGTACCTGACAGCACAATGTCTCCTGGACAAAAGCACATGTCTTTCTCAGTTGTTTTGGTGGCGTGTGAAGTGTGTTGATAAAAGCACATGTCTTCCTCAGTTGTTTTGGTGGCGTGTAAAGTGTGTTGACAAAAGCACATGTCTTTCTCAGTTGTTTTGGTGGCGTGTGAAGTGTGTTGACAAAATCACATGTCTTCCTCAGTTGTTATGGTGGCTTGTAAAGTGTGTTGAGTATGGTGGGATGTTGGTGATGGAGCAGCCGGTTTCGCAGATCAGCTAACCCTGGGCACAGAATCAGAAGGTGCTCGAATGGTTCCTCGTGGCCAAGCTCTGATCTCTTATTTCCATCTTCTTGGTTGGGTCTTGTAGATCTGGTTATGCTTGGTGTTTGAACTATATTCGACTTGTCTGGAATGTAGCCCACTGATTTAGCCGGTCCTGTCTATAGTTGCTGTTCAGGATTTGCCTGTGTGTCTGTAGTGTAATACTAGGGAGTGACTGTGGTAACGTTGTTTCGCTTCTAGCCAGCTCATTAGCCTTCTCATCATGAGACTCCGACATGGTCAGGTATCCACCGGAGCACCTTATTTTGCTTCATAAGAGGTGGACAGTTGATCACTTAATTTGTAGATTTTAACATCTGGGGCGTTGTTTTTTTAAAGACTTGAAGCGCAGATTTTGAGTCTGAGAATTTAACGATTTCCTCAGGCCACTTTCAAAACCTGATATTACAGGAGACGGCGTGGGCTAGTGGTAAAGTGGCACGGCTCACAACCCAAAGGTGCTGGGTTCGCGCCCCAATCACACCACCGACCGTTACCCCAGAGAAGCAAACCCTTAGAAAATGTAGAAGGAAGCGGACCCTTACATAAAAATGAATGCCGAAGTCGGATGCACTAGGCCGACAGGAGCAAAATAAAAACATAGTGCATCGTACACCTCCTTGGAGAATAGTTAATAAGGTGAACGCAAAAAAACAAAAAACAAACAACCTGAGATTATTGGAAGCAGGGTTTTTTTCTGTCGCAATTATTCCTGCTTCGTAATTGGAACATGTCTCTCAACATGGGCCAAAGATAAAAGTGGTTGTCTTCTTTGTGCAGGTTATGGTATTTAATTACAGCACCATATCCAGCATTGGTGGTAGCCCCCATAACAGAACCATCTGTGTATATTTCATTTAACAGTTTCTGTTAAAGACGTGAATTTCAGGAGCCTAACCACGACATATATCGGGGAGTTAGTACCAGTCTCTGAAAGACAGTTAAGAGTGCTTGCAACGCACAGTAATACACAATAAAGTGCATCTGACTACTATCTGAAGACGAGGCAACTAGGAATGGAACTGGTAACGGGCTACTCCCCACAATAAGTCAAACCTACATTGCGTTTCCTTTAGGACTACCAAGTTTTCCATAGGATTACCTTTACCTAAGTAAGATCGCATGAGTAATTTTTTACTGCATTTAATATCATGTTTGGAAAATGGGGAGTGAGGCAAGGCTGTGTTATATCCCCTGACCTGTTCTCTCCGCACAGCGAGTTTATCTTGAGAGACATACAGACAATACCAGAGGTAGCAATTGGTGGACAGAACATAAACAATCTACGATATGCTGATGATATGGTATGCCCAGAATGAAACCGACTTGCAGAAAATGGTAAACACGGCAGTTCAGCAAAGTGAAAACAAAGGCCTCAGTTTAAATAAAAATACATCGGATGTGATGGTCGCGACTAAGAAACCCGTCTCCAGAATGCTGGGCCAAAGTGAATGGGACCATATTGAGACAATCTAACACATTTAAATACCTGGGCACATACACAATAGCAGATATAATATGCAATTATGAAATCAAATGCAGAATAGCCCAAGAAAAAATGGTCTTCCAGGCCATGAAAGGAATATTGTGCAACAAAACCTTGTTGATGAAACTGGGAAAGATAGTCTTTGGATGCTATTTGAAACCAGTTCTGACGGCAGTGAATTATGGACAATCAACAAGCAAGCGCATAGCGCAAAGATAGTTGGAAGCAGCGGAGGTGTGGTTGTAAGAAGAATGCTGCGGATCCCATGGACTGCAAAGAAGACTACAGTACTGGAAGAGGCACAACTCATTGCAAAAATCAGAACATGGCAGTCATCCTGCATGTTATGAGAAGAGGCGTGGAACACGTTGTGACAACGGGACACATAGCAGGAAAGAGAGACAGAGGAAGGCAGAGAGAGAAGATGCTGGACAGCCTGAGAGAATGGCATGAGCGACAATCAACAGCAGAGTTGGTAAACGAAACACGTGATAGAACCAGGTAGAGGTCCATGGTCGCCAACGCCAACCGGCAAGACACCTGTTGATGATATTACATGTGTCTCCTCTAAATTTGGGTAATAAGCACTGACACTATTGTTTGCTATGTACGTCTGATCTATCTAGCTATCACTAGCATATAGAAATCATATAGCCACGGTATTATCTATGCTCTCTTTTGGCGTCGATAATCGGCTTAACAAGTATGGCTCAGTAACACAATTACAGAAACAAAGTATGTTACGACCCCAATGATTGTTATGTCTGTTTCCATTTGAGGTTCTTGTACAAACATATGACATATATGGTAACAAACTTGATGGTTATCATTGCGCAGACGATACACCACACACACGACAGCAACAGAGATAGCATTATTACTCCTAAACAAAAAATCCAGGAACCTCCAGATGCCATTCTTCCGCCTCGCTGTAAAAACAATACAGTTAGTTACTCAGGGAACTGAGAATGTGTGTACTGTCCCAGACCACAGCGCGCCAAACTATGGTAAATGATCAAGTCCAGCATACTACGCAAGTCTTCATCTATGATTCTATTTATTCCGTCTATAAAGCATTATGCCTTAATATTAATGTCCAACAGAAACAATTACATAAATTGGAACGGACGGTAATATTCCGATGTTATGATACCAAAGATTGAGTTGTAACAATTAATAAACAAAACAGACGAGACCAACCACAATAATAGACGTGAACCAATGCTAAGACCGAAGGAGACCTTAAACAAGGACTGAACAAAAGTAACACAGATTAACATGTGAACTAAGTGAAACGAATATCAGTATCAAATACAGAACAAATCCTGAATAAATTACAATAGTCCGTGCCAACAATTACTTCGTATGTACAACTCAAGTGGTAGTAGGGCCGTGCGCAGAATGAGGTGCTGTTCTGGTTTGCACGGTCGAAACGTCTGTTAACGATTGTTACTGTACTCTCGTAAAACTACTTTTTAACCTGGTTTTATATAACCAATTATTTTGTATTTTAAGTTACACTCCACTCATTGACTCGCCCACTTCCTCACATATTAGATTAGCATAACAATTATTTCGTGCACATAGTAACACTCAGAAGTATAAAACAGCAATCATGTCAACAAAGAACATATATATATATATATATATATATATATATATATATATATATATATATATATATATATATATATATATATAAACGTGTACAGTTCAGCATGGGATCAGATAGGGATGTCTACTATGCTCAAGGTTCGCTTTAACAGCAATATGTTGGATGATGGAACACAATGTAGGAACACTATATGTATATTATATATGCATGTACCGGCAACTCCTGATTTTGCTAATAATGTTGTTCTTTGCTACATGAGCAATGTACAGACTAACAGTGGAAGTATTCAAAGGCAGGACCACAGGTCATGTCAATAATGCAAAGGGTGGGGGTAGGGAAGAAGAGAGGACGCGGCGCTATAGCTAACCAGTAAGGCGCTCGCCTGCCAAGGCACGACTGAACGAAAGTCCAAATCGGCATTCACACATGCTTCAAGCGTCCCCTGGTTTCAATGGAGCTGATAAAAGCAGAGGTACCAAGTACACAATGGTGTCTTCCAGTATCGTTTCAATAGTTGGCTCTTATATTGTAGTCAATTAGTCAAACCAAGACAATTTACCTTTTTGTATATTTTTCATATCTTCTCCTATATCGTTAAGCACTTGATCGTTTGAAATTATTTTCTGTCCAAATCACTCTTTGCATCCTGCGATAGCACCACATCTCAACAACAGCTACGGTCTGTTCATCCTTTTTTTTTTATGTCCATGCTCCAGAGCTGCACAGTACTGTATGCCAGATATGTGTAGTGATTATTCTTTTATGTGGGCTCAATATTGATGTCAGAAGCTTTTGTTTCTCGAGGAATGTCTGTTTTGCTACACAGTATGAGAAGTAAAACGTAAAGGTAGTCCAATAGCTAAATACTTTATCGTTTTAGTTGTAAGCTTTTTTTTTAACGCTGTGCACGTAAAATAACATTTGGCAGTTGCTGACCGAAAAGAGCGGGCTGTTTGCCCCGTTCTGTTCACAAATTATAGTCCTACGCAATTGTGACCTGTCAGAAGGAAGGCCAAAAGGAGGCGGTCGCATACATCATGCAAATCACATGTTTCTCTGCCAACTCTATTGCAAGTGCATACAAAAAGGGCATTTACACCACCCACTAGGGTGGGGTTTAAGGAGCGACTAAGAGAAGAGATGGAAGTGACATTGAAAAGAAAGGTGTGGGAGCACACCAAGATGTCAAAAATGTACGCTCTTCTCAACCACAGACACAGTTTTTTCGTTTGTCAGAGCGCGTAAGTCATACACAGCATCCATACCTAAACTCAGGTGGTGCGCGAAAAAGCTCTTTGCCCTGAAAAGGGTTTTAGTCTGAGCAAACCACCTGATCGTCCAGGAAGTTAAGATTATATATTCCTACTCCATGAATTGACAATACATCATACAACCAAGAGTATCATAATTATGCCGTGGACATCTCATCAACAGCTGACTCAGTTGCATGCTTCCTATCAGATGGCCATAAGTAATAGCAAATACTGATTCGTAGAACGGAACAAGGCAATAATCAACAAAGTTGAGATAGATAAGACGCATGATCATCATAGGTTAGTCAATGTCGCCATCAAGGTTAAAGTGTATCGTGATGTAGTGTTATCCACTCTGCTGCATGTCGGCAAAACATGGACAGTGTATAGCAGACACGCCAGGCAGCTAAGTCGTTTTCACTTCTGATGTCTGCGTAGGCTGCTCAGGATAAGGTGGCAGGACAAAGTGCCTAACTCTGAAATTCTTACTAAGACTAACACGTTGAGCATTCATACACTTCTGCAAAAAGCACAGCTAAGATGGACGGGAGATATTGTTCACATGCCCAATGAGCACATCCCCATGCAACTGTTATACGGTGAGTTCAGAACAGGGAGACGCTTATTAGGAGGAAATAAGTAACGCTACAGAAACTCAACTCATTAAGTGTTTTTGAAAATCTTCAACACTGATGTTAGCCTCCTGGGAGTTGCTTGCATAGAACCGCTCCACCTGGCGCGTTATCGCCCTCGAAGCGTTCAGATCGCAGAGTGAAATTCCATAGCAGAGGCCCAGATTGAAATTCCATAGCAGAGTCCCGGAGTGAAATTCCATAGCAGAGTCCCAGAGTAGGCGAGCCGCCCAAACGAGCAAGACGCACGATGACTCCACAGCTGACTCCTCGCATGAGTTCCCGGGTGCGGCAAAGTATGCCGTGCCAGGATTGGTCTATATAGCCACATGACATAAGTCTGATGATGTCGTCATCTTCGCATGCGATGGGCAACTATTATTTTTATTATTATTTATTAGTCAGTTCGGAGACGTGTTGAAGTCGTCTGATCATATATTACGTCCCTGACCTCGGCATATCTCTTCAGCTCAGCATACGTCTGCATACTGATATTCTTTCATGTCTGTGTGATGTGCTTGTTTCTTGAACACTCTTATTTTTTTCCTGATTATTGTCTTCAAATATTTTTCAATAGTTGATCATCAAGTCTTATATTGTAGCCAAAACAAGACAATTAAAATGTTTGTATATCTTCTATACCGCTAAGCACTTGCTCGTTTGATTTGTTTGTTTGTTGCAATTTTCTTTGGAAAAATTCATGCCTTTTCACAAAAAATGTAATTAAATGACTTCTAATGTCCGCCACTACTGGTCGGGTATTGCTAGTTATCTTATAAGAAGTATACACATGTGGTGCTCTCGATGTCGGTGCTTCTTTTATGTGTTTTTCTGAACTTTTCACGGATTTTTCTTCTTCTTCGTACGCTGTCAAACGTCAACCTGTATTTTTTTCTCGAAAAAAGCAGCGGTCATCTTGAGGCTGTCGACACTGCCATAGAGCTTGTCTAATGTTGCCACTGGTGATGGCCACGTGTGCTTTCTCTGGTCCTCGTATGTCGGGCAGTTTTGCAGCAGATGTTCAGCAGTCATTTTCCCGGTACCACAAGTGCATTCGTCAGTGCCACCTATCTTCAGTTTATTGAATAGATGGTACCTCAGTCTGTTGTGGCCTGTGCGGAGTCTGAAGACTACAACCTGCTCTCTACTTTTCAACTGGTAATAATCATCATTTTGTGTGTAGCCAGTATGTTCTGTTTCCCATTTGGCCATGTATCTGGCTCTAATAAGCCTTTTAGACTCTTCGTATGTCACACTAGTATCTGGTTGTGGTAGTCTTGCACCTTCTGTTGTCAGTCTGTCTGCCTCCTCGTTGCCTTGGATGTTAACATTGGGATGGAACCCACTGTACCACTACTCTTTTTGGTGCGGACTGCTGGCATAGTTGACAGAGTACTGCTCTTAAATCATTAAGTTCAGTATTTTTCTGGCTTTTTAGTGCTGTGACTACGACCAGGGCATCTGTAAAAAGGACTTTCTGGCTTTCATTTCTTTTGCCTGTCAGCACTGCTTCTACTGCAGCCCTCAGTGCCTCTGTCTCCGCTCTGAAATTACTTGAGTATTTTCCAGTTGCCACTGACAGTGTTATTTGTCTACCATTTGGTAGGCTAAGGAATACCCCTGCCCCTCCGTTCTGTGTTTTGTTTGTTACAGAACCGTCGGTGTATGCATGGGTCCAGTCCATGCTTGGGTAGTTTTCCGCTATGTACCTCAGGGTTATGTCTCTCCTTTCTGGCTGTTCTTGTTTCCAATACCTGGTATATTTTCTACGACCTCCGGAATGATATGCTGCTTCCGTGTGGGTTTGCGTACAGTAGGGATGGGCTTTGGTGTTGTTATGGTGTTCATATGGTCTTCGCTCATCTTTGCTTTGGCTATTTCTTCGCTTTACTTTCCCATTTCCAAATCTATTTAGTCTCTGATGCATTGAATGGTCTGTCAGTCTTCTGAGTTTCTCTGCTTGCTGCTGGGCTCTGCAGTCTCTTCTGTCGGTTTTGGATTGCAGATTTGTAATCTTTTCAAGTTCTACAATTAGCGTTGACTTCATGCCTCCTGTTATAACTCTCATGGCTTGGTTTTGAAGTTTGCTAATTTTATCAAAATTCGTCTTTGCTGCTGTTGTCCATGCCGCAATGCCATACTCGAGAACTGGTCTCACTCTTCCAGTGTACAGTTTCTTTAGTATACTTTCGTCTGCTCCCCAGCTTGTGCCAGCAAGTTTCCTCATGATTGCCATTCTTTGTCTGGCTCTCATTCGGTTTCTCTCGATCTGACGTTTCCATGTCATGCGCCGATCAAATGTGACTCTCATGTAGTTTGGGTTGTCGTTTGGCCGCAGATATTTGCCGTTAAGACTTATGTTGGTGCTCTGTGGTTTGTTTGAAAGCGAGAATATCGTACATGTTGTTTTTTCCTCATTTATTTTGACCAGCCATGAGTTCGCCCACTCCTCCAACGATGTTAGGGCCTGCTGTATCCGATTGCTTGCTATGGTTAGATTTTTTTCAGAGGTCCACATAGCCAGATCGTCTGCAAACATGGAGCTGTGGACTCTTCTTGGTATATTCTCTGTGATGTTGTTTATATACACCAGGAAAAGTGTGGGTGACAATACTCCCTGCTCAAGTGTCACCTTTTTGCTCATCTGCTTTTGTACTTGAACTCTAGCTGTTCTGTTTTCGAGGTAGTGGCTGATCCATCTGTACATTTTCCCACAAACTTCACTTCTTCGTAGCTTGATTTTAAGTCCTTCTTTCCACACCTTGTCAAAGGCCTTCTCTAAATCCACCCAAACCGCTACTGTGTGTTTTTTCTCCTGGTAAACATCCTCTATTTCCTGGGCTATAACAGTGATCTGGTCCTCAGTGGATCTGTGCTGCCTAAAGCCTGCTCGCTGTGGAATTAGTCTGTGTTTTTCTTCCAGATGCCACATCAGTCTGGTGTTTATCATACGCTCCATCAGTTTTCCTACACATCTCAGTAGACTGATAGGCCTGTATCCATTTGGATCTGTTCTATCTTTTTCTTTCTTTGATACTGGTATAGGTACAGCGTCTTTCCATGACTGAGGTACAATTCCACTTTTCCAGCTTTGGTTCAGGACTGATAGTAACTTCCTCTTTGCTGTTTGGCCCAACCCCATCAGCATTCCGTTTGTTACCCCATCTTTTCCGGGCGATTTCTTTTTCTTTAAAGTTCTCATGGCCTCTTCCATTTAATTTATTGTTAGTTTGCCATCATGTGCTCCTCTGGTGCCATATTGATGTTGTCGTGGCTCTTTTGTTCTTCACTAATGTCTGTGTGCCTGTCTGTAGGGACATCAATGTGGTTTGCTCTGGCATTATGTTCTATAAAGGCGTTTGCTGCTTTTTTTTCCAGTAAGGATGTTTTCGCCCTGCTTGATGGTAATTTGTTTATTTGATGGTGTTTCGTCATTCATGGCTATGACTAACTTTCATAGTTTATTCCCTTCTTTATCTAAATTGAGGCTTTCTGTTTTGTTTTTCCAGCTGTCTCTTGTTATTTGGTTTAGTGTTCTTTTGTATTTCGTCGTGATAGCCTTGAGGGCGATATTTGCCTACATAGATTGTTCTCTCTCTGCCATGTTCCTAGCATTTGAGACTTTGTCTTCCGCTTTCTGCAATTCATCATTCCAGTATGGCGTGTAATTTTTTCCTTGCCCCGCTTGGGATGGTTTCGGTGGCTGCTTGCATTATTGCTTTGCTTAGGCTTTCCACCATAGGTTTCATATTGTTATTCCGTGTGTTGATGGTTTCACACAGCCCATCTGTCAGAATTGCAAATCTGTCCCAGTCGGCTTGTTTATAGTTCCAACGTGGGAGCGGTTTTATTTCCTTCACGGATTCTAACTATACTACATGGATGAACCGAACAGAGTTGAGAAATGTGTTTGCAAATCAAATTGACACCTGTGGTTTAGGCAATACGTTTTGTGTTTAAATGACAAAATGTGCATAGACAAGTTTTTGACTCGATGGTGTACAATGTCGCTAACCGCTTGAGTGAAACTAGATCACGTAACTGACAGCGTTTGGTCATCACCGGTGTGCTCAAGCTTACATAGCGATGGCCAGTTTAAAGGCATTCACGCTCTGTGTGTTTTTAAGGCGGGATTATTTCTCTTGTTTAGACAGTTTCTCCACCCTTACGGAGCACGACACCTACGTAGTCTAGCATTGCTGTTTTTCTGTCACTGTGAACTTTCATTCTGGGATGACCAACCACGTCAAAAGATGGCGCCGGGTTATGTTTACATTGACAATTCCAAAGCCCAGCGGTCACGGGACAATGCCTTCGGTGTGTAAATAATGTGAGACCAGAACATCCCAACCTGGGGTAAATGACCCCGAAGAGTCACACCCACGTGCATGGAAGCACAGGAGTGACATCACTATCATGTCGTTCTTTAAACATACATTAACCCCACTGCCTTGTGGGTTAGCGTGGTAATGCTGAAGGCTACAGAATTAAGCCCGGACTTTAAATCCGGAGGGAGGGATCTTAAGGCAGTCGATAGATTGGCATGTTCATAACCATTCTCTGGCATCCCCTGCAAGCTCTGTTGGGCTCCAAACGTACAGACTTTGTCTCTCCTTTGGAGCAACATAGCAGGGTTGACAGGAGGTCTGTGCAAAATGAGCAGGGCACAGTCTCCATATCAGGTGTCCAGGCTAGCAGGTTTCGGCAATAACGGAGAAAAAAAAACAGCTGGGCACGTGAAATGTAAGGACCATGTGCTCGGGGCTCAACAACGTAGATCTCACAAGTACAAATCAGATGAGGAAAACAGCAGTCATTGGCAAGGAACGTGAGATGCTTCCTGTGACATTGCGGCTCTACATGAAACCAGGCTTCCTGACTGTGGTTCATTAAAACCAAAAATTTACGGCTGTGCTATCTCCGCTTTTGAGGTCAAGAAATCATGCAAAAAATACTGGGTGGAAACAAATGCAGCAACCCTTGTCCCACTTACTGAAGCAAAGACAAAGACTCTACTGGACTTTTAAAAAAAAACAACCTTAACTCACTAGCGAAAATCTTCGGAGCGCAAAATCAGCAATGCAGCGAGAATGTAGGTGCAAATGTGCAAATGAATACTGGTCCCCATCTTCTGCCAAGAAATATAAAACGCAGCCGACATAAGCAACACTAAGAAAATATATGCTAGCATCAAAGTTGCTCTCGGACAGCGCATAACAAAAATTGCCCCACTAAAGTCAAAAGACGGCAGGCCCCTCACAGACAAGAGTGAGCAACTGGAAACGAGGGTGGAATAATACTATGATCTTTATTCCACAGAGAAGCAGGCAAATCCTACCATGAGCCAGATAACGCCAAAGCTTCTACAAATATCACAACTAGACGACAAACCCACGGTGATGGAACTTTCCGAGGCTTTAACTAGACTTTCTAGTGGCAAAGCACCAGGAAATGAGAACATTGAAGTTATTTTGCCTCGCCTTCATGATATACTCATTCGCTGTTGGAGGGAAGGCGAAATCCCCCAAGATATGTGGGATGCAAAGATAGTGTCGCTATACAAGAATAAAGGTGACAAGGGGGACTGAAATCACTTCAGAGGCATCTCCTTCCTGAATACCGCAGGTAAAGCTTTTGCACGTGTAATCCCTAAAGAGGTTGCAGAGACTCGCAGAACGTGTACTGCCCGAGTCGCAATGCGGTTTCAGAGCCGAACGTTCTACAACTGACACGATCTTCACAATTCGACAGCTCCAGGAACAATGCAGAGAGCAGAGGACGCCTCTCTGCATTGCGTTTGTAGATCTCACAAAGACATTTGACTCAGCCATCAGACCAGGACTCTACCAAATTCGGGAGCGAATAGGCTGCCCTACAAAGTTACTCCGTCTTATCATTTCCTTCCATGAGGACATGAAGACGAGCGTGCAGGTGGATGGCGTAACAACTACCAGTAGTGACGTCAAAACTGGAGTCAAACAGGGTTGTATCCTTGCCCCCACACTATTTGGTATTCTATTTGCTGTCCTTCTAGAAAAATGCTTTCGAAAATGCTCCTGGAGACGTCTACATTCGCACCAGATCTGATGGTCTGCTCTACAACCTAGCCCGACTAAGAGCGAAGACAAAAAAACCACAGAAGACCTACTCAGAGACCTTTTCGCTGACGATGATGCCCTTGTAGCTCACGATGAGGCCACCTGTAAATCTTTAATTGACAGTTTAGCCGGGCCATGCGATTTGTTCTCAATTGCAGTCTGCCAACATTAACCAACAATTTCAGCTATCTCGGGTCAACAATTACAAGCGCCCTATCTCTAGACGAGGAATAAATATAAGAATTAGAAGAGCAGCGACTACTTTTGGCGGCCTCTTCAAGAGAGCGTGGAGAAATATTAAATTGACTTTGCAGACAAAAATGCAGATATATCGGGCCTGTGTTCTCAGCACCTGCTGTACACATCGGAGACATGGACGACATCCTCTAGGCACGAGAGACTGCTAAACACTTTTCACCTTCACTGCCTGCGGAAAATTATGAACATCGTGTGGCACGACATGAAAACAAACACAGAAGTACTGTAACACGCAAAGTCGTCCTTCTGCTATAGGACTGTTACGTGCTAGAAGACTGGTCTGGCTGGATCAAGTGAGTAGTATGGACAATGGGCGCATTCCAAAACAGGTGTTGTATGGTGAGCTGTCAGAGGGGAAGAGACTCCTAGACGAACCCCTGCTCAGATACAAAGATGTTTGCAAGACATCAATGACAGACTTTTCCATCGACCAGTGCTTGGGAAAACTGAGCCGCAGTACGAACCACATGGAAGATATCACTCTAAAATGACATAGCGACATTTGAAGCTACTCGGAGAGACAACTCGAAAACAATGGTACACGTTGAAATGAGAAAAGACCCGTCTAGTGAGAAAAAAAAGACATACCTGTTTCATGACTGTCTGCATAAACGAAAAAAGGCCATATATTTATTATATTTATACACATGTGATGACATAGAAGTATTCATCGAAATAACAACAGACAAAAAAATCAAACAGTGAAATGAGGACTATAGGACATTCCTTCAATTATTAAATACGTGTTGATAAAATGACTATACTGATTAACAACGAGATCCAAAAGAAAGGCCGAGTGACTAAACTCGTGTCAACCACCTGACGGCTGGTGATTAATTTGACATGCCAGTAAACGTGAGAGCCTATTAATACTATATGTTGAAATGAAATACAAGATATGCAGTACACACTGCCGGTGTATGCAAATATAACAAATAATAACCCTTACTTTCACCGGGCATACTTTCAAGGGAGGAGGCAAGTTACAATACGTTGTGACAATAAGCATTCGCCTGTGACGGGAGTCTAAATTATTGCAAATCCACAGCACATGCCCGGTGCATGACCAACGTTTCTCCTGGTTTAAATCTGGGCTCGTCAACCATTTTATCTTTGGCGCCCACTTTTATAACTTTCCTTACCGCCCACTAAGATCTAAATTGAAAATAATTTCGCCATCGTCCACCGAGTCTGTATATTTTTGATGTTTTTAATACATCATCGCCATGTGGTATATCCTTTGCAGATCTCATCACAGCCTGTCTGAAAGAAACTTGATCTATGGCCAAATCTTCATCCTGCTCCAGAGTCATGTCCCAAGGATTCCATAAGACATTGGTGCCATCGCTTTCTTGGTATGTCTATGCTTCTCTTGCCCGGCCCCATACCTTCCATTACCGTTCTCTAAAGGCCGTCGTGTCTTTTGATGTGGCCAGAGTATTTTTATTTTTTTTCATGACCGAATGTATGAAATAGTTCTCCTGAAATAGTATGCCCCAACTCTTGTGGAATATTAACATTCTTCTTCTTTTCGGTCCATGGTTTTCTGAGAACCTTTCAATAACATTTTGACTCCAGACTTGATTCTCTTCCCTGAGGCTTGGGTAACTGTTCATGTTTCACATATGTATGCTGTCACAGGAAAAACAAAGCATCTAAACATTTACACTTTTGTTGGATTGCTGGTATTCTGCCATAGTTTCATCAGGTTGTGTAGTCTCTGCATTGTGATAATGCTAATAATATATTTTAATACAGAATGTATTTATTCTGCTACCGCCCACCCGAAAGCCAAAATCGCACACTAGCGGGCGCTAACGCCCAGGTTGAAAAGTACAGGTTTCAATGAATTATGTCATCCCAAACCAATGGACTCAATTTAGGGTACCACGAAGCCCATTTCTTGGGCCCTTAACTTCATTGATGTTTCAATGCATGATAAGGGATAATAAGGATTAGACAAGAATAAAGGCGAATATATTTTATAAAAGAAGTACTCCAGTTAAAAAAAAAATGGTCCAGGATAATAAAAGTTCAATGTACAAAACATGGAGGTTAAAATAGCTCATAATGGGAATATTGTCATGCTCTAGAGAGATCTAGAACAAGATCACACAAAGGAAGACCAGATGATATACTGAGAATAGGGAATAATAAGTCCAATGTACTTTCCAATTAAAGTCAGATATGGCGCCATGAATGGTTCTGTACAAACAGAACGGAACAAAGTACGTGAGTCCGGGGCACTGAATAATTGCGATGAGGTGCGATGAGCACATGAAATACAAATTTCAACTTTGATTCTCTTTGCGGCAGTTAAGAAATCCGTTCACATTCTTTCATCTTAGGCACCGTCCTCCAAAACAAGCACGTTTTTGTGTCCTCGAAGGGACCAAAGTATATATGTTTTTCCTCAATACTTCATTTGGCTCCATATACTATCTGCTAAAAGAGATAACGTTAGTCTACACTACGATATGACCAATGATGCGATATCACCAGAAAGTGAGAGAAGAAACAGTTCTGATGCCGACATAATAGCAACAAGATATATTCCTTAGACATCAACGACAATTCATAATACAATGAGAGGCGATGTCAAAGCCTCCTAGTTTACGAAGAAGAACAAAGATAACAATTCGTATTTTGTTGTGGTGCGGCCCGCAGACAACAAAATCTACTTAGTAGTGCCGACGGAGTGATTTAAGTTTGGATCCCAGCCCACATTTTTTTGCATTATGACCAATTTCACGACACGCTCTTGAAAAACAAAAAGGAGCATTCATGCGGAATCACAAGGCAGTCAAAGTGCTGCTCGCAAAATGAGACCAAATTTCTTGGGGGAAGTTGCTAGCGTCTCATATGACCAGGGGGATCAAGACGCTGAGCAGCGCATGAGCTGCAGTGGTCAGCGACGCATAGCTGACTGCTAGCGTCAGGGCCAGCGAACCAGAGCTGCCAAGACCCTTCTACACCTCCACGTGGTGATCCTGGATAACAGGCTGCAGCAGGGCAGACTGGCTAAGGAGAAGGGATCGAAGAGGGAATGCTAACTCGGTACTCAAAAAATACTTTCTGAAGTCGGATGTGTTGAACCGAAAGGTGCAAATATCGCAGTCAAGCTGTAAACTACGACACAACGCATTCCGTTCTCTGGACTACATTCTGCTACTTAAGCCCTTTCAGGGTTTGGTAGCGGGAGATTGAAAACGAACGAAGAAGAAGAAGAAGAAGAAGATATGATCAGGATGTCGAAGTATATAATCGTATCGTGTTGGAGAAATGTACGCCCAAATCTACATTATTATAGATATGGAATTTTCAAATTAAAAATAAAGTTCATCAATATCGAATACTCTACTGCATACATAAAGGTAAACGGTGTCCTTTAGCAGACTTAAACCGCTGGTCAGGAATGAATTGTTGAGACTCCAGTATTCTAAGCCACACATAATTACAATTAGATTACACGTTTAATTTGTGAATATCTAACAATTGTTTGCTCTATGCAAATACATGTTTTCAAGGATATTTTAATGTTGGTCAAGAAGCTCTAGTTTTTATGGATGGTCATAAAATAGTGTGTATCCCATTTGATCATATTCTGAGTACCTCGTGTGAGAAGGTGTTGGTTGCATACGCTGCCCTATTTAAACATTTGACATAAATGTCCTACTTAACAATTTCATCGAAATGGGTTGGCTATTCTAAAATGTCAACTAAATGGAATACCCAACTACAGAACATTAACAAACTAGAATGCTGGGGAAGAGTAACCGGCAAAACATTTGTAGAAATGGATTGTTCTTGTTGAATGCCCACGATGAGTATGTTTACTGTGAACACTGAAACGAGCATTAATTGACGGGTTGTAGTAACTTTCCTCTCAAGTGCATCAGTCTGTTATAATATAAAGTTGTGATAATGAGACTCAATTCCCTGTTACAATCATAAATAACAAGAAAACAGAATACAGACTTAACAGCACATATGTTACCAATGAAAACACACTATAATGTAGCAAATATGTTGCTCAAGCACGGTTGCAAACAACCAAAACGTCATATATAAACACGCACACATAAGTCCTACATCTTTCTCAACAAAGAAAGTTATATCGGTTGCTAGCATTTCACAATACAGTATTGTATAACTGGCAGTTTAAGTTATCTGTTCGCTTAGATCCGAGACCTGGCTTATATAACTAGGCTACCATCCTCCTGATTAGATAACAAGAGGATACCTCTACATAAACCTTCTTCTATAACCTATAACGAATGCATGTTTTCATTACAGGTTACGATAAACTAAAAAGAAATGTTTTTTGCTGATATGCAGTGGGATTGTTAGATCAGTGGTTCCAGACCTGGTGTTAAAGAATAAACATGTAAACAAAATCTAAATTTTGTATTAGTTATGCTGTTCATGCCATTATGCATTTAATCACCAAGCCCTCCCCTCGTGTGATAGGAGAGAGTAGCATCCAATTACCATTGGCTTCAGAGGACCAGGAGTGAAAAAACAAACAAAAAAGTTGGGACAACTGTGTTAGATAACATAGCAAAACTGTCAACTGCATTCACCTTGTTTTGTAAGGTGAAGTGCGTTGTGCTGTGTGTATGCCTTATGACACAGTGCAGCCAACTTCGGCAGCATTTTTAATGGTCTCACACTTCGTAAGGGTGCAAAGAGGTTTGAACACTAATCATGCGTTCAAATCCTTGCACCATTATGTTTTTGTTTATATTGGAATTAAATAAAAAAACCTTTCATGTACGTTCTATAATGACTACAGGAACAAGCAGACTTTATTCCTCAGTCCTATAAATGCTCTCCCCAGTAGTGGGGAAAAATGCAGTAATTATGGTTTTTAACATGGCCTTTTTTAGACTGTATCTAGAGTTGGCCATAGTTTTTGATAGATAGGGTCTATTCAAATTATGTATAGAACCACGATTGTATTCCTTAACTGCAAGCTGAGCTTATCAAATTTTACGACATACTAATTTGAACACTTTTTCTCGCACAATTATTTTTTTTACAGCAAAGTCACTTGAAAGACTCAGAAAAACTGTTCTACTATGTCTAGAACAGAGAATTGGAGGTGACAAGTTTATATATTAATCAAAAGAAAGGATAAATTAGACTTTACCAAGTTTTTCAAAGTGCAACCAGCTACAAGAACAAGGGGGGCATATCTTCAAATTGTTTAAAGACAGGTCCAGATTCGATATACGGGAAATATTTTTTTTAGTCAGAGAATGATGAATGCTTGGAATGCATTGCCACAGGATGTGGTGGAGGCAGGGTCAGTTAATGCATTCAAAAATAAATTGGATGCTTAGTTCTTTTTAGTATTGGTGGAGTAGAATAAACTGGTTGTATACAACTGTAGATCCTTCTAAATCAATATAATGAAGTTAAGAAAGAACTGGGTTTGAACCTCTTGTGTAGCTATTGCTTATCTTTCTAACTCTGTGTTGGTACCACCCATATTCCTAATACTTTACAAATTCATGCCACTGCACTCATGGTATGATTATCTACAATTTACTAGCCTTAATGTTCCCCGACTTTTCAATCTCATTTGATAGTAATGACTTTAGTCGGTTTTGGTTTAAAAACTAAATTACATGTTTAAATCTTGTAACTGTCGCAATATACTACAGTCTATTAAGTTGTAAATGGTTCCCGTATTAAAGGATAAAGGCAACAAGAAAGTCAACTGGTCTCCCAACATCACAAAATGTTGAGACCACCGCAAACAATGAAGTCTCTAACCGAGCAATGCATGTACTCAATATCGAAGGCAATGAAGCTGCAGGCAGAATAGCAAAATGTGTAGAAGCTTCCTCACAAATAGACAAATAATGAGGCAAAGACCTTAATTGAACCCAACTTCAGCAGAAAAAATGGGCTGATCAATATTCTTACTATCAAAAAGAAGACAACTACTATGATTTAACTAGAGAAGAGTATGCCAATTTCTTCAGAGAGAAAACTGAGCATAATTCACTTAATGGTAATCTTTACAACACCAACAAAAATGAGGCTTTTGACAGATAACAGGTGTCCATGTGGGGAGCAAACCATGATCGAGGAATATATTTGCTCACACAAGAAGAAAGAGCAATTCTGACCTCTCGAGATAGACAAGAGATAAAAGCATTACAAGCAATAGCGTAAGAGAAACTGGGTCTTGATCTGAGGAGGAACTTTGAAGTCTCTAACCCCTCATTCCTGAAAAAAATGTCTGACATGACACTATTTTTTTAAAAAGTGTTCAGCTCTCACTAGGGGGAAAAAATGGTCTGACTAACTGCAATTTCATAACTTCAAGAATACAATCAATCAAAACATTATTCAGCTCCCTATGGAACACAGGTGTTCAACAAATACATGCCAAATCATAGATTGACATGTCTATATCTGTTTATGTTTCTGTGGCTTAAAGTAGCCAGCTCCATGTCTAATCTCTCCTAGTCATCCACTAAGTTGGTCCCATAACAGACACTGCCATCTGGGAATGAAGTGTTAGATACATCATAGTACTAGGTCTGAACCTTTCATTTTAGGCAGGGTGACCAGTTTAATTTCTCACTGCCATTCCTTCCCTAACTCTAAGTCAGGTACGCAGGTATAGTTAGGTAGACTGAAGCATGTCCAGACCGTGGATTTAGCCAGATACCTGTGGCAGTTGGCACATTATAAACATTTTTCTAGACAGTAGTAGCCCCTCTCAGTCATGACTTACTACAGGATGATGCGACCTTGGAGTGCTAATTACTTAATTTTAGGTTTTCTAATTCCTTTCACTTCTCCGTGTTGCAAGAGCTTCTTCTCACCCAGCATGAAGTGGGTCTTCAGTGTTGTTGTTGTTGTTTAATGACCAGAATGAGTATATTTACTCTTTTCTGTGACCTCAAAATGGCGTTAAGTGGCGGGTTATAGTATCTTTCTTTAGATCCTGAGAGTGCTGATGAATGTGAACCTTGCTGACAACACACGCATTGTAAACCACGGCATATGTTTTAATTGTAAGTTTCTGATTTTATCCAAACACATGTTCACTCAAGCAAATATAGCAGCAGCTTTGCCTATTTCTGGGTCTACTGAGAGCTTCTCGCTGATGAGGGACCCCAGGTATGTGAATTGGTGTACATCTGTCAATTCATAATTACTGATGTTAAGAGTTGGTGTGACATCTACTTCCTCTGCCAGCACATTTGTTTTGTTGAGACTTATTGTGACACCAAAATCTTTGCAACCTTGAAGAAGCTCTGAAGTTCTTGCTGACTGGGTGACAGTTGAGCAGCATCATCAGTGTAAAGCAAGTCCTCAATGGTGATCTCCCTGATCTTCATTTTGGCTTTCAGCCTTGCAAGGTTAAAGCTGACCATTCGAATTAGTGTGAAGGTAGATTCCTTTATTTGTGTTACCAAATGCATGCTTCAATAGCAGAGCAATGAAGTTTCTAAACAGTGTCTTGGCCAGGACACATTCTTGCTTAACACCACTGTGAATATTAAATTATTTAGATATGCTACCATTAAATTGTATTATTCCTTTCATGGCCTCATGGAACAATATTATTAGCTTTAACAGCTTACTTGGAGAACCAATTTTAGAGAGGATTTTGAAATCCTTTCCAAATCAGATGTCTTTGTCAGGTGATATAAAAAGGCTGATTTTGCTCACATGATTTTCCTCAAGTTGCAGGTGAGAAGAAAAAAAATCATCCCACTCATTGATTTTCCAGACCTCAATACACAGTGCAACTCCAGATACACTCTAAGCCAATTTTGGTACGCTGTGGTAAGATTACTCTGGTGAAAACATTGCCTACAACAATGAGCAGAGAGATGCCTCAATAGCTATTACAGTCACTTCTAACATTTGTATTTTTGTATAATATTACAATATGTGTATATCTCATATCGTGAGGAATAATGGGCTATTTCTAGCACTGGAATAACATCAAATACAGTGGTTGATCAAATTAGTGGAATCCCATCACTGCATTGTGCTCTGCTCTGGGCTAAACTGTCAACAGCTTCTAGAGATGATGCGATGTCCAGCTTGTCCAATCTGGGATAGCTTTTGATAACGTCAATGTTGTCAAATGATTAGAGGTGCCCAAAACAGTGCTTGACTCATTGCTCCATCTGCTTTTCTTTGTCTGTTATTTTTCCACCATTAACGGTTTTGAGTAGTGTTGTTTTCCTATATACATGACCAATAGATTTCTTTATACAATTATACATTTGTTTGATGTTCCCTGTAGTCAGTGAGCATGTGCACAACGATGAACTGTGATTTGACGTGACTTCTGGTGGACTTGAAAGTCTGCAGATTCCCTGCATTTGAATGACGGGTGCCCTATCCTTCCCTTTTATTTAACCATCTGATTTAATAGTCTTTCTTCCAAAGGTACCAAATGCAGTGCTATGGATGGCATTTTTGAGATGTTCCTAGGCCTCTGTAATAGTTGTGCTACGATGTGGGGTTTCCTCAAAAGCATTGTTAAATCTCTTGTTTACGGTCCAACATTCTACTTTCGTCAATGCTCAGCTTATCTTTTTAAGGTGTGGTAGAACTTCTGATTTTACAGCAAACCAATGAATGACTGGTAATGCAGTTTGTACTAAGAGGGGAAATCTTCTGATTTTTCTGAAAATAGGAGCTGGCCCCACAGAGTTTATGATAAACACAGAACTCTAAGAGCTGATGTCTATTTTAATTAATTTTGTGGACTCCAAAATTGCCATGACATCTTTTTCTTCTGTGTTCGCAAAGCAAAGGACGTTGTGATGTGTGGTAATATACAGCTAGGCTTCAATATCTGTGTCTTTCCACTTGGAGATGGAATAGGGTCTTGGCCTGTTATAAGTCGCTGACTACTGTCAACTCATTCATTGCCTTATCATCTACCCCAACGTTTAATAATTCCAATCACACATTCCAAATCAGAAAATGAAGATGGTATACCAATACACAAACATTAATCTTAATAGAAGCAACACAGTGCAACATATGCACAAATACATAATACTTTTACCATATGGAAGCTAAAAACAAGGTATGAAAATGGTATACCAACACACAAACAATAATCTTAATAGAAAAAACACTGTGCAAAATGTGCAGATACATAGCACTTTTGTCATATAGAAGCTAAAATTGTAAAGTATACATTAATAGTTTTTATCTGCAAACAAATCATACTGACAGAACAAGAGTATGGACAAAGACCATTACAAATTTACAACCTTTCTTATCTCTAGTACATGTCCTCGCCACCTAATGTAAAACCCTTCAATAGTTGTCACACATTTACAATTGGAGACATATTCAGCTAACCACACAATGTAAGTATTTCTTTTATTTTCCTCCATCCTGTTTTCTACGGTGGAGTGCGCTGTATTGTTTTATGTCTATCGACCCAGTGCGTCTGACTTCAGCACTAATTTTAGTAATGAGTTCGCTTCACAGACGGGCACGACCTTGCTGTTTCGTGAATCTGAACATAAGCAACCATGGACAAAATAGTGACAATGATCACAAATAGTTGTCTGTCTTTCCACAGCTGTCATTACTTTATTTACAGTTTATTAGACAGTTTCTCATTTCCTTACTTGTCCTATTACTCATTTCTTTTTTAAAGACCAGCCCAATGTGAACACCTAAAATGGACAAACATTAATAATTCAGTAGAAGTGTTGCCTCAATTGTAAAGCTTTATTGGAATTTTCAAATCTTTCATTTACGAAATGAACACAATACATTTAAAACTACACGTTCTATCATTATGTGGGGGATCCGTTCAGTTCAGTTTGTACCAGGTGACAGTTGAATGAATTACTCCATCTGCAGTGCATGACTGTCTTGAGAGATGTAACATTGATGGATTGAAAGAGGTGTTGGGTCTTATAAAGATTTTACCTCAATGCTTGTAAAATTGTGACTAATATAAATTACTAGTGCCAGCTACAGTATGATTTATGAGTGAGTGACAGTACAAAATACATATGTATGAAGATAAATGGTCAAGGAAGGAAAATAAAAAGTGAGGGGGCAACACCTGAGAATACACATTGAATTATCAGAGGTCATTACCACTTGCAAAAATTGAAAATTCGACACTTGCATTTAAATATCAGGAATGGCATTAATTGTACTTGTTAAATACAGCCAAAGAGGCACGTAGGGTGAGTTGAAGTGTTAGCTTTTTTGTCACATCACCCAAGACTTTTGTTACTTCAAGCATTTGAAAAACTAGAGGTAATGATCTTCTTACTTCCTATTCAACAGTTAAGCAGCGAATGTAAGATTTAATGCCAATCTTACGCAAGTTCAAAGACCTAGTGATTGACCTATTTCAACTACTTCACTGAGTCAGTAGCATCTTGTGCGCCAATGTGTCTGTTATTCTAAACTCCTTACACAGAAATCACACTATTTGATGGTACCAATCAATCTTTTCTCAGCTCCCTGTGGAGCATTAGTCTTCAACAAACACATGCCAAGTCATAAAATGTTGACCCATCTATATCTGTTTAAGCTCCATGCCCAAACCCCTTAGTCACCCCTTACCACATGTCTGGCAGGTTACAATATTACTATTCTTTACTTCCCTTTTTGAGCCCTGGCAACACTCTGGCATTTCTAATGATATGGTTGCATTATATTTTCATTAAAATATATCATCAGAAATATTGCAAAGTAGGTGTCAACTTTTACAAAACATTAAAAGGAATGAGTAGCATAGTCGACAGTGAGTTGGCTAACTAGACAGATTATAGCATGCCAGGGTTCAAATCACTACTCCAGTCAGTCCAGCTGTAAGTGGGTACCTGACATGAGTTTGTGAAGATAAAAACAGCAAGGAAGGTCCCCCCACATAGGCTACAGCTTAATACACGAAGATTTATCTTCATACCTGACGGCAATTGTTGTCATGAGACTGACTTTTAACCTTCACCATGCTGCACTAATAAAATTGACGTTATTTCTCCTGCAACTGCACTTCTTCTTCATCTTCGTTTGTTCTCAATCTCCCACTACCAAACCCTGAATAGAGCTTTGCAAGTAGCAAGGTGTTGTCCAGAGAACGGAATGCGTCGTGTCGCTAGATTACAGCTTGAGTGCGATATTTGCATCTTTCAGTCCGACACATCCGTCTTCGGCAAGCAACTGCACTAATTTTCAGCACGTCATATTTTTACTATGGTTGTTGCCTTTGAAAGCATGTAAACTATTTATTAGTCAGCCTATAGATTTTGTTGTGTGTAGAGACATAAATTAATCAAGAGCGAGTTGGTGTTATTTTGTGTGTGTGTGTGTTAGTTTCTGAGATTGTTGTTGTTTAATGCCCACAATGAGTAAATTTACTCTTTTGGTGCGCCCTGAAAAGGACATTAAGTGATGGGTTGTAGTAGCTTTCCT
The DNA here is from genome assembly GCA_036924085.1 of Ariolimax columbianus. Lineage (NCBI taxonomy): Eukaryota > Metazoa > Mollusca > Gastropoda > Stylommatophora > Arionidae > Ariolimax > Ariolimax columbianus. The sequence continues at coordinate 54,860,284 of JAVGWX010000001.1, forward strand.
CACATCCAAAGCATGCTGATGAAGGTGGGCCGCAGTCCTCCAGGCAGTTGTGTTATGCTTGTCTTCATCTGCATGGCGCTCACTACTACGGGGATCACATCGATCCACATCTTATCTGCCAGGCTGCCTTGAAAGCAGCCTGTTTCCAGGGAATGCTACATGGAAGAGAGGTCGTGGTCAGTGTATTGATCCTGACGCAACATCCTGGCAAGTATTTTGTACCTGCCTGGACTAGCGTTTCAGTTTCCCCTAGTTTCTCAGATAGAAGAAGTTGTAAATGTATAAAAACAAAAACATTTAGACTTACCTATTAGGTAACGCCGCTCTTCATATAATCCATCGAAATCACAACAAAGTATCAATACTGTGTTTACAATATCGGCACAATTGTTAGTTTACACTAAAAACATTTTTATTACATCTATGTGAACTAACTAAACTGAACTACCCCACAAAGATCTTCTACAACAACTTACTTCACCATCCCAAATAATGGGATGAGTCCACACCAATTGAAAAAGAAGAATATGTTCTAACAAAATTTTGTTTTATCAAAGTCGATCTACAATTTCGCGGCTAAAATTGGTAGTGAAGGAAGTGTTATTGTGTACTATCAAATCAGCCACATTTTTGTATGGTGCACAGGTTATGTTTTATATGATAATATCGACATCAGTGAACTGTGCGCAAGATGGAGTTTTTTGTTGACAAAAAAAATAGCAGCCTCTGTTGCAGTAAAAGTTAACAATTTATCAATTTTAAAAATAGAGTCCTTGCAGAAGTGTAATGAATGATGAATGCTATATTCATCATTCATTACACTTCTGCATGGGCTCTTGAATTTGTAGACTTGATTTATGGTTCATTTTAATATTTTGTAAAATTAAGATTGAAAATATCACTTACCCGTTCCATTTCAACGAATTCATCCTCAAGCTCTGTACCTTTTGCACCACCAATCTTTTCACTCATGTACTGAAATGATTTATGCAAATGTTATAATAATACTTATGATCCCAACATGTATATTTTATACATTCTTTAAAACTAAAATTGCTATAACATTAGTTGACAGAGTTTAACAGTAGTCAAATTGTAATCATAGGATATGCACTATGGCTTTCATTCAAGCAAGTCAAGTCTGGTAATTATTACATCATTTATATTTAAATCTGTATTTCTCTTTCTCTTCTTCTTCCCATACTGAGAAAAACTATTTTCTCTGTTGAGCCTGTTATCCAGGATCGCTCCGTGAAAGTGTAGAAAGATCTTGGGAGCTCTGGTTCGCTGGCTCTGGCGCTAGCAGTCAGCTTTGGGTCGCTGACTGCTGCAGCTCATGCACTGCTCAGCATCTTGATCCCATTGGTATATTGACAGCATTGCTCTCTTGAGTATGAGCACTTATCAGCTCGTTAACTTCAAGCTCTACTTTACAGCTGCGCCATTCTATGCAGTTCCAATTGCCTGTCTAGGGTTATGATGACTGTGATAATCTATCATTCTATCACCAGTGTAGGCCCATTTTTCTCCTTTGACTATATTCCCCTGTCTAATCATTCTGTCTGCCTTTACCATTCCTGACACGTGTCTCTTGATGTCTAAAGTGTTACTGTACAACAGCTGATCCTTCTGTTTCTGTTTCTATATATCGACGTCACCGCACTTCGGGCATACCCACAGGTGCTCAGTCTCTCTCATCAAATGGCGTAAGGTATGGATGCTGATGGTTCCTGTAGCTTGCTGGTTGTACACTCTCCTGCTCCGTCCTCTCATGCGCCATACTCCGCTCGACCTCATTTAATGTAGAAACTTTGCAGTCTGTGGATTGCTGCTTCATCTTTTGTGGTGTCCTCATCTAGCAGGCGGTCATTCATTGATTTCAAAATGTCACTTCTATCTATCACTAATGTGCCCATGATGAGAGCTTGAGAGGCCATGATGTCAGCTCTTTCATTGCGCAAAACCCAAGCATGAGCAGGACAGTAGATCCATGTCAAGCCCTGGAGGTTTGAGCCCTCAACAGCTGCTATCCACTTGTACCTAAGCCTACCCTTCTGTACTTTCTGAAGTACGGCTTGCATGTCACGATAGACTGCCCTTGTTATAGAAGTCTCAGATATCCATTTCAGTGCTGAGGTCACTGGTGATCCTTGTCTGTGGTAACTCACATACATATTTTTATCTGTACCAATGTTTGTCTGGATGTTATATAAAGTGAGAAAAAAAAACCGTGAATATGTATGGTTCAGAAACAGAGCTGAGATGAAAACATAAACATGGAAGAATATATAAATACATGGGATCAAGATGCTGAGCAGCGCATGAGCTGCAGTGGTCAGCGACCCATAGCTGACTGCTAGCGTCAGGGCCAGCAAACTAGAGCTGCCAAGACCCTTCTACACCTCCAAGTGGTGATCATGGATAACAGGCTGCAGCAGGCAGACTGGCCAAGGAAAAGGGATTGAAGAGGGAATGCTAACCCGGTACTAAAAAAAAGCTTGCTGAAGTCGGATCGAAAGGTGTTAATATCACAGTCAAGCTGTAGAACTACGACACAACGCATTACGTTCTTTGGACTACATTCTGCTACTTAAGCCCTTTCAGGGTTTGGTAGCTGGAGATTGAGAACGAACGAACGAAGCCAAGCCATATGAATACATCAGAAGGAAATGGGAACACATAAAAATGATATTTTTTTTTTTTTGCGTTCGCCTTATTTTTCAAATCCCCAAGGGGGTGTGCATTGCACTGTGTTTTTATTTTGCGCCTGTCGGCCCAGTGCATCCGACTTCAGCATGCATTTTATGTAAGGGTCTGCTTCCTCCTGCATTTTCTAAGGGTTTGCTTCCCCGGGGTAACAGCCGGCGCTGTGATAGGGATCGAACCCAGCACATTCGGGTTGTGAGCCGTGCCACTTAACCACTAGGCCACGCCGTTCCCTATAAAAGGGATATAAAATTATACTTATTGGAATAGTTTAGTTTAGTCAAATAATCAATGTCACTGCAAACGGTTTAACCCATAAGTGCTCTTTTCTTCTCCATATTTTTTTTTTAGAATCTCAGCACAATGCACGAACTCTATAGCACCGGCGAGGATCCCGTACGGTAAAATATTGGGTCAATTTTTAACTGAATTTTGCCCAGGCAGTGGCAGTTAAGCCTACTCTTTTCTATTTCTAACTGCCAAGAGATTTGTAACAAGCTTGACACTGAACTTGGGAGGCCAATCTCTACTACCCAGGGATCAGGGGAATTTTTACCAGAAGATCCATGTGAAAAAATCCTGGTCTCCATTGTGATTCCAACCCATGACCTCTGGCACCTGAGGCAGACACCTTACCTCGAGAAAACTGAGCAACTTATCATCCTCGCTGGCTTAATACTTCAGAATTTCTTGGCAAAAAAACAGTCCACAAGTAATAAGATAAAAAATGAATGGACCACTTGTTGCATAAAATTAGATTTGATCTTTTTATTGTATTTGCTTGTTTTAGAAGTGCAAATATGATGTAATTTTCAAAGTAGTTTAAGTAAAAGTGTGTGTACAACATTATGAGTGTAAATGTGAATAGCAACATTATGGATGAAAATGCAAACACACATTTTATAAATTCATGTCTGCACATGATTATGTCATTTTAATGTCACAAACAACAAATATAGTTCCAACTGGAACATAAAATTTACAAGATTATATATTATACTGTTTACAGATTTAACAAGTACACATGCTGATCATCATCCAAACATTTAGGATCCATACAAAGCATATATCATCAACAAATGCACACCAAGTCCTCCTATCCAGAGCAAACTTCTCCAGCTCAGTCCATGTTGTCTTTATCACAAGCTCATTTCTTCATGAATGTTTACATCCGCCTCTATTTCCCTTGCTTTGGGAATTCCAGAACACAGACTGTCTTGTAATGCTTTTAGCTCTTTTCCACAATGTGTGTCCGATCCAATGCCAACATCTTCTACTTATGTCAAGTCCCAACTGACATCTGTCCGGCTCTTTCCCACAGTTCCTTAATATTGGTAATTACTATTTGGAGTCCCTCTTTAGCTCTGTACAGTTTTGAGTTTAGTGTTGAATCGTTGGGTTAGTGTTTCTTCCTTAACTGGTCACACAGGAAACAGTCTTGTAATACATCCTAAGCAGTCTGTTCCTTTAGTTCACATGTGCACAGTGAAGAAATACCCAGAAAAGCTGGTACATGCGTCTGTTCATTCTGCTGTGCCCTGTCCTGAGGCCTAGCATTTTATCATACCATTATAATCCCTCTATTTGGCACAGGCACTCAAAGTTGAACATTTTTTATGAAGCTGAACCGTTTTTGTTGTGGTTATTATTTCCCATAATACAGAGTCATACAATAGAATGGACTTTACCTTGAAGTTTTCTATTATTGTGGTAGACTTAATTTCTCTATCCGTACCTCCTACTATGTCTATACTGATATAAAGATCTATGAACGGTTACACCTCTTGTAGTATTGCCACTCAACACAACCAGCTTGTCACCGGGAGCTTTTATTCTCATAATCTGTGTTTTAATCCTCCTCTGTAAGTGCTTGTTCCAATGCAGCGGAGTATTAAGCTACTTGCAGCTTAGTCCGCTAAGCAGGAAACCCTTCTCCAGGCTACATCCAGCTCATACATCTGCCCCTGTAGAAGTACAGGTTGACTAAAAATCTGTGTTTTTTCCCTCTGTATACAAGTGCTAACTTTGTGTGATCATTCTTCATGTCATCATGAAAGGCATCTCAGTTTCTATAGACCATGCGTGGCACCCTGTAAGTTTTGTCCAGCTCTATCTCCTGTATTTCGATACTGTCTACTATGGCTGTAATGGCCGATCCGCGAGTGACAGTCCCTGCCCCAGATCGTACAACCATACTGAGGAGGCTGACTTGCCTGGCTGTTCTTCTTCAGTCTTTTTCTTTTCTCTGCAGCCAGAAGGTCTCAACAAGTGTCAGCAGTCACTATGCCGCCTCCAACTAACTGTCTCTAGATAGCTCGATCCTGAGCAATTTCTTCCCAGCCCTTGGATGGGATATCGCATGACTTCATGTCCCTCTTGCATACATCCTTGAATTGCAGTGTGGGTCGGCCGATTCTTCTCTAACTCCAATGGCTAGCTATCCATAAAGGATATCCTTTGGCAGTTTCTCATCTTCCATGCGATAAACATGTCCCAACCATCGTAGGCGTCACTGGCTCAACATCGAGTGCATGCTGTGAGTGTTTGCTTTCTGTAAGACCGTATTATGTGACACTCTCTTTTGCCACCCAATCCCCAATATACGCCGTAGACACTTCATGCTAAAGGTGTTGAGCCGCCGTTCCTGTTCATCATGTTTACTTATTTTATTTAGCATCTGGTTGTGAGACAACAGCCTAGTTTTAAACAAAGTCGTTTCGTCAAATACAATTGAATTCCATTTTTGTATATTGAAATTGTGTTCTTCGTAATCCAGCCAACAGCCAGCAGAAAGCAAAATGATGACAAGAGACATCCCTGCAGCACAGTTGCAGGGCTCAGAAAGTTGTCCAACATGTAGAACGCTTCTCACATTTTCATACATTTTCTTAATTATGTTAGTGAACTTCAATGGCACTCCATAGTGCTTTAGTAGCTTACTGAGTGATTACACAGGCTGACACAGTATATTAGTTTTTACATCATAAAGAATTCATCATCAGTTACATTTTACAATAACAGATTTACAAGCAGTTTCAATTTATGTATTATTGATAACTAAGTTATTAAAACACTATGGAGTGACCCCGAAGTTCTCAAAAATAATCTAGAAAACATATGAGACTATGAGATGTCAAGTGCTACATGAGGTTTTCTGAACCCTTTAAAATAAGAACGGGGGTTCGGTTGGGCTGTCTACTATCACCATTGCTCTTCCTGCTGACCATTAACCAGATTATGAAGTCAAACTTATCGTCAAGCGACAACAGCATTAAATGAACATTGACAAGACAACTTGATGATCTGGACTTTGTTGATAATTTGGCTCTTCTGTTACATACTCACAGCCAGATGCAAAACAAGATAGTTATACTTGAAAAGAGGTCACTACAACTGGGACTGAAAATACACAGTGACAAAAGACAAGTTTTGAAAAAAAATATAACTAATAATGAGAGAATTGGGTTGGGAATCACCCCCCTTCAGAATGTGGAGTCTTTCATATACATTGGCAGCAATATAGACATATTAGGAGATACAGAAAACGATGTTCAGTGAAGAATACAGAGGGTGAGAAGAGCTTTCATTGTATTGGGAACTTTGTGAAAGCCAAAATAAATTAAAACTACCACCAAAATAAAAATCTTAAACTCCAACGTAAAATCGGTTCTATTGTATGGCTCTGAAACACGAGAATAATACAGTATATATGTACTTACTAAGAGGTACAGACTTTCATAAATAGATACCTGCACAGAAAACAGGGGTGTAAATAGTACGACAAGATCACCAATATATAACTGGAAAAAATGGGGCAAATACCAGTGAAGCAGGAAATATGGAGGAGTCGATATTGATGAATAGGCCAGACATTATGGAAACCAGTTGATAACATTACCAGACAATCTCAGCTCTAGAATTCACAGGGCAAGAGTAATAGAGAAAGACTGAGACACTTATGGTGGAGGGAGCTGGATGTCAATGTAAGGGCACCAGGCATGACCTGGACAAAACTGGCTCAGAGGGCTCATGATAGGAAGACTTGGCTAGAATGTGTTTGAGTTTGAGGACCTATGCTCCGCAGGGAGCCAACACGTTTTTTATTGATCAATTGAAGTTACTAAGAATCAAGATACTAGAATTATTCTTGTATTTGTAATCTTTAATTCATTCAATGGACAGTTATAATATTTTCGTTAAACTTTCAATTTCATTCAGTCATCATTCATACTATACTTGTACAATCTCACAAACGTTACTACTTAAATACTACAGTCAGGAAAAGGTTAAATAATTACCTTCTCGTGAACAACTAACATTTTTGTCTATCATACCATACATTTACAAACATTGAAACATGGATTGATTATTGATAATAATGATTAATATTATATTAGTATCACATTATAAAATCTAGATCTATATATTAATTAAGTTTAAGTTAGTTCATCCCAATAATTTAAATGAAAATGCGGTCTTATTTTTAATAATTCTCGTTTAAAGTCAAGTCTAAACTAGCGTCCTTTCACTTTTACCAAATATGGATTAACTTTAACGTCAGCAGAGAATTCCACTGGCATAATCTATACTATTTTAACTATTTATTAGACTAACTATTACGGTCTACTTACTAAGTTACTATTACTATTAGTATTAGACTTAATTAGACTATCACTATTACTATGTTAGTAGTTAGTGTACTAAATGTATTAGACTATGAGTATGACTAGTTACTATTTAGGAGGTTATTATTTTTAGGTATATAATTATAATATAATAATATATAAAAAAATATAATACAATAATAATTTTTAATCATTATAGGAGAGGTACATATTATTATTGTTCTGGTTCAGTTTTGTCGCGGATAGTTTTTAATTTAACATATTAGGTCTATCCAGTCTAAGTAATTCAAATTATATTGTGATTGTGTAACTACTGTAAGTTGTAACAAACTACAAAGTGTAACAAAGTGTGAAATGAATGTAAGTAAGTTGGTCCAATTTATCTAGCGATAGATTACAAATTGAATTACATTACAGTACCTGATTGGCCTTATTGAACTGTTTCTTCAAGCCTGCGAGCGACATTGTAGATATGTTTTACGTTGTCGTTATTCAAACCATTAAATCCGTTTGGTTAAGGAAATCAACAACCGTCTGCTATCTCTCCACTTTACCATTATATTATAGGCTGTTTCCCAAAAGATACCGTGACGTCACAATAATGAATATGACAGAAACGCAGTAAAAATTCAATCCCACGCTTCCGGTTCGAACCTAACTAAACAATAGTCGTGAATGTGATTCTTACTGAGAATTCTACATACATGTAAACGATGTTCAGCGAAACAAAGGAGACCAGAATTTGTTTCAAGGAAAAAATTTGTAGAAATATTGAAACAAGTGAAAAATGTGTTTTAACTTGGACACACATATTTGAAAATGACTGGAGTCGGCGACAAGCAACGAAGGGCACCAATCACTGTTAATTTTGGCAAGAAACTATTTCGCTACAATACACCCAGGATTCCTGAATATTTAAGAGCCCATCCAATTAATGAATTATACAGTATGAAATACCTATATATGATGTGCCAGAATGGAAGACTGACATGTCAAATAGGACCAGCATAATACAGAATGCAAATCATGGTACTATTCCAACCTTTGAGCACGATGCAAATCTCTTCCTAGAAAAGCGAGAGCAGGTGCATTATAATGTAGAAAACTGGACCTGAGAGCAAGAAACTACATTCCCTCTCGAGCTGAGCTTTTGCGACCTGATTTTCATACTGAGACATCGAGATATCAGATTGAACTTATGATGAGGCGTGACGAGAACGCAGTGTAAATGTGCACATAAGTTGATATTGGAGCTTCATGTATTTGCTCTATGTACTTATGCTTGAAAAGCCTGAAAAAGGGAACGTCCCCAGAATGCGTTGATATCCCAGCAGAGCTAATACAAGCAGGAGGGGAGGCATGTGCTCGAGTCTATCACAAGCTGTGTAAACAGATATGGCACAGTGCAGAGTGGCCAGAAGCATGGAAGAAATCAATTTATATTCCCCTCCCCAAAATAGGCAACCTGAAGTTGTGCACGAACTACCGAACTATCGCGCTGATCAGCTACGCTAGCAAGATACTCTTGCGAATCCTATTAAGAAGGATAGAGAAAAGGTTTGAATCTGAAATTCACGTAGTCCAGGTAGGTTTTATGAAAGACAGAGGGACCCGGGACCACATATTCAATTTAAGGAATATCTATGAAAAATGTAGAGCGTTTAATGTAGACCTGTACACATGTTTCATTGATTACACTAAGGCTTCGACACGGTAAAACATCAAAATATGTGGAGAATCATAAAGGAAATAGGGTTTCCTTTGCACACAGTCCATCTCATTGAAACATTATACCAAGATCAACAAGCCGCTGTCCGAGTATCTGGGCAAACATCAGATTGGCTTGCAGTACAAAAGGGAATCTGACAGGGATGTATCCTCTCACCTTATCTGTACAACATATATGCGGAATGTATAATGAGAAATGTTCGAGAAGATGTGAACATTGAACGTTTCGACGCATTTACGATTGGGGGGTACGAGATTCCGGAGTTACGATACGCAGATTACACAGTGATACTATCAAGAAGTGCAGAAGAGCTAGAGTAGCTACTTTCAGCCGTTAATAGGCATATTAAAGATCAAAATCTGTTCATAAACATAACAAAACAAAGCTAATGACCACTGACAAAACACAATGTCAGCATAAATTTACAGTGGGTGGTGAGGAAATAGATCAGGTTACACATTTTGAATATCTGGGCTCCAGAATTGAGAAAAATGGCGACTGCTCGAAATAAATCAGAAGAAGACTAGCTATGGCAATGCAGAGAACTGAACAGCTTGAAGAAATTATGGCAGGGCACCAACAAAATGATAAAAGTAAAAGTCTTGAGAGCCTGTGTTTTTCCAGTGGCAGCTTATGGCTGTGAATCATGGACGATTACCAAAACTTCTAGACAAAGAATAGAATCCTTTGAGTCAAAATGTTACAGAAAGATCCTCAGAATACACTGGACAGAGAAAAAAACAAATGCAGACATTCGGCAAGAGTTGAGCATAGAAGAGAACTGGTTTATCAATTCCATTTTGGCTAGAAAATGCAAATACTTTGGTCACATCAAGAGACACAACGGTCTTGAGAGAACGGTGATGGAAGGTATGGTGCCAGGTACAAGAGGAAGGGGTAAACCAAGAAGGTGATGGCACCAAGATATCCAGGAGTGCCTGAGTATGACAGTGGCGGAAGCTGGTGTTTTGGCAAGGGAACGAGTTTCTTTCAGACAGACTGTGATGGGAGCGACGTTCTACAAAGGACACGCTACATAATGATGACTTATGCTTGTCAAAAATATAAATAAATGCTGAGATGACCTTTTATTAGCTAATATTAACAATTGTAAGAGAGAGTCTAGCCTTGGACTTCAAAGCTGATGTTAATATAATGAATAGGACATTTGTTTTTTAAGATAGTGTTAATTCAAGAGTTTACAGAACTGATGTTAATATAATTATCAAGATACTCTTTTTCTTCAAAAGTTTACCAAATTTATGTTAAAACGCTGGATAAGTTATTTGTACCTTCCCCAGGACGTTTTTTAAGAGCAGCTATACCCGGCGCCTAACTGGCTGCCAGTTTACTTAGCTCTTGTGTTTGAGTCTATTAAGATGGATTTGCATATCGGTTAAACCACAAACTGGTTGTATATAGAATCTGTAGAGTCTTCTAAACCAGTATAAAGAAGTTGAGTTAAGTTAAGCATACTAGATGATAAAAGACGTGCTACAGAAGGCAAATAGTGAAGAAGATACAAGAATGGCGAAATTAAATATACTTTGGTCCAATGATTCGACAACATTACATAAGATACTTTTCTTTGGTTCCAATTTTCGCTCCTTATGAATTGTGGGCCGCCACCATGTAGTTTGTTTGTCTTTGTTGGGGGGTGGGGGGGGGGGGGTGTGTGGCGCGGGGAATTCTTTATTACACATGATAAATTATAACAATTTTCTAATTTGAACAAAACACATTTCAAACAAAATGTGTGTACGGTGTGAAGTGAAAATTTCCCATGAGATGGTGGAAGTTACCTTTTGTGAAGTGAATGGTGACATTAATTTAAAATTATTTAAATTCTCAAAAATTTAGTACTTTTTTTGTTTGTTTGAAGTATTTGCGAAGGCAATATGCCTACACATGTGTACATACCCATACATGCATATTCACGTATACACGCATACCTATTCAATTATACACATACATGAATATTCATTTATACACACCATGCATATTCATTTATACACACCTATACAAGTTTATTTATACACACCTATACATGTTTATTTATCCACACACATACACATTCATTTATACACACATAAAAACGTACATGCATGTACATATACATACTTCCACACACATACAAGTAAGTACACACCCAGTACGTATACACATACAGTGATTACAAGTTTCAAATACAAAGGTCTAAAGTCAGATGGAGACATAAGGGAGATGGGGGCTATTGTAACAGGAAAACAAGGAGATATCAATTTATATTCTAATTTAAAGAGGTGGATTCCCTTCTATAAGGGCTTACAGTTTTGTCAAATATTTGATCAAGGTCGAATGTTAAAAGCTGGTCTACAGGTGGTCCCGTTTCTTCCCTATGCCTTGACTTCTGGTATTTATTTTGCCAGTCCACTGCCATAAAAACCCACCATATTTCCTGTCTATTGTTTCTTATTGGCATTGCTGTCTAAAACTGGCTGGCCATAGAACTGAAGTGAATAGAAGGGAGATAACAAAATAATTTACCACTCTGGACAAGTTTGTCCAGCTGGGAACAAAGACCTCAGTTGGGTGGGGCAAGTAATTGATACCTTTTCACTTGCTCTAGGTACCATTTAACATGTTTTAAGTTCAGGGACAAACTTTTACGGTGTACAAAGTTATCACCAGATGCCTTCTGGCGAGGATCCGCAACACCCTCGAGGAAGCCCAACCCACAGCGCAGATTGGATGCAAAAGAACTCATAGCACGCTGGACAACATAACCACGTGTTTACTTGAGGCAACAGAGCACCACACACTACTAATGTTGACATTCATCGACTACAAAAAGGTGTTTAACTCGGTCGAATCAGAATATGCTGGAAGCGGAAGGCAAGAAAGCAAACCTCACCATAAATATAGGAAAAACGAAAGCTATGGCAACCGCTCTGCAGAGATTAAACAAAACACCACTAGAGGATTCGACGAATACATCTACCTCAAACATCTCCTCAACATGGACAAAAACCTGAAGTCCGAGTTTTCTAGACGTCAACGAGCTAGCTAGGTCGCCTTTAACTCGTTAGAGGCGGCAACAGACGCCACGAAAGACACCAGCTATGAGCAGACCTATTCAATTCAGTGGTCTTACCAGCACTTTTGAAATGAAACCTGGTATATGACAAAAGCCACAGAGAACCAGATAAGGACAACACACACCTCGCTTGAGCGACATGCGGGCATTGTCACACGTCAATGGTGTCTTCTACAGCATACCAACAAACTTCAAGCCCCGCTGGGCTGACCATGTAGTCAGAATGAAAGACGAACGCTGGAGCACAGCAATCCCTCTATGGTACCCACGTGGTAAAAAAAAACAACACATCATGGAAGGTAACCCCCACCCCACTAGGAGGCAAGATTCACTCTAGCTGCATTACACTGGCGATCCTGAAACAAATAAGTTAGCCTTCCACTGAACGTGTTATGCCATGTCACACAGTTAGTCGCCTCTTACGACATGCTCTCTGTAACGCAGTGGTGCTATTCTTGTCCTTGTCATACACAAAGACCCTGGCAGACAACTCGGGCAATGTACTACTGTATATTTATTACAGTTTCTTTATTTTCTATTTTCTCGTGGACTGGTATTATTGTAGCTTGTTGCAAATCATCTGTCACTACTCTTTCTTTTTAAGCGTTTGTGAAGATTATCTCTAGCCACGTCAGTGCTGTTTTCACATAAGCTTGAATTGCCACAGTTATTGTGCCGTCCATACTTAACTTAACTTAACGTCTTTATACTGGTTTAGAAGACTCTGCATAGTCTGTATACTAGTCGACTTATTTCTAGGGCTATTTCTATTTATTGTATAATTTATTAGTTTACATGTATATTCTTGTTCCTTGTGATACATTTTGATTGTCTCTGAGTGCTTAATTGAAAAGACGGCATGTCCACCATGACGAAGTTTTCGGCTATGGGTAGTAACTTTGCTCTTACGATCAACACTAGGAAAACAGGAAGTACTCTTCCATCATGCCACTGGGGAGCCGTATATCTAACCTAACATTACTATTCAGAACCAAGGTCTCCAGTAGGTAGCTAGCTTCACCTACATATGCAGTACTCTTACTAGATATGTCAATATCAACTGTGAGGCCAATAACATAATTGCTAAGGCGAGCTCTGTGTTTGGTAGGATAGAAGCAAGCGTCTGGAGCCGACAAGGCATTGTGTTGCCACCAAGGTAAAGATGTATCGTGGTGCGGTCTTGTCCACTTTGCCTTATGTCTTCCACTTGAGCTGTCTACATAGGCTGCTCCGGATCATGTTGCAGGACAAAGTGTCTAACTGAGAACTTTGGCAAAACTAATATGTTCAGCATCCATACACTTCTAAAAATATCTCAGTTAAGGTGGACTGGACACGTTGCTCTCGTGCAAGATGAGCGCATCCCCAAGCAGCTTCTTCTTCGTTCGTTCTCAAACTCCTGCCACCAAGCCCTGAACAGGGCTTTGCAATTAGCAGGATGTAGTCCAGAGAACGGAATGCGTTGTGTCTCTATTTTACAGCTTGACTGCGTTATTTGCACTTTTCGGCCCGACACATCCGACTTCGGCAAGCTAATCAGCTTATATACGGTGAGTTCATAGTAGGAAGATGCTCCCCAGAAGGGGATTTGGGGGGGGGGGGTGGCAGAAGAAACTGTACAGAGACTCCTTGAAAATGTATCTGAGAAGCTTCGATATTGATGCCACCTCCTGGGAGATGCTTGCTCAAATCCGTACCACCTGGCACGCTAGTATCACAGATGGTGCTCAGATCACAGAGAGTATAGCCCTCCCGTAGGATCAGCGAAAGCGTGCTGTCCCTTAAGCAAAACGCACAACGTTTCCACAGCCGCATCCCAACATGTGGGCTTGGAATATGAGAGGGTATGTCATTCAAGGATTGGTCTTTACAGCTATCAGAGATCACATTTCGCAGCAATAGTATGATGATGTCGCGATCTCCGCTTGCGATGGGCAACTATTATTATTAATCCCTTACTTCGCCATGTTTCCTCTTCCTACAACTTGGTCGTGTGTTTGGACGGGGCTTCACGGAGATAGAAAGATCAAGACAACAACATCACATACGAAGACTGCACTTCCCTGTGTATGAAAGGACGTGAGTGGACAGATTCGATGAGATGACAAGTGTCCTGTTGGTTATACCCCTTCACAAATGCCGTTCAAAGTGGTCGCATGCAGGCCCGAACCGTTGATTGTTGAGCAGCGATGAACAACACTAAGCCTTACATTCTGGGCAAACCAAATGACAATTGTGACATGGAGATATTGACAACCATCATACTTTGGAAGGTTTGCGTCTCTTTTTTGTAAACGCATTACGCTTTCAACCACAAGTAACTGAAAACGGCGAAATAATATAAAGCTAAATGCAATGTACGTTGTACGGCGCGGTAGCATCAACTTCCTGTTTATGGTTATATATGTAACTGAATGTTTAGTCGAACAAAAACGTTGTACATTGTTCTCGCAAATAAGGTATAGTAAACTGTTACTAAAAGCGTCATGCCTAGTGTAGTAGACATGTATAACTGAGCAGCTACAATAAATATAAATACGACAGGTTATTATATTATTATTCATTTTAATTATCTGATTTTCTTGAGGTACTCCGAACTGGCCAGCCACAAGATGAGAGTGAGCCAGCCAGGTGTACCACTGTCCACTCACCAGTGTCAGTGTTGAGTACTGTCAGTGTGCATTGGAAATCTGCTATCATAGAATAAATATTCATATATATTGTTGTTGTTTTCGTATGCCATTGTAGCTTTTGTACAGTTCTATAACATATTTACGCTTTTATAGTTTCATGTTTTTATAATTCATTTTAGAAAAATTTACAATCACTGACACTTGAATCACTTAATTAAGTTTCCTTAAGTTTATCTTCGTTTTAAGTTGGTACGTACTCATTTCTGCAATGAAGCGATGTCTTTTTCCTTGACAGTATTTCAGTGATATCGTATACGCATGACATAATTGGGGGGGGGGGGGGGAGAGCCAATTCCCTTACTCACTGTCCTTCTTTCCCAAGTAGGGACAGTAAGTAAGTCAGATTCCACAGTGACAATGCCAGTTGTGTTGATAACACTAGACTAGTGACTAGTTAACAGGGATCAAACCTGGTAAATTTGATGTGGGAAGTATACAGTAGTATACACTCTACTAATCAGATGGTCTCAGATTGTGTGTGAAAAAGACATGGATATAATCAAAGTGAGCTTATGAGAATTTCTTGGAATCTTATCATGATAATCATCAGCCTAAAACTGTAGTGGTACCTTCAGAGTCAAAACTTTCTTGTGCCACAGCAGGCAGGCTTTAGGAAATGCTACTCCACTGAAGCCAAGGCAACATACCTCCCCCAAGAGAACGAGGAAACGTTTCAAGACAACAAATTGGTACTAGCAGCATGTTTAGACTTAAGAAAAGCTTTTGATAAAGTTTGGAAAGTAGGACTTTTAAAGAAACTGAGAAACAATGGTCGAGTGATAGGTAGGTTTTACAAATGGATAAAAGCATACTTGCATAACAGAAGAGACTGAGTACAACTAGATACAACTAGATAGCCTCAAGAGTAAGAAAATTCTACTGCATCATGGTGTGCCTCAGGGAGGGGTTCTTTCCCCTGCACTTTTCATAGTCTCTATCAGGGTTTCTCAAACGTTTAACATTGCGAGCACCATGCAATCTAATTGGTTTAATTTTTGAAAAACAATACATTTTTAAAACGCTCATCGAGTTAATGATATCTTTGAGCTTGAAAGTCACTCAGCAGTTAAGTTATGTCCAAGGAGAAGTCGCTTGCTATACGTAAACAGTCTTGCAGATGTGAATCAGTTAATTGTGATCGTGCTTTGTTCTTGAGGTATTTCATAAGTGAGAAAGATTTTTCGCACAGGTAGGTCACCCCGAACATAGCCAGACATTTGATACAAACACTCAGCAATATTTGGAACCTTTTTGTAGCTTCTACTCCCCAAAAGGTTATGAATTTCTCTTTTTCTAACAAATATTTAAGCACTAAGGAGGACTGGAGATTATTCAATTCTAGTACCCATGATGCAACACAACAATGACCCCGACCAGTATCGAGGAATCCCCTGAATCAAGTCAGCAGTGCGAAATATTTCAGAACACAAATAGACCGGCAAATACGTTTACTGGCAGCAAATGCACAACTTAACAACTTTCAGGTCGTCTAAAAATATAATGGATGGATAGCAACTTTATTTGTTTGGGTTTGCAAAATAAAGTTTGAATTGAAAAATGGGCTTATGAGCGTAGGTGCTCGCAAGCACTTTTTTACTTGCTCGACATGTGCACCAAATGTCATTAAAAGAGCACCATGGTGCTTGCATCAATGTCTACATCAATGATCTACATCAGCACAGATGTACAGACTCTGAACTGGGAAATCAGCGCAAGATTGTTATGCAGTGAATACCTTCTCATTGTGGAATACCAGGAAATGAAAAATAAAAAAAGCCACTAACATTAACACAAGATTATTACCATAAGATGAACAGACAAGAACAAACTGTTGTGTTGTGCCTTAGAACAGGACACTTCTTCTTCGTACGCTGTCAGACGTCAACTTGAATTTGTTCGAAGAAAGCAGCTGTCATCCTGAGGCTGTCGACACTGCCATAGAGCTTGTCTAGTGTTGCTACTGGTGATGGTCACATGTGCTTTCTCTGGTCCTCGTATGTCGGGCAATTTTGCAGCAGATGTTCAGCGGCCATTTTCCCTGTGTCACACGAGCATTCGTCAGTGCCACCTATCTTCAATTTATTGAATAGGTGGTACCTCAGTCTATTGTGGCCCGTGCGGAGTCTGAAGACCACGTCCTGCTCTCTTCTGTTCAGCTGGTAGTAGGCATCATTTTTTGTGTAGCCAGTGTGTTCTGTTTCCCATTTGGCCATGTATCTGGCCCTAATAAGCCTTTTGGACTCTTCGTAGGTCACACTAGAATCTGGTTGTGGTAGTCTTGCACCTTCTTTTGCCAGTCTGTCTGCCTCCTCGTTGCCTTGGATGTTACAGTGGGATAGAACCCACTGTACCACTACTCTTTTTGGTGCGGACTGCTGGCATAGTTGACAGAGTACTGCTCTCAAATCATTAAGTTCAGTATTTTTCTGGCTTTTTGGTGCTGTAACCACGGCCAGGGCATCTGTGAACAGGACTATCTGGCTTTCATTGCTTTCGCCTGTCAGCATTGCTTCTACTGCAGCCTTCAGTGCCTCTGCTCTGAAATTGTTTGAGAATTTTCCAGTTGCCACTGACAGTGTTATTTTTCTACCATTTGGTAGGCTCAGGAATACCCGTCCCCCTCCGTTCTGTGTTGTGTTTGTTACAGAACCGTCGGTGTATGCATGGGTCCAGTCCATGCTTGGGTAGTTTTCCGCTATGTACCTCAGGGTTATGTCTCTCCTTTCTTGTTCAGTCTGGCTGTTCTTGTTTCCAATACCTGGTATATTTTCTACCACTTCCGGAATGATATGCTGCTTACAGTAGGGATGGGCTTTGGTGTTGTTATGGTGTTCATAGGGTCTTCGCTCATCTTTGCTTTGGCTATTTCTGCAAAGTTTCTCCGCTTTAGTTTCCCATTTCCAAATCTATTTAGTCTCTGATGCATTGGATGGTCTGTCAGTCTTCTGAGTTTCTCTGCTTGCTGCTGGGCTCTGCAGTCTCTTCTGTCGGTCATGGATTGCAGATTTGTAATCTTTTCAAGTTCTACAATTAGCGTTGACTTCATGCCTGCTGTTATAACTCTCATGGCTTGGTTTTGAAGTTTGCTAATTTTATCAAAGTTCGCCTTTGCTGCTGTTGTCCTTACCGCAATGCCATACTGGAGAACTGGTCTCACTCATCCAGTGTAAAGTTTCTTTAGTATTCTTTCGTCTGCTCCCCAGCTTGTGCCAGCAAGTTTCTTCAAGATTGCCACTCTTTGTCTGGCTCTCATTCGGTTTCTCTCGATCTGACTTTTCCATGTCATGTGCCGATCAAATGTGACTCCCAGGTAGTTTGGGTTGTCGTTTGGCCGCAGATATTTGCCGTTAAGACTTATTTTGGTGTTTTGGGGTTTGTTTGAAAGCGAGAATATCGTACATGTTGTTTTTTCCTCATTTATTTTGACCAGCCATGAGTTCGCCCACTCCTCCAGCGATGTTAGGGCCTGTTGCATTCGATTACTTGCTATGGTGAGATTCTTTTCGGAGGTCCACATAGCCAGATCGTCTGCAAACATGGAGCTGTGGACTCTTCTTGGTGTATTCTCTATGATGCTATTTATATACACCAGAAAAAGTGTGGGTGATAGTACTCCCCCTTGGGGTACTCCCTGCTCCAGTGACACATTTTTGCTCATCTGCTCTTGTACTTGGCCTCTGGCTGTTCTGTTTTCGAGGTAGTGGCTGATCCATCTTTACATTTTTCCACAAACTTCACTTCTTCGTAGCTTGACTTTAAGTCCCTCTTTCCACACCTTCTCGAATGCCTTTTCTAAATCCAGCCAAACCGCTACTGTATGCTTTTTCTCCTGGAAAGCATCCTCTATTTCCTGGGCTATGAGAGTGATCTGGTCCTCAGTGGATCTGTGCTGTCTAAAACCTGCTTGCTGTGGAATTAGTATGTGTTTTTCTTCCAGGTGCCACATCAGTCTGGTGTTTATCATACGCTCCATCAGTTTTCCTACACTCAGTAGACTGATAGGCCTGTATCCATTTGGATCTGTTCTATCTTTTTCTTTCTTTGGTACTGGTATAAGTACAGCATCTTTCCATGCCTGCGGTAGAATTCCCCTTTTCCAGCTTTGGTTCAGGACTGAGAGTAACTTCCTCTTTGCTGTTTGGCCCAACCCCATCAGTATTTCATTTGTTATCCCATCTGTTTCGGGCGATTTCTTTTTCTTTAAAGTTCTCATGGCCTCATCCATTTCGTTGATTGTTAGTTTTGCCATCATGTGCTTCTCTGGTGCCATCTTGATGTTGTTGTGGCTCTTTTGTTCTTCACTTATATCTGTATGCCTGTCTGTAGGGACATCGATGTGGTTTGCACGGGCATAATGTTCTATAAAGGCGTTTGCTGCTTTTTTTCCGGTAAGTATGTTGTCGCCCTGCGTGATGGTAATTTGTTTATTTGATGGTGTTTCGTCGTTCATGGCTCTGACTAAATTCCATAGTTTTTACCCTTCTTTATCGAGATTGAGGCTTTCTGGGTTTTTTTTCCCAACTGTCTCTTGTTATTTGAGAACAGGACACAACCAACTCCGCAGACATATGTACACAAAATTGAATATTGGCAACTCACCTGCGTGTACATGTGGACAGGCACCCTAGACTGCAGAGCACATACAACAGAACTGCCCCGAATTAGATATACAGAGACGAGGAGAAAACCACATGCACAATATTCTCGCTTTCAATAAAACCCCAAAATACCAAATTAAGTTTAAATGGCAAATTCCTGCAGCCAAACGACAACCCAACCTATCTGGTAGTCACATTTGATCGGCGCATGACATGGAAAAGTCAGATCGAGAGAAACCGAATGAGAGCCAGAGAAAGAATGGCAATCATGAGGAAACTTGCTGGCACAAGCTGGGGAGCAGACGAAGGCATACTAAAGAAACTGTACACTGGAAGAGTGAGACCAGTTCTCGAGTATGGCATTGCGGCATGGACAACAGCAGCGAAGGCGAACTTCGATAAAGTTAACAAACTTCAAAACCAAGCCATGAGAATTATAACAGGTGGCATGAAGTCAACGCCAATTGTAGAACTTGAAAAGATTACAAAACTGCAATCCATGACCAACAGAAGAGACTGCAGAGCCCAGCTGCAGTCAGAGAAACTCAGAAGACTGACTGACCATCCAATTCACCAGAGACTAAACAATTTGGGAAATGGGAAACTAAAGCGGAGAAACTTTGCAGAAATAGCCAAAGCAAAGATGCACGAAGATCCCATAAACGCACTAACAACACCAAAACCCATCACTACTGTACGAAAACCTACCTGGAGGCAGGATATATTTCCAGAGGTGGTAGAAAATATACCAGGTATTGGAAACAAAAACTGCCAGCCTGAAAAAGAAAGGAGAGATACTACCCTAAGCTTTATATCGAAAAGCTACCCAAGCATGGACTGGACCCATGCATACACCGACGGTTCTGTAACAAACACTACAAACACTACGGAGGGGCAGGAGCATTCCTGAACCTACCAAATGGCAGACAAATAACACTGTCATTCGCTACTGGTAAGTACACAAGCAATTTCAGAGCGGAGGCAGAGGCACTGAGGGCGGCAGTGGAAGAAATGGTGACACACAAAGAAAATGAAAGCCATATAGTCCTGCTTACAGATGCTCTCGCCGTAGTCACAGCGCTAAAAAGCCAGAAAAACACTGAGCTTAATGACTTAAGAGCAGCACTCTGCAAACTGTGCCAGCAGTCCGCACAAAAAAGGGTAGTGGTACAGTGGGTCCCATCACACTGCAACATCCAAGGCAACGAGGAGGCAGACAGACTGGCAAAAGAAGGTGCAAGACTACCACAAACAGATACTAGTATGACGTACGAAGAGTCAAAACGGCTTATCAAAGCCAGATACATGACCAAATGGGAAACCGAACATACTGGTTACACCAAAAACAATGCCTATTACCAGTTGAACCGAAGAGAGCAGGTCGTTGTCTTCAGACTTCTCACTGGCCACAATAGACTGAGGTATCACCTATTCAACAAATTGAAGATAGGTGGTACCGACGAATGCCCGTGCGGTACCGGTAAAATGATCGCTGAACATCTGCTGCAGAACTGCCCGACATACGAGGATCAGAGAGAGCAGATGTGGCCATCACCAGTGGAACTGCAAGACAAGCTCTATGGCAGTGGCGACAGCCTCAGGATGATCGCCGCTTTTTTTGAAAAAATAATGGTTACTGTCTGACTGCGTACGAAGAAGAAGAAGATATACAGAGACAATCACACTGGCCCCATAGAAACAAGACTAGAAGAGAAACTTTTTGGAACTGTATGTGAACTACATAAGACCGTCAAGTTTATACAAGAGACAACATTGCAGATATAGACATTATATTTTCAAACAAATGAAAGGAGAAGAAATTCTTTGTTTGTGGGGACAAATTACAAGTCCCAATCCCTAGTAAAAGATTAAATGGGTTTGTCAGCCTTTTCAGGAATGTATTCGTGCTGATTCTTTCAGTGAAGCGCACATGCTGGCTAGACACCTAAGGGCAATTGAAAAAGTAGATATTCAGATGACACACATGATGGAAAATAGTAAATTGTTAGGTTGGTTAACGAAAAGGAGTTAATGATGGCTATAAGATGAAAACTGCATGCTAGAGTTGCTGATAAGAGTGGACTTAGTTTGACAATGCCCATTTTGCGATAGATGGGGACATTTTTAATGGATACATCAGAAATATTAAAAGCAAATTTGCAAATCAAGAAATAAGTTTATACAATTCAAATGTAATTTTGAGTGGTTGATTGGCATCCTGTCAGTCTCAAGAAACATTGGATTTCATGCTAGAAAGGGGTCTTAGTCAGTTGTTGCCCTTGCTTTCACTGTACACAGTTGTAGTCTGCATCTTGACATATCTTGGCTTTCCCTATTTGCAGGCCAGCACACAAAGTCTGCCCCCAGCTGGGTCTGTCTTTGGCAAGTTCGTCCCAGTTACATGTACTCATATCCAATGCGTTTAGGTCATGCTTGCAAATGTCTTTGTAGTCTACCTTTGTTACGGTTGCCCATGGTCAACTCTCTGTAGAGGATATCTTTTGGAATTCGCCCGTCCTCCATTCTGAACATGTTACCAAGCCACCTCAAGCGGCGGATTGTAACTAAACTGGCAATCTTTGCATGGTCCAACACATTGTTGTTTGTCACTCCATGAAATTCCAAGTATGCACCTCAAGTCGCGCATGTGAAAAACATTTAGCCAACTTTGAATAATAATTTGAAGAGACCCTCTCTATTTACGAGGTCCAATGCCTTGGTGAGGTTGATAAAGACAAGTGGCTTGTGTTGTTCTCTGTATTTTTCTTGCAGCTATCACATTGAGAAGACCGTATTACCAGTGGACCGTTTTGTGTGAAAACTACATTGAGACTCCAGTTTCCGCAGTCTGCTCAGGATGACACGAGCATACACTTTGTCTATAATGTTTAGAAGTGATATTCCTCTGTAATTGTTGCAGTCTCTCCCATCGCTTTCATTTTAATAAAGGGCGATTATGTTGGCATTTCTCGTGTCCTGTGATATGGTCCCCTCAACCGAACACTTGTAGATATGTTCGTACAGGTATTGAAGAATAATGTTTCTCCCGCATTTTATTATTTCTGCTGGAATGCCATTCCTACCGGGGTCTTTCCACTGGCATGCCCTTGATAGTTTTTTCAAAATCTTGTATTCTCGGTTTATCGCCAAGTTCCGGCAATACCTGTAGAACCTCAATTTCGTTGAGAGTGGAGTCTGCCACTATGTTATTACCGGTATACAACACATGAATAGTGAAAATTAATATCAGGGTAAGGTGAAACATACTGATCAAGACCCCACTTCATGTCCATGTTGCACACCCTGGAAACAGGCTGTTTCACTGAAGTCTAGCCAATGAGATTAGGGTCAAAACTAATCCCCATAGTGGTGAGCTTAGTAAGAAGTTTTGCATTACAATATAGACAGGAGAACTCCAATCCATCTTCTCAAGTACACATCAGGATATAAGAAGAAACACTGTAACCTGCCACCAAAGAAGCATGAAGAGTTGAATAATTTCAGTTTAAGTGGTTTCCACAACAGCACAATATGTGACTCAGATTGTTGTAATCTGAGAAAAATGTATATTACAGAAATTACATTGAACTGGCAGACATAGATAGACCAATAGTATTTCAGTCCTTCATGCTGATAAGAAAGTTGATTAAAGAGGTAAATACACTATCATTTATGATGCTACATTAATGATTTTAGTAGCTGATTAGACTACCACTATTGTAACTAAGCTTTTATCATTGGGTGCTCGCGTCGAATAGGAGAGAAATAGTATAATAAAGTCCTTAATGTAGGAAAGGGCCGAACAGATATCAGTGACACTTGATGTGAAGAGATGACATATGATAGAACACAGATTAAGCAGAATGGCTGATAGGATTACAAGACAGACTCTGTTATGGAATTTCCACGGCAAGAGGTGTAAAAGTAGATGGAAACACACACAGAAAAGAGAGGTTGTGTCAAACATAAAGGAAATAGATACGACATGAACTGATTTTGAAAGGATGCCACAGTATAGGAGGACTTGGCATGTATTTGTTTATGCATCGCAGGAAGCTGAATGGTTTTAATTGATTAATGGTAACTGATCTAGATCAACCTGAGGTACATGCTTGGTACTTGAGAGAATCGTTCAAAATAGGAATTGATGAATAACAGTTGCAGTTCTGTTACAAAGAAAACTAAATGAGATACGTCAAATATCACAAGAATCCGTGATATCAATTTCTTTACACATTGTTTTTGCAAACCCTTGTGTTGCAAAACAACCTCATGTCCGTCAAATAGTGATAGAATCTTCTACTTGAACTTTTTTATGTGATTATAAAATATTTAGTCAGAGAGCTAGTAATATTTATTATGACTATTAAGTATTTCTAGTACAAGCTGTGTCATTGTTTCACTACCAGAGATGTAATAATAGGGTTCACAAATATTGGTAAAAAGTGGATCTGCAGCTCAAACTGATATTAAAATTGTTTCTGTTACAGTCATGGGCCCAGTAGGTAGATCTCGGTCTCGAAGTCCTGTAAAAGCTGAAAACAAAATTGATGGCGAGGACTTCAGGAAAAAAGATGGACGTAGAGAGAGGTCTAGATCTAGGGAGCGCATTAAGCATAAAGTGAAACACAGATCAAGGAGCAGAGAGAGGTATGTTTTATTTTTGTATACATTTTGGTTTCAATTTGGTATATGTTCAACCAAACTTAAATTTAGAAGTTTCAGTAAAGGTATGAGGGGCATTCAAATCAAACCAGAACTTTTTGTTCTAGTTCTACCTGAATGGGTTATAATGTGTTGGAACTACTATCATTAGTTAGGAGCACTTATGTTCTATTACTGCTAGATGGCCCACTTGCCGTCGGCCAGTTACGTGACAGATAAATAAAAAATAGTGGACAACACTGTTAGTGCTTGCATGTAACAGCGTGTTGTGATGACGTTTGTTGTGAAAGAAGGAATGAAACCTGCTGAAATTTACAGAAGACTGCAATCACAATACGGTGATGAAACACTCAGCCGTAGTGAGACATTTGTAAACATTTTAGAGAAGGCCGTACATCTGTGAGTGATGATTCGACCGTGGTGGCTCTCAACTTACCAGTCATTCCTGTAAATATTCAGGTTGTGGTACTCCTTATCCTGGAAAATAGACACATAACCTGTCACGAAATTGCATAAGAGGTACGTTTTTCTCTGGGTATGGTGAATACTATTATTCATGAAGGTAAGTTTTTCTCTGGGTATGGTGAATACTATTATTCATGAACGTTTGCATTTTCGGAAGGTTAATGCACGTTGGGTGCCAAGACAGCTTTCTGCTTTTGACCAGCAGAGAAGAGTTCAAGCCTGCACTGAATTGAAGAAATGTTTTGACATGGAAGGACATGACTTTTTGAATCGCTTCATTACATGTGATAAAACCAGGAAAATTTAGGACAATTTCGTCTGCAGGTAAAGTGATGGCAAGTGTTTTTTGGGACAAACTTGACATCATTCATGTTGATTTTCTACCCAATGGTGCCACTATCAACAGTGCATATGCATTTTGAGTGATGTGCATAACCGTCTGCGGAAAAAATGGCCAGGTTTGATCACAAAAGGGCACCCTGCTCCTGGAAGATAAATCTCGACCACATACGGCTCACTGCACTTTTTGCCATCTGCATCAACTTGGCCGGGAGTTATTGCCACATCCACATTACAACACAGGCCTCGCTCCAAGTGATTTCCACCTGTTTGGACCCATAAAAGAATTCCTTGGAGGTCAACACTGATGATGAAGTGAAATAGGCTGTCCTGGATTGTTTCAGACATACTGACAAATCTTTCTACGCTGAAGCTTTTCAGGCATTACTTAAACGCTGGGATAAGTGCATTTAGTATTCAGTGGACTATGATCACAACTGGAGTACCTAGATCATGCAGGTGATCTGGTACTTTTGTCACACAGTGGTAGCCAAATGCAAAAGAAATTTGACATGGTGAAAGAACAATCAGCAAAATTTGGTCTGAATATGAACATGGAGAAAACCAAGCTCCTTAAAAATAACTATCAACAAAGAATCAATAATACTGGAGGGAAATACATTTGAAGAGGGGGGTGCCTATTTTGGCAGCACAATTGGGTAAAGTTACAAATGGAAAGACAAGAATGGCATTCCTGAAACTGAACAACATATAGAGATCCAGAGAAATTAAGATTCACACCAAAGTTAGACTATTCAATGCCAGTGTCAAATCAGTGATTTTGTGTGGAGCAGAAACATAGAGAACACCAAAGGTGATACAACAAAAACTCCAGTCCTTCTTTAACAGATGCCTACAAAGGATAATAGATAGGAAGTAGGAGGGACATGGTGAGTAATGAAGACCTGCATAAAAGGAGCCAATAACTGCCACTGAAACAACAAATAAAGAGAAGAAAATGGAACTGGATAGGACATACACTAAGCAGGCTCTCATGTGGAATCCACAAGGGAAGAGAAAGAGGGGTAAACCTAAAATACATGAACAAGATCACGCAAAAAGGTAACTATGATTAAGTGGTTACACCTGGAGAGAGGCAGAAAGAGTAGCTCAGGACTGTTTATGCTAACGAGATGTGGTCAATGGCCAATGCAATGGACTTTGATTGATATTGACACAAGAATGCAAGTTATTGTGCAGAGACCAAATAAATACTAATTTATATATGAACTTGCAAATATATTTTGAAAATGGCTTAGGAAAAAAACTGTCTACACTTGAGAGCTTTTAGTAGAGTACAAAAAATACTGATTTTAGATAATGATTATAAAGCCACCAGTTAGAAACAAGAAATAGAAAAAACTTATGAGAAGATACTATAAATAAAAATTGGAATTTTTTCGTGCTATGCTAATTCTGAAGCATTTTCTATACCCATGGCGACATCTGCCTATAGAGATGTTTGTCAGATAGACAAAATCAACCTAACATTTTCAAGAGAAGAAGATATATAATGTGCATACTTACTTACTACTTACAGTGGTTGCAGCCTATTACAAACATATGCATTTTGAGGAAAGCTTTATGGTCTATCAGCTGAAGTAATTCTCTTTAGCTCTGTTTGCACAATACCTTGGACTGCTTACATTTATAGTAACTGCCTATTTTCTTTAGAAAAAGAATGATGTATATTTATTTTGGCTTTTGTTGCCCGAAGCTACTTGTGCTTGATTTCTTCATCATCACATATCATTTCCTTTGTAGAATGTCACTTTATTAACAGCCAATCTGTAAGACTCGATCTTTGGCCAGCTCTGTTGCCACCATCCTCAGATCCTCTGTAATGTCTTGTGCCCAATCTTCTCCACAGTCTGTCTCGCTTGCCAGGTAGTTTTATTCTAGACCATTGTTTCATTTGGTGTGGCCAAAGTATTTTAGTTTCCCAGGTTTAATATTGTTTACCAGCCAATTTCGTTCTTTATCCAGCTCTTTTAGGATTTCTGTGTTTTTCTTTCTCGTTATTCACAGTATTTTGAGCACTTTCATTTAGCATTTAAGCTTGAAGGATTTAATCTTCCTTAGCAGTTGTCCATGTCTCTCATCCTTATGTTATCACTGGGAAGATGCAACTCCTCAGGATCTAGTTTTTTCTTATTGTGTTAGTGTTCTGCCATAAGTTGAAATTTTAATTAACCTTTACAATGGCCATTCATTTTCTTACTTCTATATGACAATCTCCATTGTTGCTTATAATCAAGTCGAGATATTCAAAACCTATGATGTTCGTAACTTTCTGCTTCTCTAAGAAAACATTTAGGTCTGCTTTTGCCTTGTCAGTGCTATTATCTTGGTTTTGCTGTTTAGATTTTGTTCTTGCCATATTGTTTAATTGGCAGGATAATTTATTCCAGCTCTCTTCGAAAGGACAACTGTCATCTTCACCTTTGACAAGTTTCCTCTGGTAACGAGTTTGCAGTAGCTCTTCTTGCATTCCAGAGTGTACTGAAGAAGGTGGTTCAAGGCTTTCCTGACTGTAGTGCAATGCTAGACTCTGCAGACAACTTGATTGCCACAGGAATCGCAGTTGTGATTTTGAATCTTAGACAGACTGCTGTAACACAGTCTGTTTCAAAATTCACGGTGTTGATATGCGATAGGAGTTTGGTCTGTATGTTTCACATGATGTGACTTAGCATCTAAGCTCGATTTGCAGCCGTCTTATCGTTTTGGTGGGTTGGTTGGTTGGTCGGTTATTGATTCAGCCTGTGGGCTCCTGCTCTTTGGCCCAATGCCATATAGTGATATCTGCAAGTGCTTGTGAGCTGTTGTTTAGTTCCGTACAGTGTTTCGTTTGTTTGACCTCGGAGTAAGAAGCTGCTCAAGAGATTGTTAAGTTGAGTGTGAAGTTGGAAAATGGTGATTGTGATCTCTCCTTTTCAGGAGGTTGATGTTGCCTTTGAGATTTGGTATAGCTATATGCTTGTTGATTTCTCTCCCAGTATTGGCCATCTATTCAGCCAAACCTCTTTGTTCACAGTCTTCAGTAGTTGTTTGGCTGCATGTAGGGTTGTTAGTGTGTATTGTTGTTCTTGACTTGCTCCCTTCTTAGACAGTCTGTCTGCCTTGTCATATAGCCAGGTATATTTGAGTGACCAGGGATCCATTGCATAACTATTCTGACTTCATGGAATGTGAGAAGTTGGTTGGCATTTAGGGATATTTGGGTAAATTCAGGCTTAGAATGACCACCATCTTCCAGAGCTTGAAGGGCAGAGTCTGTAAATATTACAATGCTTTGGGCATTTAATGGGAAGGCATCAAATACAGTCCTCAAGGGGTACAGAGCTTCTTCCAGTGCTGTTATTTCGGCCTCATAGTTTAAACATATCTCTCCACAGGCATCAAACATCTCATCAGATGTTTTGTCTAGATACTCTACTCCATATCTCAGTTTAATGGTGGCCTTAAAAGCAGACCCGTCACTATAGACATGTATCCATTATTCTGTATAGGTATCAGACATTCTCTGTGATGCTCTCATAAGACTTACTGGATCAGAACCTCTTGTTGTATTATCTGTTAGTATTGTTTCAGTTTCTGGCATTATTAGACATGTATGTGGTGGTCAATTTCTTGTTACTCTCTGTGTGTCAAGTCTTTTGTCTGATATCTGTCTTTAATCTCACTGACATGGTGGAGGACTGCCTTTTATTTTATTCCTTGCTTTTTTTTGTGCCATTTTTTCACAAGATGTCTATTGGGGTGCCTTTTGTTCATTTTGATCATCCATAATATCCATAATAATGTCTAATTTTGTCTTGAAGAAACGATTAAAAAAAACTTAATCTTTAGGTTCTATGAAGACTGTATTTGCTAATTATTATAAGCAGATCAGTTGAGTGCATATCAATACATCTTGCTTGCTCATGATTGACTTGATTGTCTTTTACTTCTTGTATTAACAGCTCATTTTGCAGACATCTTATTATTTTGATCCTCCATTACACTGTCTAATTTTGTTGTGAAAATATAATAAAAAAACTGAAATTTTAAGATTCTAAGAATACTGTGTTTGCTAATTATTACTATCTAAGAAGCATCTCTGTGAATTATCAACGCTTTGTGCCTGAATTTGCTAACTTTCAATGTGAGCTAACAATGGAGTATTTAACTCCTCACGGGTTTCATATAATATATTTGGCAATAAATCCATCATTTGGGTTCTGTTTTGGCTGTTTGACAGACAGCATATTTAGATTGTTTTAGTTCGACCAACATTTGGTTTCTGTTTTTACACATCGACTGTCAAACGGACAGACAAACATGTCCGCAAGGGTCATGGTATGGTATTACTCAGAAGATCTTTCTTTGGATTGCACTTGGTCTGATAATATACAGATGTTTTTGAGACTTGTTTTATGATAGACAGATAATTTTAATATGCTTATGCTATCCATCATTATTTAGCGATCATTACAGTAGTGTTGAAATTTTAAATTCTTTTGTTGCTTATTGTATTGTTGACACGATTTTCGGTTAAGATATTTGTGTATTTTGGCTGATAAGACATTTTAATACATTTTGCTTAGTAACAAAATATATTTATGGAGAGGTATCAGAATTCTATCTACACTATCTTAGTCATTGCAGTATCCTATTTCCTTTCAGAAAACGCAGTCGCAGCAAAGAGAGGAAAAATAATAACAGCAGGGACAAACACAAGCGAAAGAGGTCTCGATCTCCAAAGTCAAAAAATGGAAAATTGTAAGTATCATCCTAATTACTTAGGGACCAAAAGTTCTATTTGTTTTCAGTTCATGGGACAGTATAACCAGATATGCAATGGATTGGAACCCACGGGGAAAGAGATGAGTGGGAAGGCCAAGAAATACCTGGCGGCAAACGATCGCAGGAATCAGTATCTCATGGATAGAACTCAGAAAGACAGCACAGAGTTGGAACCAATGAAGAACATCTATTGCATCCATGTGCTCAAATGGGAACCAGACAGATAAACAACGATGTTTGATAGAGAATAGTATATTCAAAGAACGATCTGATAATTTTAGACCTAAAAAGTTAGATAACTTTCAGTTGTCAGTTTCGCACTAACTTGATACACAGCTGCTTGCGATGAGTACTTTGTCATGTCGTGGATTGCAATAGCCAGTTAGGCTGCTCCAGCTGGTTAAAACCGAATGTGTAACTATCAACATCGGTGTTAGTCCTCAGATTGTGACTATTTTATTGAGTTTATTTTCTTTGTAGTTCATCCTCAGATCAAGGTCTTGGTTTATCTTACAAAAGACATCATTGTTTGTAAAGCTGTTTTATCTCTATACAGCTTTTGTCTATCATCTGTCTGGTGAGGCCAGTATTGTTCTTTCTCTTCTGGTGTGAGCATGCAGTTTTGTAGGATGTGTTTCATGGTCATGGTATGCTTCCCACATGGATTCCTGTCATCTGTCCCAATCCTCATTTTTGTTGTAAAGATGACCTTTTGAGTCTTTTTAGCCCAGTTCTCAGTCTGATGATGACGGCTCTAGTTAAATCATAGTAGATGTCTTCTTTTTGCGAGTGGTAGTGTTGACAGCCTGTTTTTATCCATGAAGTTGGCTTTAAATATTGTCTTTGTCTCATATGTGATGCTCAGATATGTTTGTGTGTCAGACTTAGAGAACACATTAATTTTAAGTGTAATTGTCATAAATAGATAAATTACCATAGGAAAGGTGTAGAATAAATTATTACAATATTTTTCCTCCTAATTTAAAACTGTGCTGGTGATGTTTGCGAGTATGTGTTGTGGGTGTGTGTGTTTATGAGAAGAGGGAAGAACCAAAGTAAACTATTTTACCAAATATTTTATTTATAATCTTATCTTCCATTCAGATGTTCAGTGCATCTTCTGTCTATATGTTCACATTTTGTGGATAATCAATGCTTACATTTAGATGCATGTATGTCCTCTTCAGCACCGATTTAATTCTACTTCCATTGTTGACCTTTATTAAGTCTCTTTATTTTTATTTTTTTTTAAATTACTGTTACAAGTATGCAGCTTTGTTGCAAATGTAGAATAACGGAGGTCAAATGGAGTGAACCACCATTGTCTTTAGAATTAAAGGTAAAATTATTGATAATCTCATTGAAGGTTGAAAATGAGTGTATGTGTGTGTTCATTTAGGCCAAAGGATGCTAGGCTTAAATGTGGTCAGGTCCGTAATAACAAAACAAGACAGATGTGTTGAAGCAGTTGTAGTGAAGTAAAGCTACGAAATTACACAGGCAGTGACTCATAAACATGCGCATCTCAGAACTCAAACACACAAATGTAAAATCATGTACTTTTTAAACCTCCAAATCAAGACAGCAACAAGCTACACAAATATGCATATAATTTGCTGAACATATTCAAAAGATATCAGATTCATAAAGAATTGTTATATACCAGTTAACAAGATAAAGGTTGCTATCTATGACTTAGGTTCAGGATAAAATACTTGAAAATAGAAAAACCCAATTGCAAAGGGCAAAAACATTTTTTTATCATTCTGTTGAAATATAAACAAGACTTGAGGAGTGGCTAGTCAAGTGGTTTGTATGTTGGTCTTCTAACCACAATGACGTGGGTTTAAAACTTATGTTTTTTTTTCTGTCAGTGGTAAAAAAAAAGATATAGCTAACACAGTGCGTGGTGACTACAAGGGCAAGCAACCTTTATTCCTTATCCCTATAAATTCTCCTGCTGGACCCGAGCAATGGGAATAAATGCTGTATGGCATCAGCTATATGGCATTGTAAGAAATTTTGTGAGTCCATTGGCTCTTTGAAATGAAACAGTTAAACCTAAATAATTTTTTTCAACTGCTACAGTATGTCTGTTCAGTGTAGGGGTACAGCACTCACTTTTCACAGCAAAGGTACAGGGTTCAACTCCTGCAACCGTCACGCTCCAAAAAATCCAGCTGTAAATATCTGACTTACAGTTATTGAAGTAAAAGGCAGCTAGGAAGGTAACGAATCCACCTCACCTCACACAAGCTGTAGCTTAGTATACTTCATTTCTAACTAGCGATGGTTAAGACTGCTGAAGGACACCCCCTTACCTTTTTACTAGAATATAGAAATGACCAAATTAAATTTGGCTGGCTCTAATAACAATCTCTAAATAAGTTACCACTGCAGTTACTCTCTTCTACATAAACTACACGTAAGTTAGTTTTCTTTCCACTTCTGCCGTTAAGCGGCGTGGGCAGCTTAAGTCGTCTATCCTGCGTCGGTCAATGTGAGCCCTTGTCACTGCACAATCACTCTAATGTCATCTATCCACCTGCCTAGCGGCCACCCCCTTGCCCTTTAGCCAGATCTACCAGCGTTGTAAGCCATCAGTGGAAGTTGATGAGGGTGCTTTCTCATGAGATGACCAAACCAACTTATTTTCTGCCTGGAAATGTATTCGACACAAGACGTAGTGCCGACCATATTTTGAATGTCGTCGTTCCGCATTCTGTCTCTTCTGGTAACACAGATGACCTTCCTTAAACACTTCATTTCACTAGTCGAAATCCATGTTTGGCACTAGTAGCACAGAGTCGGCATAAATATACTGTTTATCAGCTGCTGCTTTGTTGCCAAACTAATGCTCGGGTGTCTAAGCAATGGTGACAGCTGGTAAGTCACCACAGATGCTTTCTGACACCTAGTCTCAATTTCCCTGTCGATCCTACCATCTGCCGAAAAAATACTGCTCAAATACTTGAACTCATGGACCTGCTGAAGAGCAATATCATTTAGACTTATCTTGAGTGGCCCAGGAGTTCTACTGATCATCAAGTAAGCAAACACTATATAAGATTCACACTTCCTAAATATGATAAATCAATGAACAGCAATTGCAACAAGAGCCAAATCACAGCATGTCTTCTGTTATTAATATTTTGGATGTTCTCTTTATAATCTCTCTATATGATGTGCTAAAACGGAGCACACAAATAGCTTCATTTTAGTTCAATGATTGATGCACATTATGTTATTCTGTTTCATTTCCTAGAGAAGAGGATGAAAAAAACAAACATGATAAGAAAGTCCCTTTATCTTTAGAAGAACTGCTGGCAAAGAAAAAGGCAGAAGAAGAAGCTTTGAGCAAGGTAGCAAAATGTATTTGTGGATATATTTCATATTTAATTATATTATTTGCATGACACTTCACAACCAATTGTCTAGGATCTGTAAGAAAATGTTTGTGGTCAATTTACTATCAAGAGTATGATATGTATACATTTTATCTCTGTGAAAAATTACTGTTAGCAGAAACTGTAATGTATGAGGGCTGATTAAAAAAGTATTTGACCCAAAGCTGGATAAAATAAAATAATTGACCTAATTAGTTAGAAAACCGAATCCCCTTCGAATTAGGCCCCTTCTGAGTTGATACACTTCTCCCTCTGCTGGAAGCATTTCCGGAAGTTATTTTTTTAAATCTCTGTCAGGCACTTCGTTCTATTTTTGTCTAAATTTCTTCTATGTCCTGAAATCTCATCCCTTTGTGTGGCACCTTGAGTCTTGGAAAGAGCTAAAAGTCATAGGGAGCAATGTCTGGAGAGTAGGGGAGTGGTGAATCTGTCCAATGCCGTGTTTCAACATGTCAAGCGCAACCTGCAGACAGTTTTCTTTCTGTGTGCGAGTAAGGTGTCTTGAAGCTAATTTTGCCATGGCATGGTTCATCCCAAGATCATCAGTCAAAATTGATTGCACTGAACCGTACAAAATTGACACTTTACTCTCAATCTCTCTAATTGTAATTCGATAATCTTCTGTCACTAACCGCCACACTTTCTCAATTGTTTCTAGATTTGTGGTTGTTGAGAGCCTTCCTGATCGTTTGTCACTCTTAATTAACATGCACCCATCTTTGAACTAATGATACCACTCTTCAATCTACATAGAAATCATATCTTCATTACTAAAAACCATATTTATCTTCTCAATAGTCTCTGATTTTGCGCCACTGAGTTTTTACAAAATGAAATGCAAATATGTGATAAGCGCAGTGCATCAGTGCAACTATCATGGCAGTTTGTCAATGACTGGGGGAGGGATGCTCAGTCCGACAGAAAATCATACATGCTTATAAGATATCAAGGTACTTGCCACAATAGCCTGTCCCAGGGCAGCTATTGGTTTGCTGGAAAATTTAAATAAATAAAGGTTTGTAACTATTTTATCTGACCTTGTAGTCTTGCTTTGGCTCTACAGTTCTCTGTATCTGATATTAAGGATCAAAGCTTAGAATAACTATACCATAGCAGGCATGCTGTAAAGGTAAACCAAGGAGGACCATACATTGGGCTCGGCTAGCAACCTCATCATGTAAAATTGTCACATAAATCACTATGGCTAGAGCGCATGCTTAATGCAAGGAAAGACATATGCAGGTGTGGTCCCTCACTCATCAGAGACCCATAATGTAAGAAAAATAACAAAAAACCACTCTTAAGTAAGAGTGTCTCGGGTTTCGTTAATGTAAAATGACCTCTAGAAAGACATCTTGTGGTGTTTAACAAATCAACATCCAATCAAGATATCAATAGCTTTAAAGGGGAAACTCAGAAAATAGCTAAGCTTAGAAAACCACAGAGAATTTAACTGTGCTTGTCTGATAAGTATAGTGGTAGAGCACTCACTTCTCATGGCAAAGATATCGGGTTTAACTCCTATTATCAACACGCTCTAGCTAACCCAGCTGTAAATGTGTACCTGACTTACGTGTACCTGACTTACTTATGGGAAAGGAAAGACAGGAAGAAAAGGAACTGACAACCCCACCTCATTAATAAGCTGCAACCTTGTACATTGAAGTCTTTAACACTTCATCCCTGAAAGCAGCAGTGCCTGCTATGGAAATACCTTTACCTTAATGGTAAGATGAAATAGTGCTATTCTTTCCTCCTACTTAATGGGCCCTGAATTCACTTGGTGAAATGGTAACATGGCTACAATATAAATTATGTATTTTTCTGTTATTTCCATTGTCACATTTTGTAACACAAGTAGTTGTATGCAGTGGATCTATTCTTTCCTACCACATATCAAGTGATGTGATACACATGAAGGAGTAGAGATGTAACATATGTGAAACTTTCCATTCATTAATTAATCAAATTTAATGATTGGTTGAGTGGGTTTCAGGTTGAACCGGCAAGGCAAGTGTAATCAAAACTTCTCCATCTATGTTCACAGCCCAAATTTCTCACCAAGGAAGAGCGTGTTGCAGAAGCTCTGCGGAAACGCCAAGAAACAGCTGATGACACCAGAAAGAAGATGGAAGAAGAAAAAAAGAAACAGATGGATTTTTTAAGGGCAGCCAAGGACTCATTTTGTAAGCTCTCTGTTTGCATACTTTTCATCCTTAAATGCACTTATGAAGATATTCTCTAGGGTACAGACTACATCATTATAGTTATAATTGTCATTCTGGTGTACATAGAAGACTGTATTGAAAGATCTATATGTGTGTACTTTGCTTTCTGAAGTATGCCTTTATAGAATTAGGCTTTATTTTAATCAGATAAAGAAATTAGATATGTAATCAAATTTAAAGAATAGATACAGTACCAGCCATTGAGTAAAATGCAGAGCACAGACAGTCAGAGAAACTGTGAAGAAATCAGTTAAGAGACTGAAAAGAAGTGAATGATAAAAGTTTCACAATTCATGAATGCAAGTAGAGAAGATGCAAATAAACAGAATATGCAAGAAAAATAAGTGAAATTCTAAATAATAAACAAGAACAGAATAGCCATAGCCATTAAAAAAAATGCTGAATACGTCATCCATCTGCACACGATTATTTTGCTGGTAAAAGTATCGTATGTTAGATTACAAATGAATTTTGAACCATTTTTATTCTTATACGCCGTTTGGCGCACACCGACTTTTTGCGAAAGGTGAAGTAGGTTGTTGAGAAAGATCTTTAACGAGTAGATCTGTTTATTTTGTTTGTTTAGATGAAAGAACTACGTTTGAATTGGAAACTAACAGTTGTGTCGATATTGTAAACAAAGTATCGATACGTTGTGGTTTCCGTGGATTTTTATCGGAGCGACTAGACCTAACGGTCGAGTCCAATTTTTTTTAGGGTTTTCCAGAAATTTTCAGCTTTATCTTTTTGTATGTCAGAAACTAACAAACACACAATAAAAACAATAACACCCACAAGTTCTTTATTCAATTGTGTCTCAACACACAAGAAAATCATATTTATTGACAAACAAACAGACAAGTTACACATTTTGAAAGTCGCCTACAATAGCGAGATGGAAATTATCGTAAAAAATTATGTAGTGTGCTAAAGGTTAATATCGATGCTAAGTATGTTAAAAGTGTCCTGCACGTGCTACCATGGTGCAGACGAATAACATGACGCCACAATTGCAGTTAAAAGATGACTGCGCCACTATGGACATGCACCAAAGAGGAGTACCGTTCTGTTATCTTTTTTTGAGCAGCTAAGGAGTGACATCTATAGAAATTCATCTGCAAATGAAGGTACAGTACAGTGATGCATGCCTTTCACTCCATCAAGTGTATGAGGGGAGTAGGAAATTTCAAAATGGTGTGAGTTCTGTGATAGACCTACTGTTCGCAACCGGGTCAGGAACACTGAGTAGTAACCCCAGAGTCAATTGCAGTCATTGACTACCTCGTAAATAAAAATAGTTGATAGACTATGAGTGAAAGGCTTGCATCACCATATTGGACCTTCATTTGCCAATGAATTTCTATAGGTTTCACTCCTTCGCAGTTAAAAAAAAACAGATAGCAAATGCTGCTCCTCGTTGTTGCATGTCAATAGTGCGGCAGCCATCTTTTAACTGCAATTAGGACGTTATGCTGTTCATCTGCATCGTGAAGGCACTTGCAGAACACTCTTGACATCCTTAGCAACTATATTAACAAGCTACAAAGCAAAGGCATGGTTTTTCTAATTTCTATCCCACTTTTAAGGTTCTCAGTTGAAGACCTCTCATAATAAATTTTATGCAAAGATTTAAATATCTGTCCTTATGTATGTTGTTATTTTTATTGCAGTAGATGATCGTGACAGGGACAGAGATAGAGATCGTGAAAGAGAAAGGGAGCGAGAAAGGGAAAGAGAGAGAGAGCGTCGTGAGAGACAGATGAGACGTGAGAATAACAAGGATGATGGTGGTGGTGGTGGTGGTGGTGGTGGTGGTGGAGGTGGTGGTGGTGGAGGTGGAGGTGAAGACAGAAATAAAGTGAAGGATGTCAAGGACAAAGACAAAGAAGTTGAGGCAATAAGGGTAAAAAGTGCTTTTCATTCAAAATAATTATCTAAAGTTAAAGCAGACTGTAATCTGTTGAGAACTAAGTATCTTGTTTCTGTTTTTATCTACATATCAAATAAACAAAAAAATAGTTACTTAAAAACCCTTTGTCTTTATATCTTGGTTTGGTATGGAACCTCTTCTTCGACATTCGTTCTCAAACTACCCGCTACCAAGCCCTGAAAAGTGCTTTGCAAGTAGCAGGATGTAGTCTGGAGAGCGGAGTGCGTTGTGTTGTAGTTTACAGGTTGACTGCAATATTTGCACCTTTCAGTCAGACACATCCGACTTCAGCAGGCATTTTTTTGGTACCGGGTTAGCCTTTCCTTTTCGATCCCTTCTCCTTGGTAGATAGACTGTTGTCTAGGATCATCATGTGGAGGTGTAGAAGGGTCTTGGCAGCTCTCGTTCACTGGCCCTGACGCTTTGGGTCACTGACTGCTGCAGCCAAGTGAATTCAGGGCCCCCAATGTAGGAGGAAAAACTACACTATTCCGTCTTATCATTAAGGTAAACTGTATATATAGGAACTAATCAGCAATCCTACCTAAAAAACACAGAACATGCAAAGGAACATCTGAATGTAAAATAGGTTTATCAATGGGATCAAGAAGGAACCAAACAATATAACCAGACATCCAATTGAGGCGGCTAACATTTGTGGCCCAGAATAAAAAAAGGATTTTGTAAAACTCTATGCTAAAAATTAGTATTTTCTTGATTTTTGCACAGAGGGAATTATTTATCAAATCGGTATCAACATGCTGAGCAGTGCATGAACTGTAACGGTCAGTGACCCAAAGGTGACTGCTAACCTCAGGGCCAGTGACTCAAAACTGCCAAGATGATTCACCACTTCCACGTGGTGATCCTGGATAACAGGATAGACTGGCTAAGAAGAAGGGATTGAAGAGGGAAGGCTAACCCGGTACAGACTGGCTAAGAAGAAGAGATTGAAGAGGGAAGGCTAACTTGGTACCCAAAAATGTCATGCTTAAGTCGGATGTGTCAGGCCGAAAAGTCAAGCTGTAAACTATGATACAATGCATTCCGTTCTCTGGACTACATCCTGCTACTTGCAAAGCCCTCTTCAGGGCTTGGTAGCAGAAGCTTGAGAACAAACAATGAAGAAGATTTGTCAAGTCACTATCACTAGGGTCACTAGAGTCAATATCCAAATCTTTATTATGCACAGTGTCTGTATTCACAGAACTAGTTATGAATATCAGTTTCTTATTATAGTATTCAAGAAAATACTTATCATAGCTTAAATTGTAGCAGATGAAATAATACTCTTTTGTTGAATTCTTCCAGGAGCGTTACTTAGGCATTATTAAAAAACGCAAACGTATAAGGCGTTTGAATGACCGAAAGTTTGTTTTTGACTGGGATGCTGGAGATGATACCTCTCAAGATTACAACCAACTTTACAAAGAAAAGCACCAAGTTCAGTTTTTTGGAAGAGGAAATGTTGCTGGAATTGATATAAAGGTACGTTCTTGAAGTCTACTTTAAAGTGGGAATTGGTAGTATTGTTATCCATTCTTTTAGTGTATCATGGACTGTCAAAAATTAATTTTGTTAAAAAAAAAAAAATATGGTGTCAGAAAAGAAGAAGAATCAAATTATTTATCTGTAGTAGTTCTTCTACATTCTTCCACCCATACATACTCCTATAGCTCGTCCATCCATCTCTGTAGATCTATATTGTTCATTCTTTAGTAGGGCCCCCTCTCATATGGCGGATTTGGTTGCAGACTCAGACGAAAAGTGGAAATCTTTGCAAAGTGGAAAATAATCTTTGAGAGTAGTTGGAAGTCACAGATTTTGCCTTTGCAAAATGATTTTAAGTTCTGCACTTTTTTTTGTTTATGAGATTAAACAAAAAAGTGGGGATGGCATGGCCTAGTGGTTAAGTGGCACGGCTCACAACCGGCTGTTACCCCGGGGAAGCAAACCCTTAGAAAATGCAGGAGGAAGCAGACCCTTACATAAAATGCATGCTGAAGTCGGATGCACTGGGCTGACAGTCGCAAAATTAAAAAAAAAACCACAGTGCAACGCACACTGCCTTGGAGATTAGAGTAATAAGGCGAACGCAAAAAAAATTAAAAAAAACAAATTGCATGTCATTAGACACCCTTTTATACAGTGGGACATCACACAAAGCTAGCAGCAACACTGCTAGAGTTAATTAATATAAAGGATTCCTATTTTGTGTAAAAAGATTTAGTTATTCATTTAAACTTTTGGGGAGTTTGGACATAATCACAGTTGTTATGCAAGGTTTAATTAGTGCTTTGATTTTTCCCCACATTAGGCTCAGAAAAAAGACCAGTCTAAGTTCTATGGTGATCTGATGGAAAAAAGACGAACTGAGGCGGAGAA
The DNA here is from genome assembly GCA_036924085.1 of Ariolimax columbianus. Taxonomy (NCBI): domain Eukaryota; kingdom Metazoa; phylum Mollusca; class Gastropoda; order Stylommatophora; family Arionidae; genus Ariolimax; species Ariolimax columbianus. The sequence goes on from JAVGWX010000001.1 coordinate 54,899,918, forward strand.
AGACCAGGAAAAGTATGTTTTATTATGCTTATGGTTCATAGATTTAGCCATGTGTCTACTCTGTAGCAAATGGCTGCAGAAATTAATAACTTTTCCATTACATAATAAATCTACATCCGTGTATTTACTATTGCTGTAAATACGTCCTAGTTTCCACATTTTAATGTATTACGTCACAAACATTTAGACTTATTCATTTTTGAGTACATCAATTGTCTTGTAAATCCATGAAATTGCCACAAAGCACTGATAGTGTTCCTAACCAGATCGACATATCTGTTAGTTTCCACTACAAACAAATTTATAACATCTACATGAACAAAACTAAACAGACCTACCTCAGAAAAAATCGTTGCAACAATTTAACTTTATCACACTGCACAAAAAATTATGTTTGATTTCTGATAGCCAAATTATTCTATAACACGTCACGCTTGTTGACTTTGAGAGACACTAACCTGTTTTGTTGCTTGTTTGTTGTGTGTAGAGATATATATTAATAAAGAACTTGTTGGTGTTATTATTTTTATTGTGTGGGAATTAGTTTCTGAGATACAAGAAAATTAAGGTGATAGTGTTGAAAACATCACAACATATAGACTCACTCGCTTTTGGCGTTCTTTGATTGAAAAAACAAATATTATCAAAGTGGTTTATCATAATGATGATATCTGTCACTTTAGACTATGAATGTAATTATTGTATCTTATATAAACAAACTAAATAGAACTACCCCAGAAAAATCTGTTGCAGAAACTCAACTTCCCCAACTTCAAATCCAAGCGAAAAACAAGAAATCTTTTCCAAAAGTCTAAAACAAATTTCTAAATCGCCATTGTTTTTATTTAACCAAACAGGATAGAAGTTGGAACTCTCTATAATCAAATGAGCAGTATGTTTCGCTATTTCTATGGCATTTTCATGGTGGTTTATATACTAGGGGCTGGAGCTGGTGCCGTCGTATGTTATTGGAAATGGATGTAAATCTGTTCCGCCGTCTTTGCGCGTCGTTGGTGCGATTAATCAATAATGGGATAGCCTTCTAAATCCATGTGAAACAGAAACAAATTGTTTGAAAATATCTAAAGTCAAAATCGCTGTTGTATTGTTCTTGGTGTGGACGGAAATGGTCTCGTTTTCGATTCAGTCATTTCTATAGCAAAACCAGTGTTAACACAATGAATACACCGGTGAGTATACAGAGACAATGCCCATGAAGAATTTTTTTGCCAGTTGTTCAGTAAAAGTTATGTTTGCTGAAACAAAGTTGTATGATATTCTTTTCTCTGGATTGAGCTACTAGATAGTAAAACCTTTAATTGGAAATTAAATTAATTGTTTATCATCACATTTTTTTTTTACAATAACATATTTTATTAAAACCACCTTGTATGTTCATTTTACTTTTAAGGAAGAGACTAAAAAATGTGGCCTCTCGGGAAGCTAAGCAGCGTTGGGATGATCGCCACTGGTCTGAAAAACCAATGGAGGATATGGTGGAAAGAGATTGGCGTATTTTTAAGGAAGATTTCAACATCAGTTGTAAAGGTGGAAGGATCCCCAATCCCATACGTTATTGGAGAGAAGCTGACTTGCCCAAGGAGTTGCTTGATATCATTGACGAGATTGGATATAAAGTAAGATTACTAATAGTTTGTGCTCATAAAATACTAGCTCACTATGACAGTGATTTCATTTTTATTTATTTTTTCACATAATCCAATTCTATATTTTTCTGGTAAATTATGTAACTTAATGATTGTCAGCCATTCCTATTTAACCTAAATAGGTTCATTTATTATGTGCCTTCTCTTGTGTTTATATATTATTCTTATTAGGGGACCAAAGATGTATCAGTGGTTTAGCTGATAGCAGCCAATGACACAGCTAGCTGCTTGCCTCAGTGTCAGTGAACCATAGCTGATATCCTGTTCCACCCCCAAGTGTGTTGGCCCTAGAAACAGACTGCACTTGTGTAATCTTACTGGGGTAATAGAAGTTGAAGAAGGAAGGCTAACCCAGTTCCAAAAATGCAATGTTGAAACTGGATGTGTCAGGTCAAAAAGAAGCCTTGCTATAAAGTATGACACAGTGTCATATAATTTTTATGATGAACACCATAAACAGAAATATTTTTATTTTCTCTCCTTTATGACTTGACAAAACACAGTTAAAATGAGGTTGCCAGTTCATGCAAAACCCTCCTTATTAGTTGCCTTTAATGACATGTTTGCTGTTTTACTAATGCCACTTGTACTTGAGTTAGGTACTCTTGATGACTTTCTGTGGTGGCAAGTTCCAGTATCTCTCCTCACACCCCGAGGCATACTTGAGTAGATGAACCCGGCTCCTTCTGGCTGTAGTGCAATGCAGGGCTTCTCAGTAAGATCAACATTATGTGGATCACAGTGTCGATCCCACCTCATTTGCCAGACTGCCATGGAACAGCCTGTTTCCAAGGACAATTACTTGGAAGATAGATGGTGTCTTCATCATTATGTTTCACCTGACCCTGACTAACATAGTCTGATCAGTATGTTTTGTCTGACAGGATGCTAGCCTCCTCTTATCTCTCCATCAGTTTGGTGTAAAACTATATATATATATATCTTTTGCAAATAATACAATTTTAGTTTCATTGTTGATTTGTAAAGTTATGATATATTTATGCTCGTATGTATAAGGAATGAATTGTGTTTCTGTAATATTTTTTTAAATGCATATTTGTTCTAGCTATATTCTTGATGGTTTCTGTTTTCCTTCTTAATTTGTTAGATCTCATTGTGACCTGGCCACCTCAGTCACATTCTGTAATTATAAAGTTAATTTGTTTAAAATAATTTATCTTTGCGATTCCTCTCATAAATCAATTCACAGCCATGGCTTGTAGAAAAACCTCTGCACTGAACATAAGAACCTCATTATTTTGCAGTTACCAGATTTATATTCATTTACTTGAATGCCTTTGATCTGACAGGAACCCACCCCAATTCAGAAGCAAGCAATTCCTATTGGCCTTCAGAACAGAGATATCATTGGTGTGGCTGAAACTGGCAGTGGTAAAACAGCAGCCTTCCTCATTCCTCTTCTCAAGTGGATCATGGGATTACCTAAAATTGAAAGGTTAAGTTTTAATAGATTTTTTAATGAGATATAAACCTTTTTAAAGTACTGGGGTTGTAATGGGAAATTCTGTAGTCAAAGAAATCCATATAATCATGTTGAAAATTTGTTATTTTAGAAATACTCGTCTTTATAAGACGTTCCATATAGGATTTAACCACCACGGGTGTTGAAATTCTTGCTTGATTCCCTATCAAGCATTACCACTTTTGCTGCTGTCTGTTTCAAAGTCAAATCTGAATAAGAGTTGTATTGAATATCCACGTCTAATCCAGATCATGATCGTTGGTCTGATCAATAATAATTTCTCTGCTCTTGAATTCTTAATTACGTCATGCATAATGCTATAACTTTTGAATTTCGCAGAAAATGTAAATGTTCACCTAACAAAAATAACTCTACATTAAGCGAAAACTGTGCATACACCAGTTGTTCGACCATCTTTAGGTGAATCAAAATATGTAAACTTTTGTTCTAAACTAAATAGAGAAACATCAGTGTTGGACACTGAATGTCACAGAATCTGACTAGTTGATATTTTCGTGGAATCAATGCCTACCAGAACAGACTGTAAAGAAATATTATAGCCATCTTTGTAAATTATTTCACAGAATGGAAGATGCTGATCAAGGTCCCTATGCTATAATTCTTGCCCCTACTCGTGAGTTGGCCCAGCAGATTGAAGAAGAATCTGTCAAGTTTGGCAAAAATCTTGGCATCCGAGTCGTTTCTATAATTGGAGGTATCTCTCGTGAAGAACAAGGCTTCAAACTCAGACAGGGCTGTGAGGTGAGGTTACCACGTGTTCAAAATTGATATAATATATTTATGTAGAATGACAATATGATAACTGATGGACATTCAGAATATAAGAAAGAACGTACAATTTGATGTTTGAATGTACATGAAATTTCATAAGCCCTTATTTTTAACTCTTGCTGTTGCTTGTTATACCTTTTTTTTTTAATTTACAATACTTACTAGAAATTATACTATTTGATTATTTTAGTAAAACCATTTACTTTTGATTTAATCAGTAAACACAATATTGGTGTCATTTAGCTAAACTATTTCAGATATAATATTTCACTTTATGACATTTATTGTCCTCTTTTAAAAATTAAATGCTAAAAAGCTCAAATTAGTTGCTGTCAATGAAAAAAAATTTTTGTTTCTTTGAAATGATCATTTATGACATAATGATGTTGAATAGACTTTCTACTATCATAATATATATATATATATAAATACTTTTTCTTCTCGCTGCCATTGTATTGTCAGAGTAAACCATATACTTATTCTGTACATATACAATTTTCAGATTGTCATTGCCACACCTGGTCGTCTGATAGATGTCTTGGAGAATCGTTACTTGGTCTTGAATCAGTGTACATATGTGGTCATGGACGAGGCAGATAGGATGATTGACATGGGTTTTGAACCTGAAGTCAGGAAGATTCTAGATTATTTACCTGTGACCAATGAAAAACCAGACACAGAAGATGCGGAAGATGATACAGTTATGCTTCAAAACTTCAATACCAAAAAGAAGTACAGACAGGTATTATTTCTTTCTCATTTTTTCTCCTTGACTCCCACCATCTGAGCATTGCCATAGACCAAATACGCATCACAGACCTCACCTATGCTGATGACATAGTCCTAGTCGACCCGGACAATGCGGCTCTGCAACAGTCTCTCGAGAAACTGGATCTCAAAGCAAGGGGGAAACTGAAGCTAGTAAATTTGTAGCCACAGTAGTGGCAAAAATGAGTACATTTCTGATTGTTTCAAATATATTTGTCCTTTCTGTGATTTGGGGAGGCAGAGGAAGCTACGAAGGCTACCAGTCACTATCTCATTAACTTTTAGCGCACTCAGGTCAAGAATTTCTCTGGACTCACTCAGCATTCAAAAAAAGAGTGTGTGGATTTTTTTTTTTTTTTCCACGGAGACACTCCCGACAGCCATTTTAAAAATGTTGAATATGTCACCATATATACACGATATTTTTCCGGTTAAAGTATCGAATGTTAGATTACAAATGGCTTTTGAACAGTTTTAATTTTGTATACGCGGTTTGGAGCAAGCTGACTTTTTGCGAAAGGTGAAGTAGGTTGTTGGGAAAGATCTTTATCGAGTAGATCTGTTTATTTTATTTGTTTAGATCAAAGAACTACGTTTGAATTGGAAACTAACAGTTGTGTCGATATTGTAAACACAGTATCGATACGTTGTGGTTTCCATGGTTTTCTATCGGAGCGACTAGGCCAAGCGGTCGAGTCCAAATTTTTTTAACGATATTTTTATAAATTTTCAACTTCTTCTTTTTGTATCTCAGAAACTAACAAACACACAACAAAAACAATAACACCGACAAGTTCTTTATTCAATTGTGTCTCTACACACAAGAAAATCATATTTATTGACAAACAAACAGAAAAGTTACAAATTTTGAAAGTCAACTACGAAAGCGAGATGCAAATTTTTCGTAAAAAATGATGTGGTGTGCTAAAGGTTGAGCTGAATATCTAGCATAATGAAGTTTTTAATACATCCTTCCCTATGATGCAGAAGAAATGATATAGACTAGACTCACTGACAGTATCTCTGAACCTCATTGATGTTGCTTTCTGTGAGCACTTGCTTCAAACTGCTTAGCCTGGCACACTGTCATCACACATAGTGCTTACATTGTCGAGCAGAGAATCATTGCTGGGGGGGGGGGGGGGGGAGAGAAACTGAGCTGCACGAAACAGGGTCCAAGACAGCCCAATTATCAACGTCATCCATTTGTGCCCAATGTTTGGTAAAAATTTATAATGCTCAGATCAGACTACATCTGATTACACATATCAAATGCTGTCACCATATTTACTTGCAATGATCAACTATTATTAACTATTAATCCTCTATGACCTTTTATAGGACTACCTCTGTTTAAGAATTCAGTTTTTTTTCTCCAGACGTATATTTGATTTGTAAAATGTAGCGTACTTTTTAGAATCAAATTAGCTTTTAAATATTGGTTATCATTCTCCAATCTTCTTTTACTGATAGATAAATTATTGTTTAATTTATAGATAAAAAGGTGCTCTTAGTTCTGAGTTGGTCATGTGTTTTATTTTGTGTATGCTATGAGTGTCTGTTTCACAATCTCAACGCACTTGGTTTGAATCACTCGTGTTCAGTTTTGCAGACATGGATTTTTTTTTGCTTCTCCGCGTACAAAAAGTAATAGCAACCTACCGTATAACAGCCAAATAGGTTGGCGATTGTAAAAAGCGATGTCCTGCAAAGAACATGCTACTTACTTTTTACGAATATCTTTTACAGCTTGACATTGTTTTTTCATTTGCTTATTCTTCTACCAGAATTACATTTTTAAAATAACCTTACATTATTGGCTTCTGCCACAAAAATGTATATATCTGTTTCTTGTACTACAGACTGTCATGTTCACTGCAACAATGCCTCCAACTATTGAGCGTCTTGCTAGAACTTTCCTGCGGCGACCAACTGTGGTTTACATTGGTAACGTTGGCAAGCCTGTGGACAGAGTTGAACAGATAGTCTACATGGTTGGTGAGAATGAAAAGAGGTATGAATTTGCAGCATTTGTTATCTTGCTATATGAATTTGAAGATGATACTTCTTCTTCGTTCGTTCTCAATCTCCCGCTACCAAACCCTGAAAGGGCTTAAGTAGCAGAATGTAGTCCAGAGAACGGAATGCATTGTGTCGTAGTTTACAGCTTGGCTGTGATATTTGCACCTTTCGGTCCAACACATTCGACTTCAGCAAGCATTTTTTGAGTACTGGGTTAGCATTCCCTCTTCGATCCCTTCTCCTTAGCCAGTCTGCTCTGCTGCAGCCTGTTATCCAGGATCACCGTGTGGAGGTGTAGAAGGTTCTTGGCAGTTATGGTTCGCTGGCCCTGACGCTAGCAGTCAGCTATGGGTCGCTGACCACTGCAGCTCATGCGCTGCTCAGCATCTTGATCCCTGAAGATGATACACTATGGTACTTGAATGTCTTTAGAAGAGCACAAATTGAAGGTGTAGTCAAGAGGTAAGGCACACGTCTCTCAAAGCAATGAATGGAAACAGTGGGTGATCAAATCCCACAAGTTTCAAGCAACCCCGATTCTCAAAAAGATCAGAGTGCTGCATCCTGAATTACCTCCAGTTTTCTTGACTGATCGTCTTGCCACTGCCCAAAAGTAGCTCAGGACAAGACAGTGAGGTTGATGACCAGCGCAGTTTCTTTCTCATTATAATGCAAATACAGCACAAGTTACATCATCAAGACAAAAAGCCATATATATATATATATATATATATATATAATAATAATAATAATAGCTGTCCATCGTTGTCAATGAGGACCGCCGACATCATCCTTGTCACAATTTTCGCTGTTGAATGTGAGTGCGCATGTGGCTAAACAGGCCAATGTGGGCACGAAAACATCTGCTACATATCGGGCACACGAGGTTTGTAGAAGGTGATGGTGTTCCCGCTGTTCGGGATTTCCGGGTCTCGCGTCTGCTCTGGGCTTTCACAACACGGTCGTCTTCGCCGGTAGCTACACCCGCCTTGACTGCGCTTCTCCAGTCAGATCTGTTTTGCGCAAGACATTCCCAGGTGTTGATGTCTATCTAGCAACTTTTCAGTGAGTCCTTCAGACCGTCTTTAAATCATTTCTTTGGGCGCCCTCTCTCACGCCATCCCTCTCTCAGCTCGCCGTAGAGAAGCTTCTTTGGGAGCTGCTCATCTGACATACAGACGAGGTGTCCGGCCCATCCCAGTCGTGCTTTTTCTAGCAGTGCATGGATGCTGTGCATGTTAGCCCTCGAGAGAACCTCGATGTCAGTGACACAATCTTGCCATCGGATGTGGAATATTCGCCTCAGGCAACCTGTGTGGAAGTGGTTTAACCTTCTTGCATGTCCAGAGTATACAGTCCAGCTTTCGCAAGCTTATAGTAGGGTTGGAATGATGGTTGCACGGTAGACTTTGAGTTTGGTCTTGACGCTGATGCCACGACGTGCCCAGACCATCGAGCGCATTCTACTAAAGGCTGTGCTGGCCTTTGCTATTCTGCTTGCCACCTCATCGTCTAGGCTAACAGATCTCGACAGATATGTGAATTTGTCTACGACATTTAGCCTCTGCCCGCTGACTGTAGTCTCTGGTTTTGTGTACGGCATGCCTGGTGCTGGTTGGTACATGACCTCTGTTTTTTGTGCATTTATGGTCAGGCCAAAATTGTCGCATGCGGCAGAGAACCGGTCCATTCCAACCTGCATATTCAGTTCTGAGTTGCTCATTAGAGCGCAGTCGTCAGCAAATATAAGTTCCCTGATTATGTCGCCAGCCACTTTGGTTTTGGCCTTCATTCTTCTGGGATTGAGTAACTTGCCATCTATGCGGTACTTTATGGGTATTCCAAGCTCCAGTGTTCTGAAGGCGTCTGTTATTATGGCCGCAAACATCATGCTGAACAAGGTCGGGGCGAGTACACATCCTTGTTTTACTCCGTTTGATACTAGAAACGTTTTAGAGATTGCACTGCTGTCCAGTACACGAGCACACATGCCTTTGTGTAGCTGTTTCACCATGGTTATGAACTTGTTGGGGCAGCCAAACTTGGACATTATCATCCACAGCCCTCCTCTGTTTACTGTATCAAATGCCTTTGTCAAATCAATAAATGTGGTGTACAAGGCATGATTTTGTTCCCGACACTTCTCTTGTACTTGGCGAGCGGCAAAAATCATGTCCACTGTTCCTCTGCCGGCTCTTAACCAACATTAGCTTTCTGGGAGATGGTGGCTTTGTTCAAGGTGTTTGTTGAGCCTGTTTAGCAGTAAGCGCGCTAGGATCTTGCCTGTTACAGAGAGTAGGGATATTCCACGATGGTTGTCATATTCCTGACTAATGTGAAAGAAGTGATGCAATGAAGTATATAACAGTGTATTTTTAGTCGTGAAAGGCAGACTTAATGTGTACAGTTTCGATGGGACAAGCATGGCCGAAACTTGACCCGGTCAAAAGCTAGTGTCGCTCCGTGCTGTATCGTGACCCAGATAGCATGAACACCGAAACGGAGGTCATCCTGACCCGGTCAAATAGACGGTATTCCAGAAAGGAGCTCATTGCGCTTCGATCAGCACACTACGTCCCTTCAAACTCAGATCTACATCTGTTGCGTCTGCTGGAAATACACTTAACCGAGGAGGCATCGGAACTCACAGGTAAACAATCAAGGCGAAAGACCAGAGGAAAGAGAGGTGGAAGAAGAATACATAAACAAATGCACTCAGACACAGATACCTCAAAGCTCCACCCCAGCGATAAAAGAGAAGGGAAGGGCTACCGAGAAAATGAGGCACACGCTGACACCATACTGTCTGCATCCGAACCCTTCACTAGAAGTCTTGACAATGTCTTGCCTCTAGAACATGTTGAATCCGGACGAGAGAGTGAGAAAGATCTTGCGCACATCTCCCTCACTATAAACACATTGCGCAACTCACGACATCACCCTACAGATCACACCCCGACTAGCAACTCGCAACTGGCAGGGCCCCCAAACTACAGCGACGGAACAGGCAGAAAACGATCATGAAAACTACCCATCACGCTTGCAACATGGAATGTCCGCACGCTACTGGACACGCCAAAGCGAACAGACCCGAACAATGGACAGCACTGATCGCCAGGGAACTGGCTAGATACAACATCTGTATAGCTGCCCTGAGCGAGACATGACTGGCAGAGGAAGGGCAGATCACAGAAGAAGGCGCTGGTTATACTTTCTTCTGGAGCGGCCGCAGCAAAGAAGAACGCCGTGAAGCTGGAGTTGGCTTTGCCATCAAGACCAACATGGTCGACAAGCTCACAAGCATGCCCAGAGGAATTAATGATCGCCTGATTACACTGCGTCTCCCCCTAATAGGAGGGTGCCATGCAACACTTATCAGTGCATACGCACCCACAATGACAAATCCTCAGGAAACAAAAGATAAGTTTTATGAGGACCTTGAGGCGCTCATCGCTGCAGTCCCCAAATCTGACAAACTGGTCATCCTCTGTGATTTTAACGCTAGGGTTGGCACAGACCATACAGCCTGGGAGGGGGCCATTGGCAGACATGGTATCGGAAAATGCAATAGTAACGGACTGCTCCTTCTGAGGACAAGTGCCGCAAATGAGCTACTCATTACAAACACAGCTTTCTATAAATACCACATGGATGCACCCAAGGTCCCGCCACTGGCTCCTCATTGACTACATTATCATCAGACATAGGGATCGGGCGGATGCTATAGTAACGAAGAGCATGTGTAGTGCAGAATCTTGGACCGACCATCGACTTGTCATTGCCAAACTAAACTTCAAGATCCAGCCCAAAATGCGCCCCCAGGGAAAGAAACTACAGAGGAGGCTAAATATCTCTCAGCTGAAATACGAACCCACGAGAGGAGGCTTCCAGGAAGAGCTTGAGGGCAGACTATCTGAGCTCCGTTTTGAAAAGAACGACATCGAAGAGAACTGGGCATCATTGAGAAACACACTCTACGATACAGCTGTTAAACACATTGGCCCACTCACGCGCAAGCATAAGGACTGGTTTGACGAGAACGATCTAGAAATACAGGGCCTTCTCGATGCAAAACATGAAGCGCACAGGGAATACCAGAGGGACACACCATGTCCGGCAGCAAAAGCTGCCTTCAATACTGCTCGCAAAGCTGTCCAGACCAGGCTTAGAGAGATGCAAGACTCCTGGCTCAGCAAAAGAGCTGACGAAATTGAGATGTTCGCCGAGCGTCATGACACAAAACGGTTTTACGAGGCACTGAAAGATCTCTACGGCCCGCATCCCTCTAGTAATACTCCAGTTCACAGTGCAGATGGAGCACTGCTAACAGATAAGGTTCAGATTCTAGACAGATGGGCAGACCACTTCTGCAAAATACTAAACCACCCATCGTCCATAAATGAGGAGGCCATCCGGCGAATGCCGCAGGTGGAACTGAACCTGGCGGATGAATTCATCACTGAGGAGGAAGTCGACAGGGCAATCAGTTCACTATCTATAGGAAAAGTTCCAGGAGCGGATGCAATACCAGCAGAGGTATATAAGACAGCTGGCCCATCCCTCACATCCCTCGCAGGAGCTAAAGGACGCCTCAATCGTTCACCTGTACAAAAGAAAAGGCATATATATATATATATATATATAAACTGTAGAACCCGAAATGGAAATCATGAATAGTCAGAGCTGGGACATTGTGCAAAGGATGGCTACAGATCTGGTGAAGTGGAAGAAGTTTGTCACTGTTCTTAAAGATCTCACCAGATGTAATGTTGTTGCTGTTGAATACCTACAATGAGTAGGTTTACTCTTTTGTGCACCATGAAAAGGTCGTTAAGTGGCGGGTTGTCGTAGCTTTCCTCACATCCTAAGCGTGCTGCTGAAGATGAACCTGGGTCCTCCAGGCAGGTGGTGCTATGCTTGTCTTCATCAGCTTGTCGTTCACTACTACGGGGATCATGTTGACCTCACCTTGTTAGCCAGACTGTTGTACTCGAGAACAGCCCATTTCCAGAACGACAAACGAGAAGGTCATGTGAGGGTCTTGGCCAGTATATTTCTCCTGACCCTGGCTAACATTGTCTGATCAGTGTGTTTTGCCTGACCAGACGTTAACCTCATCGTCCCACCAGATGTAATGGTCACTGACTACTTTGTCAGTCACTGACCAAGAACCTATGAAGAGACGGGCACCTGAAACTGAAGGAGATATTGTTAGTTCATCTAGTCACATTCATATAATCACCTGGTATAGAAACAAGAGCAACTGATTGTATGTTATGATTGTTCCATAGCTTTAAAATTAAATGTTATTTTTTGTGGTTAAAAGGCAGAAAATTAATTCATAAAGAAAATCAAAGTAAAGACCTAAATAAGAAACTTGGCTGAGAATCAGCAAAGTATTTCAGCATATCTCATCAGAGCAGCAGGCAAAGTTGTTACTTACTTGCTTATTTTGCCATCCACTTACGCTGAAGTTGCCATTTTTAAGACCAAGTGAATTTTGTTGATTGTTGTCGGTTTGTGTTGCAGTATTCTGTTATGTCATCTATCGATACCATATAGTTTTCCTCATGCCTTGTAACTAGATCTTTTATCTTGTGTTAAATCTGTGCTTCAGGTTGCATTCTCACGAGATGGCTGGACGTCCTATTTTATGTCTTATGTATTCATCACAAATAGTATTTCTCATTCTATCTCTCTTGGTGACATTGATGATTTTTCTCAGACATTTCATTTCACATTGGTTTTTTTTCACTCCCTGTGCCTTGGATAAGTACCAAGTTTGACACTGGTACCAAATAATTGGTTGAAATATACTGTTTATCAGTTGCCAAAATTGGTATATATTAAAAAGAAATAATAAATTTCATCTGTTGCAATTATCATTGAAAAAAAACTATCTACTTTAATCTATTTTTAATAGAAAGAAACTGTTGGAGATTCTACATAAAGGCATTGAGCCTCCAATCATCATTTTTGTCAACCAGAAGAAAGGTGCAGATGTGCTTGCAAAGTCTTTGGAGAAAATGGGGGTAAGTACATTGAGATAACAGCAGATAGATAGTAAAATACATGAAAATAAAGAGTAAACTTAGCACCTGATATATCCAAAAGGACTTGGTATGTGGTTGAAAGGGGCATGCATTGCCAAAATCAGGCATAAATACCTAAATAACAACAAAAGGATGGATGGTAAGCATCTGTTTTCATTTGTGATGTTCTCATTTGTTTATTTTTTATAAAGACCTTTTGGTCGAATTTCAGCACTTATTGTTACTATTTCTATGTATAAAGTGTTGTCGACCTAATGGTGTCTTAATGGACACAAAATAAAAAAAGGAATATACTACTTCACAATCTAAAAGTATTTGCGAGATGATGAAGTGTCACTCCACATCACACCAGACCGAGACCTAGTACAATGAAGTCTCAAACACTTCATCCCTTAAGGCATTGTCTGCTGTGGAACACCATTACCTTTTATGTCTTCTTCTTCAATGATCGTTCTCAATCTACCGCTGCGAAGCCCTGAACAGCGCTTTGCAAGTAGCAGGATGTAGTTCAAAGAACAGAATGCATTGTGTCGCTTGACTGCGCTACTTGCACCGTTCGGTCCAACACGTGTTTTCGGCAGACCTTTTATGTAAAGTAGCAGCAAAATCACTGCACTCTGGACAGACCTATAGGTGCTCAATTTTTGTCATAAAATGGTAAGGGAATATATAGCAACTTAAAGGAGCGACAATTTGCTGGATTTTAGAGTTGGTGAAAACAGGCATTTGATAAATTTTATTTACTAATTTTCAGCACAATGCCTGCACATTGCACGGAGGCAAAGGTCAAGAGCAGAGAGAATTTGCCCTGGCCAGTCTTAAAGGGGGCAGCAAAGAAATTCTGGTGGCAACAGATGTTGCTGGTCGTGGTATTGACATCAAGGATGTGTCTGTGGTCATCAACTATGACATGGCTAGGAACATTGAAGGTAATATCAAAATCCTCCATTTCACGATTCTTATATTTTGTTTTATTATTGTTTCAGCCAATTAAACAATCTTATTTGTTTGGAGAAAGTTGTTCTAAAATCAATATTTTATATTCCACTTTCTTCTTTGTTTCTGTTTTTAAAAAAAATTCGAAATGATGACAATGAAAGGAAATTGATACCACTTATGATAGATTAATAAATAAGGGCATTAAAAAAAAAGCTAGATAGCAAAGGAACCCTGAACCCCGGCTAAATCAGAGGTAAAATGGCCATTTAGTTAACTATATTTATATTTAACTTTGGGTATTTTTGATGATTGGAAATTGAGCATTTGAAGACTTTTTTTCTATTTAACCCATTCAATGCCAGCTGATCAGAAAAACTCATAAACTGAATTCCCTGGGCAAGGGGAATAACTCCGCAAAAATTAGACGTGCCTGCGCAATAAAATTAATAACAAATACAATTTTAAATTTATTTGTGTGATTCAAACTCCAGTTTACAGATAAATTGAAGAGGTACTCTTCTATGCACATGTTTTTTGTGAGTGTCATGTATGTTGGATGCGAAAAATTAAACAAGGGAAGAAAAAAAAAAAGTGTCAATATAAAATGTCTGTTCTCACTCTTGTCAATTTTGCTGATAAATGTTCAAGCGAAAAGCAATCTTCCTTGGTTCATTGCAACTAGTACATCTTTCATCTTCTTCTCCAATGTCTGACTTTCCAGTATACACTTCAAAGTTATAGAGGTATATAGTATGAGGATCTGCGGCACACCAAATTGTAATTCCTCAAGGATCTTTTTTTCCCTAAAATTCTGATGCATTGGTTTGCTCTGCCAAGTACTCAAAAAAGGTTTGAAGTAGAAATAATGAAAGTGAAAGGTAATCAAAAGCAGAGTAATGTTGATCTGGATCTATGTCATCTGCAGGACCTGTTTCCTCACTAAATCCTTCAATAATGATATTACCCTGTTGCTTTGACCATTCTCTATCACCACTAGGGCCTGCCTGTGGGGCGGGTCACGTTGTCACCGTCTTCTACCGATAATTCATCATCACTACCAAGGCCAGTGTCGCTACTTTCATTTTCGAAGTCCTGAGCTCATTCCTCATCAACGTCCGATTCGTTCTCATTCTCTTCAATTCCATCAACATATTCGTAACCACTATCGTCTGACTCATAAGTATCTTCAGTCCGCACCAAGTTTTGAAGAAAATTTGTCATTTTCAAAAAATCACGGCTCGAACACTATAGGTTTCTCTTATTTTGTGTTGTAGTCAAAAGTTTCTAGCAATGTTAATGTGAATATAGCTGCGACCTGTGGTTTAAAAATTGTTCCCCTTGATAGTAAATATGAGAATTAAAAAGTGTATTAGACATCAGCTTTTGAGATGATCTGTAAACTGCAATGGTAGCCACCATTACTGGTAGTCACATGAAGGCTAAATTTAGCATGTCTATTCGCAGGTAAAACGAAAGGAAAAATAATTTAAATCAGTATATCCACGGCGGCCGACCGGCCGGGCTGGGAGTGAGAGATAGCGGCTGTCGCTGACCGGGCTGGGATTGAATGGGTTAATGTGCATGGATGTGTACACATTAAAAAAATACACACTAAGACATCATAAAATATTAAGAACAGTACTAAGAGCAAAATTTGAGAAAACCGAACCTTAGCACTTTGAACCCATGACACTGTTGCACCGGTGTGGTGTGTGTAAATACCCCACTCCTTGGGCCACCTATGATTCGGTATGTCAGATGGACCATTAATGTACGGCGTATTTTGGGATGTACCGCTTAGATTATGGCCATAATATCATGACACATTTCCGAAGATAATAAATTTGATAGCATCCAAGAAATAGGAAATTGTGGTGATGTAATCGGGATGGAAAGTAGTTTTGGAAATGGCTGTTTAAAAAGCTAACGACAGAACATGAAAATGACATGCTTATTTGAATGATGGCACATGTGATCAAGCAAGAACTGTTTCTGTCCCTCAGAGGATCAATGGGGGGGGGGGGGGGGGGGAATCCTCCGACATAATGCATCAAATACATTTGATACAGGATGGTCTTCAATAAATATATTCCACATTTTACTGGCATAACAAATTGAAACATTGGAGATGATCAGGTCAGTCAATTTGCGATACAATAATGAAATTAGAGTGAATAGTTTTGTCACAGTAAATTGCTTTCCTTAGATGTCTGTTACTGAGTGGTGGCCAGGGTTCAAAGGGTTAAGGAATGATCATCAACAACATGAAAATAAAAACAATTGCAGTACTAATATAAATTACATATTTTTAAAACACTTTTGCTTATAGCTTCTTTTGATGAACAAAATTGGTATTCTGCATCTTACACACACTGTTCATTTGACTTTTATAACCATTTTTACTGTTTGGATGTTTCAGACTACACTCATCGTATCGGTAGAACTGGTCGTGCTGGTAAAGAAGGTGTGGCAATAACATTTGTTACAAAGGAAGATAGCGCCACCTTTTATGACCTCAAGCAAGTCTTGCTGCAGAGCTCTGTATCCAGTTGTCCTCCTGAGCTGGCTAATCACCCTGAGGCACAGCACAAACCAGGAACTGTAGTCCAGAAGAAACGCAAGGATGAAAAAGTTTACATCGCTTAATATGCTATGATATTTTCAAGTTTATGAATGCCTTTGTTCTCTTATTTTGTGTTGTAGTCAAAAGTTTCTAGCAATGTTAATGTGAATATAGCTGCGACCTGTGGTTTAAAAATTGTTCCCCTTGATAGTAAATATGAGAATTAAAAAGTGTATTAGACATCAGCTTTTGAGATGTTGTAAAATGTATCACAGAAACTTTTGAAAGTGACTTTGAAACGAATGTAAGACCTCCTTCAAAAAACTAAACTATGGCCATGCTTATCCCCAAATTCAATACACAGAATAATCAGTTGGTACTCATATTCTCATAATCTAAGCTTTGTTTTTTTTTCTTCATCATGGTAATGAAATATTTGCATTTGGACACTTCTTTTATATTTTCAGAAATGTATGAGCTCAGTCAGCTCGAGTTACCTCATGTGTTTTGTTTCTGCTCTTACTTTTTAGATTTGCTTATTATTGGCTGTGGGTAGCATTTCTGTATAGTCTTTGAATGGAATCCATCTTATGTATGAAGTTCACATATGGTTGAAAACACAAAAAATTGATTAGGAAATATTTGTTGTCTCAACCTTTACAGATGGAACAGTATACTGTGTTTACAATAAACAATAATGGCATTGGTAACAAAATTATCATTGACACTGAATATAATAACACAACTTAATTAATTCTGAGGGTAAACACTCCAGCGAACACAAAATGACTCTCATAAACATCTCATAAGTTCAGTTCAGTTTTTCGTCCACTTGAACTGTAAAGTGTTGTGAACAGGTTAAGCCGTCTTTCTTACACCAAGTATGTAGCATTGACCATTTTGTAAGACCAATCTGTTGTAGGATCACCCTGCCGTCATGTGACCAGCATTAAAGCCAGAACCTCTTGTGTTGTAAGTATGCACCAGAAGTTGATATTGTGACATTTGTATAAGATGACTGAACAATCTACTCAGAAATGTAGTCAACACAAAGGGTAGTTCTCACCATATTCAATCTCTCAGTGTGACACCAATGACCTTTTGCAGACATTTCATTTCACAAGTAGAAATCTTATGCTCCAGATCAAGACCACATCTAACACCGATGGCAAGAGTTGGAACAAATATACTGGTTACCAGTTGTTGTTTTATGGCCAAACTAATGTTCAGTGTTTTAAGCAGCAGTGACAATTGTTAAGTCACAGCAATGGTCCTTTATCAAGCATACTATTATCTGCAAAAATACTACTGAGGTAGCAGAACTCATGCAACCGCTTGTGACATTGTTGACACCAATACTGAGTGGAACCAGAGACCTACTAATCTGCATCTCATTTGGCGGTTATATCTTTAGGTTTCCTCTTCAGCAGCTTATACAATATGATAGTGTCAAAGAGAGTTCCATATGTGATTCCTGTTCAGTTTAACCTGCCTCCCCTGTAGATTAAGGGCAGACTCAGAAGCAAAATCACCCGCCATGCTGAGACAATGTTCAGATGAAGGCTTCTTCTACTACCATTTATTGATATATTAGTATGTTATGTTATTATGACTTTGTACAGTTAGCATTCATATATGTTTTATCTGATGTTTGGCGAAGGAAAAAAAAATGTAAAAATCTGATGTTTAACTTTAGGGGCAATGAAAGCAAATTCATTTGATTTTGTTCAAAATATGTAACAGCTGTATCATGAGATCAACAGGATAGCAAAGAATTTCTTATCTTAAGACTCTCAAGTATACAAGGAAACAGAAGAAGGGGAGCAGCAAGGGTATTCTTTATCTGCTTCTTGTGCCACTACTGCCGTTAGTTCTATTGCAGCATCGAAGAACTGTGTGTACCATTTCAGCAGTGGATTAATACAGTTTTGAGGAGAGGCGGTTGTTTGAGCAGTTAGGATACTGGCCTCTTAATCAAGAGGCAGAGGATCAAAATCATAGTACGGTTAAGCTTCAATATGGAGTAAAATAAAAACATTGCATACAACACTGTGTGACAACTGCAGTGACCCTTATTCCTTGGTCTTATAATGTATCTTTCCTCACCCATCCGAAGGACTCTTGCAGTGAAAATAAACACCAGTAATAGTTTAAAAAAATATGTTTATAGACTAATAAATGACTGAGCATTACGAATAATTGTATTTAGCCAAAAGGACATGGTTTGCTACATTCCTTGGACCTGTTCTTCTTCTTCTTCTACATTCATTCTCAATCTCCCGCTACCAATCCCTGAACAGGGCTTTGCAAGTAGCAGGATGTAGTCCGCAGAACAGAATGCGTTGTGTCACTAGTTTACAGCTTGACTGAGATATTTGGACCTGTAATTCCCATCAGCAGACACCAGAAATGGGAGATGTAAAAAGGATATAAATGAAGAAGAAACATCAGCAGAATGTAATGCTGCAGTATGTCAAATCAGTCCACTCAAAGTATATGTGTTGTCAGTACTCTCCTATATGGAAGCGATACTTGGACAACTTATGCCAGACAAGACCACGGGTTTAACGTCCCTCCATCTACAGCGCTAGTGATCCATTCCTAGAATTCTGTGGAGGAACTGAGTAACAAATGCAGAGGTGCACTCTTGCACCAGACTTTGATGCCTTGGTCATGTTCCCCACATGAAAGATGATCGCATCTCTAAAGATATCCTTAATGGACAGTTGGCAGATGGCAAAAGAACAATCGGCTGACCACAGCTGAGGCTCAAAGATATGTGTAAATGCAACAGGAAGGCACTGGACGTGAGTCTGACATCCTGGAAGACGAAGCTGCAGAACCATCCAAGTGGAGATGTACCCTAAAAAGCCACCTCATGATGGGTGAATAGAAGCTCTTATAACACTGAGAAGTGAAACAACAATGCCGCAAGGAGAAAGCAATCCCAAAACTCAGAGAGTTACCATTTTAAGGTCGTATCACCTTGTAGTCATTCATAACTGAAAAAGTGCTACCACACAAAGAAACATGATCGTTGACAACCTTAGTGTGAGGTTAGTGTGTAGAAATAGAACCAAAATGTGAAACTTGCACCTTCAATATATAACTCAATTTTGGATAAATCCTAATTGTGGAAATAGAGATATTGTGTTACTTGACATTTTGTTAAAGGTTTTGAGTGTTGAAGTATAAAAATAAATATTGACCAACAAATATTTTTCTGTACAATAAAACACAAAAATAAAAAGTATATCTTGTTATTGAGTTCAGAGGGAAGAGAATGGAAAGCTAGGAAATCGATGGTGGTTGGTCTGTTGTGTCAGCTCTGTAAATGCTTTCATACTTAGAAAGCTACTCCACACTCAGGTTTTAGATCTGTGTCAATGACAGGTGTGCAATGTCATGATTTGGAGAGTCTTCTATTTTATAGGGGTTACACTGCCCTGTTTGTTGTATAACATGCTGTATGTTGCAGTGGTGCTAGTCTAGTCTTTGTCACATGAAGAACTGTCTTGGAAAGCTCTCTGGTAGTTTTTACTTGCTAATTTTGTTCCATGTTATTTGTACTGTAGAAAGTATCATATTTTCTACCTCAAGATTTGGAAATATAATAATTTTCCATACATTACAGTTTCAATATCTTTGTCCTTGAACTTGCTAAGTAATTGTTTTAAAGTTAAGAAAGGGAAGTACATTTCTTAATCACACTCAAATAACATGACATTATGCTTTTCCTGGTTTCAAAAGAACACATAGTGGGGACATTATATAGGATAAAAGGGATATACTGAAAGCAGTCCATGATAGCACTGCAAGTATTGCATCAGCAATCCAACGAATGTTGAAGTTCAAAATAACATGTAGCTCGAGTTGGGATGTGTGCAACCAGTGAGCTGTTGAAATGATTAGTATCCATACCATTCATCATTTACAAAAAGAGGCTGAGCTAATATGAGTCTGCTCAGAGTGCAGTAATGTTGATTCAACATAGCATATATACCTATATTAACAAAGTATTTACGGGATTGCATAACAAATGCAATTTATAACCACTTGATAATAATAAAGTACAGTTTGTAGATTCATTTCATGCTTGCTACAACAAAGTAGCTCATATCATTATTGGGGGCCGATGATGTAGCTCAGTGAATAAGCTGACAGCAGTCAGCGACTCATGGAAAGGCAGCAACGAAGACAACTAACCAGTTCACCTCATAAACAAACCGCGGCCTCATACAACAAAGTCTCTAACACTTCATCCACGACAGTAATGTCTGCTATCGGACCACATTTACATTAAATTGCTTGGCACATTTCCAGGACATATTGTATATTTGTGTTCAATCTGATCTTATTTTGGGAATGAGGATGCAGCACAGTGAATGAGCTGTGAGTCGCTGGCTGCTTGCATGAGCGTCTGTGAAGCAGAGCTGACCAAGACCCTATTTGACCTCCAAGCGGTTACTCTGGAAACAGGCTGCACTAGTGTAGTCTGGCTAAGAGTATAGGAATCACAGTGGGAAGGCAAACCCCTACCCAAAAAAGTTATCTGAGACCAGATGTGCCGGGCTGAACGACACACATATCACAGCCTCGCTGTAAACTACAACACAACATTGTTTTCAGGATGAATGAAGAAGAAGAAGAATATCATTATTTAACAAAGTAGTTTTGCACATTTGTGTTCTTTCCCAAAACAGCTCTCAGCATCTCAAAAGTCTTTATGACAGTTTTCCTAGGATAATTTAATACAACAATGCTGTTCCTTCAAATCAAACTTGAAAACTGTTTCAACATATGCTTGCGCCTTTAAACACTGTTCTAACAATTAACATATGCTATTTCCTTCTGGCCTGTTATGTAAAAAATTGACGTAATTTCACTCCAGGTAAACTCATAGGTACTGAGTCTTCAGCAAGTGATTAACAATGTTGATACTGATGGTTCCAATAGTCTTATGGTTGTATGCATATATTTCTGCTATATCCTCTGTCAGCCAATCCTGCACAATCTCTCACAAATCTTGTAAAAAAAAGTACAATCATATTTTCATTTTGATATCTCATGTCTGCCTCAAGATGTATCTACTGGAGTTATGTTCTTTTAAATCACTCATGTTTTGGACACTCAAAACTGACTACCATTTGCATACACACTACCCAAATCGGAACGCCAGAGGTCAGCGTCTACCTGGACTAAACATTCTTTCCCCCACCCCGTTTTACTTTGTTGAGACGGGGAGTGTCCTTGGCGTAGTGTCCAGACAGAGAGTTACCTTGGCACACATTCAGGTATCTTTGTTCTCAAAGTTGCTGACCACATCACCCCTGCCCTAAACCCTCATGCTCAGACTGGAACTGTTACAGTGCTACCTTGCTATCAATCCAAAATCACACCTCATTTCACCATATGCAGTTGAAACCAGGGTCCGACCATCTCAAACAATCTTCTTCATGGTTATGGAGTGAGTACTGCAACAAACAAAAAATGGCAGGTGCAGGGATATACTATTATATATTTTATAATAACTAGACAATCTTGATTTTGCTGATGATTTAGAAAAACATGCAGGAAAAAACAGACATACTAACAGCAAAAAGAGGACTACAGATCAGTGCATTGTAAACAAAATCAAGGGTGTTCTTCTTCAGGAACTGAGTACACTCTTTTTGTTAGTTGTATACAGATTTGTAGTGCGCCTTCCCCCCAGGTGACACAGGTTGCTGTACATATTATCAGGGAAGGGATAACTTCTCTTGTGAGTAGGAAGATCTATAATGATATATGTCTACATAATTCTGTGGAAAGAAAGCTTTCTGAGAAGGACCTCCTTCAACTGGCAGGTGTCAAAAAATGGAAAAGCTGGACGGTTTAATAGCAAAGGTGGGGACGGTGTGGGCTAGTGGTTAAGTGACACAGCTCATAATCTGAAAGTGCTGGGTTCGATCCCCATCACAGCAGCGGCTGTTACCCCGATGAAGTAAACCCTTAGAAAACGCAGGATGAAGCAGAGCCTTACATAAATGAATGACAAAGTTGGATGCACTGGGCCAACAGGTGCAAAATAAAAACCGCAGTGCACCATAAATCCGTCTGAGGGAATAGAGAAATAAGGTGAGACACACTGATCAGACTTATGTTGGTCAGGGTCAGGTGAGGCACACTGATCAGAATATGTTGGTCAGGGTCAGGAAAACATACTGATCAGACTATGTTGGTCAGGGTCAGGCAAACATACTGATCAGACATATGTTGGTCAGGGTCAGGTGAGACACACTGATCAGAATATGTTGGTCAGGGTCAGGCAAACATACTGATCAGACTATGTTGGTCTGGGTCAGGCAAACATACTGATCAGACAAATGTTGGTCAGGGTCAGGCAAACATACTGATCAGACTATGTTGGTCAGGGTCAGGCAAACATACTGATCAGACTATGTTGGTCAGGGTCAGGCAAATTGAGAAAGTATCTCAGGGATTTTGGTCAAGATAAATGACTGCACTGTGTAATAATATCTACATGTATATCACATGATCTATATTGAGCCACCTGATTACGCCTGTCTTTATCTCTGCTCAAGTAACCTCATGCATTTAGTCGGAGTTTAAGACTTAAGAACAATCAGCCTGATAAACCACCTGATTATGAAACTGTTCTAAATATTACAGGAGAAAATTATGTATACTGCGGGCATACCCATAGGTGCTCAGTATCTCTCAGAAAAGGGTGCAGGGTTTGGAGGCTGATGGTCTGTGTAGCTCGCTAATTGCACATTTTCCTGCTCCGTCCTCTCATGCGCCCGATTCCCTACGTACCTTGCTTGATGTCGTAACTTTGCAGTGTGTGGATTGCTGATTCATCTATTACGATATCCTCATCATTGGTCGATTGAAAAATGTCACTCCTTTTCATAAATATTGTGCCCATGATGAGAGCTTGTGAAGTTAAAAAAATAAGCTCTTTTGTCGCCCTGAACCCCAGCATGACTAGAACAGTAGATCCATGTCAACACCTGGCAGTTTGATGCCTCAACATCTGCTATCCACTTGTACCTCAGTCATCCCTTCTGTACCTTCTGAAGTATGGCTTGCGTGTCTGTCCCGATGACTGCCCTTGTGAAAGGGCTCTCAGATAGCCATCTCAGCACTGAGGTCACCGCTTCAATTTCCATTCTTAAACTGAAGGTTATTGACATGTATGCACTACTCTTCTTAGCAACAAATATCCCCTTACTCTAGCCGAGAAGCCCCATCCTGATGTCTCACTGCACAGCACCGATTCGTCGGTGTATACGACAGCATCACTTTCCTACGTATTCTCAGTTATCAACTGATTCACTCCGAGCTATGCTGTCCCCTTGCCTCTGTATTTCTTGCCTAAGATTATAAGGGCTCGCTGGTACTCTGTTATTCTATCCCTCATGTGGACCCATTCTTACTCCTTGGCTATCGCCTTAGGTGGTGTGACTGGTTTGATTGTTTTCTCTGCCTGTGCCATCCATGACGCC
The DNA here is from genome assembly GCA_036924085.1 of Ariolimax columbianus. Classification (NCBI taxonomy): domain Eukaryota; kingdom Metazoa; phylum Mollusca; class Gastropoda; order Stylommatophora; family Arionidae; genus Ariolimax; species Ariolimax columbianus. The sequence goes on from JAVGWX010000001.1 coordinate 54,923,716, forward strand.
CTTCTCTTGATTCTTGATGTTGAGATACTACTGTACAGGAGGTGCCACGTGTCTGTGGTGATATGCATATATTATTTGGTCTGTGTCAGTTTATGTCTGCATGTCCCTGATAACAATCTCAGCATATACCACATATTTACAATCCGGAAATCTCTAGTGAAAACCAGAACCATTCGCATACCTTCATTCTGGATGTGTTCCAATCTTTCACACTGTGTTCTTGGTAGCATGAGGATGCCCAGTCCATAATCGATAACAAACAGCACTACCTGGTGAAAAAGGATGAACAGGAGGCGCTGTTCCAAGTTAACATAGTCAGTCTTGAGTGTTTCTAGCCCTCATTTACATCTTTGTACGGTATGGTCAACATGACAATTATAGGAGAGACTGCGATCAAACGTAATTCTGAGATATTTCAACAAATCAATGGTGCATCCCTCAAATGTGATGCCCATGAGTTTAGCCGTTACTATAGAGTTGCTCAGAGAGAACCATATCATACAGACCTTATTCGGATTGATCTGGGATCTGGAGTCTCCACACCATTGAGAGATTGCTGTAAGGTTTCTGGGATGTCTTTGACTAACTCTTGATGGTCTGGGCCAGTCCTGTACTTCAGAATGTTATCTGCAAATGTTAAAGTTTGTCCTGTTCGTGTCGGTTGAAAGTTGGCCACTGTTACTGTGTAGATGTTGAACAGCACCGATGAGAGAGGAGACCACTGAGGCAGCCCTGGACATATTCGCCTTGGTTCTGATGTCCAAGATCTCATACGGAGTGCAACTGTTCTTTCCATCAGGGCAGCTGGTACCCAACTTACCAGCCACGGATTTATACCACACTGCTTCAGACATTTCATTAGGGTCCCAAAATCGACACGGCGGTATGCTTCTTCCATGTCGACTGCCACATCGACTGTTTCTTGTTTTAACTGGAAACCCTAAAATGCATCATACGTGAAAGTCCCAGCATTACACCAGATTTCTTTTGCTGTTCTGTGACTGCCCAGGGTAGCGGGTTAGATGGGCTCTCTTTCTAGGTGGGACATTATGTTCCTGACCACTACCTTCTCAAGCAATTTGCAACATACATTCTGTATGGTGATTATTCGATAGATGCTTAGAAACAGGAAGTACTTACCACAAGAGTGATAAGGTCTTATGTATATATACTAGTCATTACTGTATGACGCAGAAACGTGAACAACGAACAAACAGTTGTAAAAGAGAATTTATATCTTATAGATGTGAATATATAGAATAATAGGGCACATCTAGTAAAAAAGAAATGAAATAAGAAAAGTTTGGACAAATGTGATTGTTAAAAGAGAATTGATGAATGATATCAGACATACAGCTAAGATAGTTTGGTCACATAAAAAAACAGAACACCTTTATGAAAACAAATATTGGCAGGAAGGGTAGAGGGAAAACATTGCCAATGTAGACAGCGCTATAAGTTTGATGTTAACATCAAAAGAAGGACATGGAAAAGCATGGCAGATTGTACTGTCACAGTCCACTCCCATCGAGCAGACAGTGCGTGAAGGTGTTGAAACCCTGAAACAACCAGCTAACTTTATGGAGCAAGTGCATGGATGAAGCCGCTACGTTCATCCTACGGGTGATGTCGTGGCCGCTGCGTGCGTCAGAGGACTGCCGAGGTAGACGAAGTCCTCGGTGGGTGCAGCAGGGTTGTCGTTCACGGTGATGCTCAGTGCAGAGGGGCCTCTGCTGAGGTTCTGGATTTTCGTCTTCGTTCAAGAGATGTGTAAGGATAGGTGGGTAGCCGATCGACCCAGTGCCTATATATGGCCTACCAAAGTCTGTTTCTGTTTTTAAGAATCGACGTCACTGCACTCCGGGCATACCCACAGGTGCTCAGTCTCTCTCATCAAATGGCGTAAGGTATGAATGCTGATGGTCCCTGTAGCTCGCTGGTTGTACACTCTCATGCGCCGTCCTCTCATACGCCCGACTCTGCTCAATCCTCGTTTATTGTCGAAACTTTGCAGTCTGTGGATTGCTGCTTCATCTATTGCGGTGTCCTCATCCAGCAGGCGGTCATTGATTGATTTCAAAATGTCACTTCTATCCATCACTAATGTGCCCATGATGGGAGCTTGTGAAGCCTAGATGGCAGCTCTTTCATTGCCCTGAACCCTGGCATGAGCAGGACAGTAGATCCGTCGGTGTATATGCCAGCGTCACTCTCTTGTGTTATCAGCTGATTTACCTCATGCTCTGCTCTCTCGTTGCTCTGTACTCTGCATTCCTTGTCTAAGGTTATGATGACTCTCTGGTACCCTATCATACTATCACCAGTGTGGACCCATTCTTCCCCTTTGGCTATCGTCTCAGCTGGAGTGACGTGTCTGATTGTTGTCTCAGCCTGTGCCATCCATGACGACCCTCTCTTGATTATTGATCCCTTGATATCTGAGATACTACTGTGCAGAGGGTGCTGCGTATCTGTGGTGACACGCATATAGGCTTTGACTAGTGCCAGTTTATGTCTGGATGTCACCGATAACATTCCCAACATGTACCCCATCATCCCAATCGGGGTATCTCTAGTGAAGCCCAGAACCAGTCGCATACCTTCATTCTGGATGCGTTCCAACCTTTCACACTGAGTTCTTGATAGTGTGAGGATGCCTAGTCTGTAATCAATGACAGACAACACGACCTGACGAAATAGGATGAATAGGAGGCGTTGTTTCAAGTCGGCAGCAGCCATGGTCTTGAGTGCTCCTAACCCACTCTTGCATCTTTGTATGATGTGGTCAACATGGCAGTTATAGGAAAGATTGCGATCAAAAGTCACTCCATGGTATTTCAACCTGTCACACCTGACAATGGTGCAACCATCAAAAGTGATGACCGGGAGCTCAGCCTTTACTATGGAATTATTCAAAGAGCACCACATCATGCAGGTCATATTCGGATTGATCTTGGAGCTTGAGTCGCCAAACCACTATAAGATTGGTTACAAGGTTTCCTGGATGTCTTTGACCAACTCTTGCCTGTCTGAGCTAGTCATGTACGTTAGGATGTCATCGGCAAATGTCAACGTTCGCCCTATCCCTGTGAGTTGAATATTGACCACTTTTACTGTGTAAATGTTGAACATCAACGGTGAGAGCAGAGACCCTTGAGGCAGTCCTGGACATATTCGCCTCGGTTCTGATGTCCACGATCCCACGCGTAGCGCAACTGTTCTTTCCATCAGGGCAGCTGATATCCAACTAACCAGCCACGGGTTTAAACCACACTGCTGCAAACAGGTAATTAAGGTCTCAAAATCGACACGGTAGTATGCATCTTCCAGATCGAGTGCCACCGCGACTGTTTCTTGCTTTGACTGAAACCCCTCGTACAAATCATACGCGAAAGTTCCAGCGTTAGCTCAGGTCTCCTTCGCCGTCCAGCGTATCGGGTAGAATCTGCTCCCGTTCAAGGTAGGCCATTATTTTACTGGCCACTATCTTCTCGAGCAATTTTCCATATACATTTTTTTGTATGGTGATTATTCGATAGATGCTGAGAAGCGTGGAGTCCTTACTAAGTTTAGACATTGGGCACAGATAGCTATGAAGCCAGTCCTCGGGCACAGATGACTTCTCTATAGTGTGGTTCAACTCCTTCACCATATTTCTTACCAGAGCCTGAAAATCGTGACCCGGTATGACGACGTCATCAGCGTAGACGAGGTCGATTACACGGAAGTCGCCGACAAGGACCTCTGGGTTGTGTGCAACCAGTTCATGGTGCAGCAGAAAAGTGCAAGGGAGAGGACGCAGCCTTGTCGGACACCAGATGATGTAGAGAACCTCTGTGAAAATCCCGCCCGAGCCGAATTTTGGCGCTGGTGTGTCTGTGGAGCTTCTCAATTAGGGTCAGCAGGGTGCCTGGGATACCCACGCATTGTAGGGCCTTCGATAGGGCGTGTCTGTCCACAGAATCGAAGGCAGTCCGTAAGTCAACGTAGGCGACGTGGAGAGGGCGGTTCAACTAGCGGTGCAGTTCGGCGAGGAGGCGGCAGGCCAGAATAGCGTCAATGGTGGAGCAAGAAACTGTGAACTCTGACTATTGGGGGCAACGATTCCTCGTTAACAGGGACTGCAGTCTGACATTCCTGAGGTAAAGGCAGCCATAGAAAAACTGAATGATGGCAGAGCCGACAATACCCCCCCCCCCCTCCCGAGCTTTTAAAGTACGATGACCACCACCTTGGACCCGATGACCTCCACCCTGCACCAACACTTCGCAATGGTGGGGAACGCTGGCCAAGTGCCCGTGGTGTGGCGCGACGGAGACGGAATAATAATTTCCCCGTACACAGCAAAGGGCTCCCGTCTGGACCGCGGCAATTACAGGCCTATTACTCCACTGTCATCACAGACCAAATTAACAAATTAATTTTGAAATTGCAAGGACAGTATCGAATATTACCTACACCGATGAAGGACATTAGGGATTTTGAAGGAGAAAAAAACCTGGAATTGTTTATCAGTCAAATTTTACACACTTTCCAACACTTGTGTTGACTACACACGAATTTTCAGCTATTGTCAAATGTGAGCAGTTCAATCTGTTATTAGAAAAGTTGAAATTTGATTTCTCTGCTGTTTCGAAGACTGGCCCCATTGCTGTATATTGTTGAATCCACTCACGTGAGCCATTTTTACCAAAGCAGCAGAGATGCAGTTATTGCGAGGAGATTAATGTGTAGTACAGCTTAGAATAATTGAAATGCAATATAATATGGCTCTTCTGGACAAACACAAGGTTACACCACAAACACAGTTCTGGATGACATATGTTTCTTCTGATGAATTTCCACACCTATCGAAATGTTATAAAAATGTATTGATAATATTTGGAAGCCCTTACGTATTTGAAACTTGATTTTCTGTAATGTCCAACATCAATTCAAAACATCGAAACTCTTTGACTGACGAACATTTAGAAAATCTAACGAGGGCAGCTGTTACAGAATCCCACCCTGAAACTAAAAAAATTGCAAGTGCAATTCAAAGTTAAATATCAAACTGAAAATGAGATTGAACTTTTATTTTGTGATTTGAACTTTTATAAATCATACACACATGCATTGTTTTATTATTAATAACAAATAAATCTTAATTTGCCTATTGCAAGGGGAGATGGAGACAGCATCAGACTATTGCTGCAAAATGTGTTCTCTGATGACCGTAAACCAACTACTACACCAACTAGTGCAAACTGCATAGCCAACCTCATTTTTTGAGAGCTGTTTATAAAAAAAGATTCAAGAAAATTGCTAATCTTTATGTTTAAACAATTTTCACCAACATATTGAGCCTTGGCTGACGCTGAGATTGTTTTGCTTTCATTCCCAAAGACCACAATACTTTATTTTACAAATTTTAAACAAACAAAAGTATTCGTTCACGAAGGATATGACAAGACATTCTTACTTTTAATAATTGTTATTTCCAAACGAATAGCCATTTCCTATCGTTGCTACAATACAGCATCAAAATGGCGGCCACAGTACTACTATGGGAAGATCGCGATGTTCGATTTGATGTTAGTGCAAGGTAGTCCCGCTTTATTCAACTTGTGTTCACTTTTTAATTTTGAAAGATCGATGGTATTGTCAAACACTTAACTTATTTAACAAAAATTATAGCTGATTGTGTTCAAATTGGAGATTAACAACATCCAAAATATATATGATTTAATGAGAATCATGGATTGAATGAATGACTACTAGTACTAGTACTACTAGTACTACTACTAGTACTACTAGTAGTAGTACTGAAACTTACAAGTAAGTACTGAGTGTAAGTACTGAGTACTAGAATAGTAGCTAGCTACTACTACTAGACTACTACTAACTATTAATATTATATAATTATTGCTATATATATATTACTATTAGTATTAGTAGTACTAAAATAAAATAAAGAAGCCGAAGCTAATACTAATACTACTGCCACTACTGGTGGATCTCTGGCGGAGTATGCAGAACATTTCGGAGTCACTGTTGAGAGATCGACAATCTAATCTCTATATTGGTAAGCTTACTGAGGAACATTGCATTGCACTACAGCCAGGAGGACCCTGGTTCACCTTATCAAGAATACCTCTGGATGTAAGAACAGCAGTTGTAATGTTCTACCAAACAGATATCTTCAAGAGTTAACTTAGGATGAGTAGCTTAGTAAAACAACAAAATAGTACTTAAGAAAGCAGTTGTATTAATATGATTAAAGTTATTTTTTTTGGTATATCTATATATATATATATATATAGAAAGAAGAGAAAAATTTAGTACACAGTGGATAGAAAAGTTGACTTGCATAATGACTGAATCAGCAATTATAAACTAAATCAACAGCCAGCTGAAACTGAGGTCTGGAGAAAAACTAATTGACAAACTGGATGCAGTAGAAGACACAAAAGGAAATAATGGAGATAGAGGTAAGATGGTTTATTTTATTCTTCGGTGTTTGTCCTGAAAATGATGCTGGGGAGTAATTTAGAGCAAGGCTGCGATATCGTTGCCTTTTGTCTTGACACATCCAGTTTCAGCTGGCTTTTTTGGGTACTGGGCTTGTCTTCCGTCTGCAATCCCCATATCCTTAGCCAGATTGCGCTAGTGGAGCCTGTTTCCAATGCTGCCACCTGAAGGTGGAATAGGGTCTTGGTCAACTCTGGTTTGCTAACCCTAATGCAAGCTATGAATCGCTGGCTGCTGTCAACTCATTCACTGTGTTGCATCTTTGACCCAATGTTTATGTTTGAATATATTCTACTGAATTGCAACTCACAAGAAATCAACAAACTACCTTATTTCGCCTGAGAACTGGACACTGCAGACTACCAGAACATCTTTACCGACTGAAGATCTCACACACCGATAAGTGCCCATGTGGAACAGGTTGCCAGAACCCTGAGCATATTCTACAGGAATGCTCAATCTATAGGGAAATGAGACGCCAGACCTGGCCAGAGGGTGCGGAGCGGAGACAAAAGCTGTGGGGCAGCCGCTCCGACCTGGTGAAGACTACAGACTTCATCATGGCGACTGGCCTGCAGATATAGCATGACCAAAAGATCCTGAACGCAAATAAGAAGCTTGAACGTTGCAGATGTGACTGAAGCATTTCAAGTGACTTTAAAACACATTGTAAGTAATGATAGTTTTACTTTGTTTAATTTGTTATATTTAAACCTTATGTTATTCATTATTTAAGAATCAAAGAAGCGTCTATATACAGAAAACAATATAAAGTTAAATGTCATCTTTAAGTTAGTAAATATTAAATTATGACAATTATGACAAAAATAGGAAGGTCTTGTAAAGAAATGCATTTAAACAACTTTTGGCTACCTGACATCCGACAAGTTCTGTTTAATTGAAAGTATCTAGAATATGATAATTTTAAAGTCAAAAAGACTTGACAGAGATCGACCACTTACTCGAAGTCTTATAGAAAAATAGCATACTAAGATTTGAGCCAGTTTTATAGATCACCCATATAAAGACTTAGAACTAAATTGAACCAGTCAGGGTGAATGGGCAAATAATTCTGGTCTAATGATTAAACTGCACATGAATAAGAACTGGACAACGATGTTTAAAGAAGGACGTGAGTTAACGCAACAATATGCGCCTGACCTGGTCTTGGAAGATCTTTCGTTAACTCACGTACATCTTAAACATCATTGTTCAGTTTTTCACTGTTGTCTTCGACAAACTTTCGTCATCATACACTGCCTGCATTCTGCGATGAATGTCAACTGGTCGACATCCTTCAGTTGTTAGAAACTGATTCACCACTTGCTGATCATCTGTGGACAGATTTCGTATCACACACACCATGCTTTCAACGGTCTGCTGGGGAAACGATGAGCTGGAGGATAATGAAATTTTGCAAACTTGACGGTTGGTATGTGCTGTTTACACCAGAAGTGACGTCATCGTGCACATCTTACGTATGTTCACTTGTTGCAGTTTGGTCCGGTTTTATTTGAACACGCCTCATACATTTGCTACCTATACATGTTGTGTTTGTTGACTTTAAGCTTTGTAAAGAAAATTTGCAATAGATTATATTACTTAATTGCAATGTTCCGAATGCTATGTTTCACAGTGATGTACACTCTTTGCTTCAACTAGTAATGCATTTTCAGGTCGTCTGATGGTTACAAACCTTAGAGTAATATGGCATTCTCTTGAAATGCTGAGAGCAAATTTGTGTGAGTACATTTCTATGGATTTATTTCTGCACTTAGAACTTAGAAGCACTTACAATCTTTATTCATAAAGTATGAAAGCAAAATGGTAATTTTATGTTTTGGTTTAAAAACAGTTTTCTCTACTATTGCTATCGCTACTGATACTGTCTCTACTACTAATGGTACTTATAATAGAACTTTCTAGAGTGGGGAAAAGTGGTGTATCTGTTAGCCCCAGGTGAAAATCCAAAGGGTTTGGCGTTGAGACTAGTCATTCAGGATATGTTGTCTTGTAATCTTTAACCTATGTTGTTGTTATAGGTCCAACTTTAACTTATATAATTTTACAATTGTTTATAAGGAGGGTGGAAGTGTCAAATGCTTTAGGTACTTGCCTGATCTTCAGAATTAGGTTGATTGATTTTGTCTGGTCCCTGCCTTTTTGAAAGTCTCCAGTCTATAAATAATTCTGCAGGCCTTGCTACTGCAGGTTTAGATCTCATTGTTAATTAGATCATCGTGATTGTGATTCATTTCTCATTGTTATGGTCATATTTACAGAGCTGAGGAACATAGACCACTTGCCCCGACAGACTCTTCACACTATGTAGGCTAGGTTTTATAAGATTGAGATAATAATGTTTTATCTTCATGTCAAAATAGACATTATGAAATAAATTTGTAAATTGTTTCTGCTTGTTTACCAGCCATAGGTTTCAACTGTGTTAGTGGAATCTCAATCCGTACAGCACAGTCAGTGAGTAGATCCTATATTACTATATTAGAGTTATTGCATTATTCTCAGACCCGATAAATTGTCTTTATAAATATTTAAGAGATAAAGCGTGTAATGTGTACATTCTGCATTTGTTTTCTTATACACAGTGATATAGTTTATAAGTAGTAAAATGTAGGGGACGGCGTGGCCTAGTGGTTAAGTGACACAGCTCACAACCAGAAGGTGCTGGGTTCGATCCCCATCACAGCACCGGCCGTTACCCTCGGGGAAGCAAACCTATAAAATGCAGGAGGAAGCAGACACTTACATAAAATGAATGCTGAAGTCGGATGCACTGGGCTGACAGGCGCAAAATAAAAACCGCAGTGCAACGCACACCGCCTTGGGGATTAGAGAAATAAGGCGAACGCAAAAAACAAAAGAAAAAAAAAGTAGTAAAATGGTCAGAGCGACTATCTCTTGTAGCAAAAAGCTATGGTTCTCACTCGATCACGGCATACTCCTTCCATCCAACTGTAAATGAGTCATCAACCTTTTTGCTCCAATATGAAGCATAGACCACCACTGCATTTTACTCCTTGGAAGTAAACCTATTTCCAGACCTTCGTCATTGCCTTTTCTTCTCTAACAGCAAGCCAGGTACCTATTTACAACTTGGTCAACTGGAGTGTGTTGATATTGGGGGTCGAACATGGAACCTTTCTTTTTGCCTATTCTGTTCTGCCTCTTAGCGCCAGGCAATGAAGAGATCTCCAGAACAAGCCTGACTGTGTACCTCATGCACAGTGACCTTCATCCCTTTTGCTGGTCGCCTTTGGACCTGAATTTGCTGTATCTAAATAACATTGCTTATTGGGGGGAGGGGGGGGGGGGGTGTGCTGTGTGGTGGCAGTCTTGTTACATTCTAGTTTCTATCTTTTGATGTATTCGAATACTGGTATTGTTCCAACCAGTCTTCTGATGGCATCGTTTCTGATCATGTCTCTCCCCATTACACTCAATATTTTTCGCAGGCATTTCATTTCCACTGTCATGATGTGTCACCCTTTATTTGGCATTACTGTCCAGTTTTGACATTGATAGCACAGTGTCCGGATGAAATCGTACTGTATGAAGATAATTTGGCAGCCATTGTCATGCGCCTGCAATCAAGCATTGGAGCCAATTGTCCAACAATCTGATTTACCCAATTGCATCCCTGCCGGATTTCTGCTGCAATTCCTCTGTCCACTGATAACGTGTTCCCTAAGCACGTGAAATCCCTCATTTGCCAGATTTGCTGCCCATTAAGTAAGATACTGATGTCTCCGGCCACTCTAGATATCCTAATGACCTCAGTTCTTTTTACGCCGACCTTCATGCTGCATTCTTCATGTGTTGTATTTCAGTTCAGTTCATCCCATAACCCATCAGGTTATTGGGGCACACTTTAAGACACTCCCACAATCCTATGCCATCTCTCTCTGTCCGCTGCCGGCAGTCGTGCCTCACCCGAACAAAGGTTTGACCACTCAGCGATGTTCTCTGTCCATCTCTTCCTTGGACGTGCCCGTCCTCTCTTTCCTGATATGGAACCATGCGGTATCGAATTTGTAATTTCTTTGGACCTCGTGATGTTCCTATACCAAGACATCTTTTGCCTTTTGATAGCTATGAAAAGATCATAAAAAAGGCCTAATTGTGTTTTCCACTCTTCGTGGTATTTCTACATTCGTGACACGATCCTTATATGTAACATTTAAAAGTCTTCTAAAGCACCTCATTTCCATTGCATGTATTCTACACTGGATATCCGCAGTAATGCTCCAAGTCATTGAGAGCACCAATGAGCGCATTAGTTTAACTTTTATGCTGAGGGCGAGCCGCTTATCCTGCCATATGGGTTTCAAATGCGTAAGCCCCGCTGTTGTCTGTGCTATTCTGGCAATTATTTCAGACTGCGAGCCCTCAACATTGATCAGTGATTTCAGATACTTGAACCGATGTACAACTTCCTGACCTTTTGCTTTTATCACAGATGTAAACCTTTCCGTGTTATTAGTCGTCAGCTTTTTGTTTTCTCTGCATTTATCTCCATGCCATATCTCTGTGCCGCTCTGTTAAATCTACTAATCAGCTCCTGAAGCTCCATTTCCGTGCCTGCCAGACCATCTATATCATCTGCAAATCATAGGTTTGTAATCGTCTTGTCACCTATTCTGACCGCACCAACATGTCCCTCCAGGACTGCCTCCATTATTCTTTCCAAGAATACATTGAAGAGAGTTAGAGATAGCATACAACCCTGTCTCACCCCAACAGATGCGGGGAATCATTTACCTAGTATTCCATCTAAGGAAACTGCACTTGACACCTCATAAAGGTTCTCAATTACCTTCACAATATTACTATTGATTATTACAATATTACTATCTTGTAATGCTTCATTGTTGTCCATAGCGCTGCATGCCATACTCTGTCGAACGTCTTTTTTGAAACTTGTAGGTTCTCTGCTGGGATATTATCCCCACCCACAGCTTTCCCCCTTTTTTAGCATCTTCACCGCTTCAGTTACTTCTTTTCTTGTTTTCGGTTGATTCTCCCAGATTTTGTTCATTATTTGAGCACTGTGCAGTTATCCATTCTGCATTGGCCTTTTTCATCTTGGCCTTTATGTTTCCATTTATCTCTCTGTATTTCATAATCCCATCTAGGGCATTCTTCGACCGCTTCAGTAATCTTCTCTTGTCACATAATGTGTTGTATTTAGCCCATCAATATGTTGTTGCAATTGCATCTCCGAAGTTGCCATGACTGATTGATTGCCAGAACCTGGAATCTATTCTATAAAAAGTGATTGTTCTATCTCTGTGCTAATCAGTCTTAGTACAATATAAAATCAGTATTAATTTTTTATTTGTTTGTTCGTTGCTATGACGTAAGCCAATTTTTTAATATGCAAAAGGACAAAAGCCACAGGAGAATTACATTTGGGAGTTATGACTCTGGTGTGTTATACTCCCCTTGTTGTTTGCGAATGCCAACAATGAGTAGGTTTACTCTTTTGTGTACCCTGAAAAGGACATAAAGTGACTGGTTGCTGTAGCTTTCCTCACATCATGAGCATGCGGATAAAGGTGGACCAGAGTCCTCTAGGTGGTTGTGCTATGGTTGGTTTCTACTACGTGTTGCTCACTACTACAGGGATCACTTCGGCGCCTCACCTTGTTAGCCAGGCTGCCATGAAAACAGCCCTTTTCCAGGAAGGACTGTGGGGAAGTCAAGGTGAGGGTCTTGGCCAGTATATTTTGTCTGACTAGATGTTAGTCTTCCTCCCCATCCTCCCCTTAAAGTGTTCAGACAAACCATGGTTGCTTTGGATCACTTCCAGTCATTTGATTTCTTCATCTTGTACCACTCAACTTTAAAGCTTTCTATCACTTTACTATGATATACATAAATAGTGATTTTTCAATCCAAGTGAAGATAGTAAACAGGTTTGATTAACCTGCCTCATAAACAGAATTTAAAATATAGGTCACTCAATGAGCTCTATATTTCAGAAAATCCGTGGACCAGTGGAGGCACTATATATCATTTGCAAATGTAATGCAACCCGGTTTGAATTCATCTTCACAAATCTGGTGAGTAATATCTGAACACATTTTTAGTGACACTAATCAGAAAGACACGTATATTATATGCACTTGGAAAATATATACACACAAAAGAAAAGAGAGGTAAGTAATAGAAATACATATTTGAACCAGAGACCTACAGGAGGCAGATGTATCTTACTGCAAAGAAAAATATAAGTAAGGGTATTAGACTAGCTAGACACCCTAAAAAAATGTATCATTATTAACCTAGTCTGTCCTGGAGAAGCTAGGGGTGAAAAGAGAACTGTTGAAAGTCATAACGAGCAGACATATCATATATTTTGGCCACATCAAAAGATATGACACTCTTGTAAAAACCACATTAGAGGGAAAAGTTGAAGACAGTTGTGCATGAAGTAGGCAGCGTTACATGTGGGAGAATAACATCAAATGTTAGACAAGCAGTAGTCTGTCTGTGTGTACACCAGGGTGAGAGATAGAGAATGCTGGAGATCATTGCAGCCAACTTTCATTATGAGACGACAATTGAATTGAATTTTGAACTGATCAGTTGCCACTATGGAATATAGACCTGTGTTGATCCAGACATATTTATAGACACTATTACATCATAACGTTCCTATCATCAAGTGTAGCCAATGTACACAAAGGCCTTAATGATTGTGTCTGCAATCAAGAAACAACAACAAATTTTTGTAGTCTCTAATTAAGAATTGGAATAAGTAACGAAATAAATTAAAACTTCATTGGCAGTTAAAAATTGTTTTTAAATTTTGTGTTCACCTTATTTCTCAATTCCCCAAAGCGGTGTGCGTTGCACTGTGGTTTTTATTTTGTGCCTGTTGGCCCAGTGCATCCGACTTCAGCATGCATTTTATGTAAGGGTCTGCTTCCTCTTGCATTGTCTAAGGGTTTGCTTCTCCGGGGTAACAGCCTGGGGATCGAACCCAGCACCTTCGACTTGTGAGCCGTATCACTTAACCACTAGCCCACGCTGTCCCCACATTAGCAGTAAATAAAGATTACTTTAGTGACAGCAGTCATAAAGACAAGTATATTATAAATATTTGGTAACCACACATACTATACAACAAAAAGGAAAGTGAAGTATTAGATTATCAGATTTCAAACAGCAAACCTCTTTCTGAACCTAATAAACAACACAGAAGGACAGTTATCAGTGGCAACCAGAAAATGTTAAAGTTACTTCTGTTACAACTGCAGCAGAAGCACTTATGAAGAATAAAAACACAGAGAAACAAGTGGTACTTTTCAACAGATGTATTATCTGTGGTGGTAGCACTTGGAAGCTGAAAAAATATGGATCTAAAAAAACGCTGAGAGGTATTTTCTAAACTATATTACAGATTCCAGAAAGTTGGGATTTAGTGGATTTCTTCTCATTGCATCATATCTGGCAATTAGGAGGCTGACAGATTGAGAAGAGAAAGCAGAACGCTACAAGAAGACGTGGTTAGCAGAGCATCCAGGAAAACAACAAATTGATGCTCACTACAAGCTCTGTAAGGCAGAACTGGTGGGGATTTTCAGACTTCACTCAGACAACAGCACATTGCGATACCATCTATTCAACAAGTACAAATTAGGACGTAACAATGAATGTAATCTGCCGCACTGATAAAATAACTGCTGAACACCTGCTGCAGAAGTGTTCAACATATGAGCTACAGAGAAGGCACATTTGGCCATTAACCGTGCCATTCCAAGACAAGCTCTATGGAGATCAATAACCTCATGAGGACCACTGATTTATTTAGAGTCATTCAAGTTGACGTCTGAAAGTGTACAATGAAGAAGTATGTATCGACGATAAACAAATAAAGGGCAATCCAGATTTGAACTAACTTGTTTTTTGATTGACTTATGGCTGTTTTCCATGCTTGCATTTAACTGGTGTGATAGAATAGGTTAATGATGACACATTTTTGTATATGCCTAGTTGGGCTAAAACCCTCACATCTTTCTTAGGGGGCAAGGTGCATCCTTCACATGGAGGTCTGGGATTCAAATCTGGATTGCCTATTACGTCTCTTTTTTTTTCTGTTGTCTGATGTATATGTATACAATTATACTTGTCTTTGTCATTGTTGTCACCAAAAATTTGTTTATTCAATGGTCTCAGAGTTTCTTTTTGTTTTGTCATTTCAATCAATCAATCACAGCCCGTTGCTCTTCTCAGTGTATTGACCACATCATTCCAGCATTCATGGTCCTGGACTACCTCTACCCAGGTGTAACTATTTAATCACAGTTTCGGGATCAAGATGCTGAGCAGCGCATGAGCTGCAGTGGTCAGCGACCCATAGCTGACTGCTAGCATCAGGGCCAGCGAACCAGAGCTGCCAAGACCCTTCTACACCTCCACGTGGTGATCCTGGATAACAGGCTGCAGCAGGGCAGACTGGCTAAGGAGAAGGGATCGAAGAGGGAATGCTAACCCGGTACTCAAAAAATGCTTGCTGAAGTCGGATGTGTTGGACCGAAAGGTGCAAATATCGCAGTCAAGCTGTAAACTAACACACAACGCATTCCGTTCTCTGGACTACATTCTGCTGCTTAAGCCCTTTCAGGGTTTGGTAGCGGGAGATTGAGAACGAACGAAGAAGAAGAATCACAGTTTCCCTCAGATTTTCTTCTCTATGTAATTTTTAGGTCTACCCCTCTTTCTTTTTCTCTGCAGTTTCAATGTGAGAACCTGCTTAGCAATGTTGGACAGTGCTTTCCTCATCGTATGTCCTATCCAACCCCATTTTGTTCTCTTAATTTGTTGTTCCCATGGCTGTTGTTGGCTCCTTTCCTTCAGATCTTCAGTCCTCACCACGTCCTGCCACTTTATGCCCATAATCCTTCATAGATATCTGAAGGAATGGAGTCTTTGTTGCATTGCCTTGGTCATTCTCCATGTTTTTGTTCCATACAACAGCATTGACTTGATAGTGGCATTGAATATTCTAACTTTGGTATGAATCTTGATTTCTCTGGATCTTCATATGTTGTTTAGTGTCAGGAATGCCATTCTTGTCTTTCTAAATCATGACTTTACATCTGTATCTGTGTCCCCTGATGTGTCAATTGTGCTGCTGAAATAGGTAAAGGCATATACCTCTTCAAATGAATCTCCCTCCAACATGATTGATTCTTTGTTCTGATTGTTCTTTACTCTTTCCAATTTCTCCAGCATTTGGCTGTGACTGTGTGACAGAAGTACCAGGTCAACTGCATAACTCATTTTGAACATAGTGTTCACTGAATACCTGTTCACTTTCTATCATTTTATGTCTTCATTATCCGTTTTATAAGAGGCTGCGTGGCCTAGGGGTAAAAAACTCGCTCAGTTTTCACAATCCCAATGCACCGGGTTCGATTCCCACAGTCAGCCTCAGGATTACAGCTGCTTTCTTCGAACAAGTACAGGTTGACGTCTGACAGCATACAAAGAAGAAGAAGAAGATTCCCACAGTGTCCAGTTTGGCAGACACTGGATTTTTTTGTTGGGTGATTGTTCCTCCACGTACAGAAAGTAATGGCAACCTACCGTACTGCACACTTGCCAAAAAACTTATAACAGTCAAATAGGTGGCGGTTGTAAGAAGCTACGTTCTGTAAAGGACATGCTCCTTACTTACTTATCCATTCTATAGCCAACAAGAACAGAAAGGATGAAAGAAGGCATCCTTGTCTCACTCCTGCCTGCACCATGAAGCTATCAGTCAGTGCTCCTTCATGTACCACTCCACTAACAGCATCTTTGTACATACTCTGTGAGGGTTATGTACTTCTCTAGTATTCCAACAGCTGTCAAAAAAGTGTTTTGATCTACATTGTGAAATACCTTTTTGTCTATAAAATTTGTGTTTAAGGATGTTTTTTTATTATTTGTTGGGGCTATCACTAAATATTCTTGTTTTTGGTCTTAAAGCTTACGCTCATAACGCCATGGCTAATAATCCACACTGTATGAGCGCTCTGTGGGTCTGTTTAGGAAGCATCAGTGCCATTCTCTCTGTGATGGTCATCAGATCATTCATTTCCAGAGTAAGTAGTCATCTCCACAGTTGTCAGTCTCATCTTTCCCAATTGTGTCTATCTTGTTTCGCATAGTGCTAGGACTGCCAGATTGTAATTCCTTATCTCTTTAGCTTTTTATGCCATTTTTCCTGCCTGGTGTAATGGTTTAAATTCCATGTTGCAATTTTCATTTTCTTCTTGGTAATCAGATTGGAAGTCAGCCATAGAGCTTCCTTGCGATTTTTACACCATTGTGTCATTATCCTCTTTTCCTGAGCCCTTTCCTTTTCTGCTATATGCATTTGTTTTGTTTGTTGATGTTTTCAAAACTGACTGTTTTGTAATAGATTGGAGTGGTCTGCACTAATCTAACTTATCAAACTCTAGGTGAGTTGTCAATAGACTTCCCCAGGATCTGTCACGCCTCGGTGACCCTTCAGGTTACTTTCGCTTCTGCTGGTTTTGCTCCTGGGATCATTGACACATGCGAACTCCCTCACCATTTCAAGGTAGCGGACTCGAGGTAGTGTTTTGCCATTTATCCTAAGTAATATCTGACATGATGTTCTATTTGTTATGTTAACATGTTATGGTAGTTGCATATCAATATATGTTCACAAATAATAAAAACACAATTTTATTTGTATTATTGTGATTATTATGATTTATATATTTTTGTGTGCAGGTCCCTGGTTCACCAAGACTATTCACTTCAGTTATATCTGTTCACAGGTATGTTTGTACATGGCATAAAATATTGATATAATTTTAAAAATGAAGAAAGCATTACAAAAATTAATTTGCAGATTGTAAATACAAGTTGTAGTTTTAGCATCCCATGTGTGATGGATGTTAGCAATAAATATCCTGTTGGATGTCCTATTTCCTATTGTCTTTAGGAATATTTTGTTTGTTAGCTTACCCATTTTTCTTCATTTCACAAATATGTTTCCCATTTTTTACTTATTGAATGTGTTATATATGTGCTGTTTGTACATTTTTCTTTTTTGATAATTGTCACATCTTTTTATATTTGCTTTTCTGTCACAAATGTGTTAGCAGAACAGTGGTTATAAGAAATCACCCTATCTCTACACATAACACAAATGTGCAGAATTAGCATGGATAAGATATGTGTTTCTATGTAATGATTGCTCTATTGCTGTCATGTATGTGGTCTTTCATGCATCTTGCACTGGCAGAGGGGGGAGCAAGCATACATGTTTGTCTTGTTCCTCCACAAGAACAAATGTCTGGGACAAGGAGTGCTTTATAGTATTGCAGCTTTTATTAAGAATGAACAAACCAAAAGTGCTTACCCTGAGGCCACCTGAATCTCTATTAAGATGCATTGTGCAGTCATGCACTGCCACAAGCTTCTCTTCAACTGAGTATGCCTATGTTACCCATGTTCATAGAATAGCTAAATAAATCAGACAATGGGTGTGTGTTCCTTGTGTTTTTGTTCAGCCTCTTGATGATCCAGTATATTTCTCATGAACCCTTTACACACTAAGCATTGAAACAGGAAATATATATTCCTATGAGTAGGAAATACTTCTTTACTTCATTCATATATTATTTATTTACAAATGAGGTTTACATGTTACACTAGTATAATATGAAGGTGAAATATTACATTGAAAACAATAATAGTTGCAGTTGCCAAACAAAATATTTCCTGTGATTCATTTTCTCCTGTATGATTCAGAGACTTCGACTCTGCTTAAACAGGACATACCAAGACTCAATGCCTTTCAACTGCGCAACCAGCGACTCATCCTCGGTATCTGGTGGTTTGAGCTTGTCACACTCTGGTCCGCTGCCACATATCTGTATTTGAACATATGGTTCAACTAGACCAATTTCACCAGATCATGCTTAAATCAGTTATGTGCGACAATGGCCTTCCACCAGCTGGCTGGAGGCCTGGGAGGTCCGCCCCTGTTCTACATGGCTTCGTCAGCAGATAGCAGTCTCTCCTTCAGCACTGGACGAGGTTTGACTACAAGCCTCAGCAGCTGGACATGGTAGTGGTCAATCGACATGCCTTAAATGCCTAGGCAAACATTATTAACAAAATATTTGGTACGTTGGGTATATTGGGCTAAAGAAGTTAGCTTTCAGTAACTAGCATCAATTTCATTTTGTGTCACAGTTTAGATCAAATGTCATCTCCAAATTGAAGGTCAGCTGCAATGGATCTCAAAAGTTCTCTGTCTCTTACCTTGATGGTACAATCTGTTAGGCTTTTTCCTGTCCATATTTTGATGTTATCCTCCCACAAAAACTTTGTCTTGAGACAAAGATGCAACAGTCAATTACCAGCGAGTAAAGCCTAGCTAACCAAGACCCTACTTTGTCTTCAAGTGGCAGCCTAGGAAGGAGACTGTAACCATTGAATCTAAGAGATTAAGATTGAAGAAGGAAGCAAATCCGTAACAAAAATGCCATCCTGAAATCGGATGTGTCAGATCAAAAGGCACATATATTGTAGCCACTCTGTAAACTACCACACAGCGTTACAAATGTCTTTTTGAGGATTAACATGAAAGAAGAATAGCTTTGTCTACCTCTGGCAGATTTCTTTGGTAAAGTTATAAAGATTGATGTCAACAGGCAGCTCGTAGATCCATGTATTGTAGATGTCATTTACATCATTGTATCATCATCATAGGCGTCTCAGTCTCTGTAGACCATGCGCATGGCTCCCTGTGAGTTTTGTCCAGTTCTGTCTACTGTATTTCAACACTGTCTGCTATGACTGTAAAGGCTGATCTGTGAGTGACATTCCCTGTCACAGACCATACAACCATGCTGAGGAGACTGGCTTGCCAGGATGTTCCTAGATCTCTTCAGTCTTTCTCTTTCTCCCCAGCCAGAAGACCTCTACAAGTATCAGCAGCCAATATGCACCCTCCAACTGACTGTCTCCAAATAGCTTGATCCTGAGCAATTGATTCCCAACACTCGGATGGGATGTCGCATGACTTTATGTCCCTCTTACATATGTCCTTGAATCGCAGTGTGAGATGGCCAATTTTTCTAGCTCCAATGGCCAGCTATCTATAAAGGATATCCTTTGACAGACTCTCATCTTCCATTTACATAGTTCAATGATTTTATTTACACTGAAATCCAATCTATCATTTCTATATTTATTGTGTACATGCATGCTGCTTTCTTCTTGCTCTTATCTTTTATTGCTTTCTCTACTGCTGAACTGTCATTGTTAAATGTTGAAGATTTATTCTCTCTGTGGTCGTCGAACAGTTCACATACATCTGTTTGATATATCTTGCTCATCAAGCAAGATGTCTACATTTTTAATCTTATTGCATCTCCCCCTTAAGTGAGTCTTAATAATGTTTGGAAGTTGCTTTATTTCTGCATGTATAGCTTTTTGTGGTGTGCTTTTTTCTCATCTCTTCAATTATCTAGTTTTTAAAATCTATCCACTGTGATTTTGCAAGTTGGCACAAAGTACGTATTATATTGTCCAATATCCTATATCCTGAGTGTTTTTTGCTCTTTTTCTTTCTTTCCCTTTGTTTTAGATGTTGTATGTCGTCCATACTTGATTATTCTTAAAGTCTTTTGTTAGTAGAGTTTTATTTGCTGCTTGTAAACTTGCTATTAGAGTCCCACTTATTGCTTAGTATCTTTCTGGCTTTTTCTTTTGTATTGTTTCATACTTTCTGACAGTAAGCTGTCATATTTATTTTTGACTTCTAAAAAATGTAAAACTCAAACAGCATCACTTAGTTGTGATCTATTTACCTTCAATAAAAGTTCCATGAATTAACACATATTATATACCAAACTGTTCACAATTGCGGCCATAATTCAATGGAATACACATATTTTATAAATGGAGCTGAACATTTGTGTATGAGGAATTAAAGCTGGATAATCGTTTTAATTTTTACAAAATTATGAACAAAATTGTTCCCTTCATCAACACATTATTGAGCTCTAAACCAATACACAGATAACGTAATTACTTTATTTTTGATGGTAATCCACAAGGGAAGATGTTCTGAAAGTTGCACCTAATTTGGTGCAGTGTTTTTCACAGTATTCAGATTTTACTGAACGCACGTGTAGTTGAAAAACGTGCTAAAAAATAAAAGCCCCAATCAACATCAGCATTAGTGCTTACAATTTACGCACACCCAGAAAGAATGTTCCTGCTGTATTCTTCTTCTTCTTCGTACGCTGTCAAACGTGAAAATGTATTTTTTTGAAAGTAGCAGCGGTCATCCTGAGGCTGTCGACACTGTCATAGAGCTTGTCTAGTGTTGCCACTGGTGATGGCCACATGTGCTTTCTGTGGTCCTCGTATGTCGGGCAGTTTTGCAGCAGATGTTCAGCGGTCATTTTCCCGGTACCACTAGTGCATTCGTCAGTGCTACCTATCTTCAGTTTATTGAATAGGTGGTACCTCAGTTTGTTGTGGCCTGTGCGGAGTCTGAAGACCACGACCTGCTCTCTTCTGTTCAACTGGTAATAGGCATCATTTTTTTGTGTAACCAGTATGTTCTGTTTTCCATTTGGCCATGTATCTGGCCCTAATAAGCCTTTTGGACACTTCGTAGGTCACACTAGTATCTGGTTGTGGTAGTCTTGCACCTTCTTTTGCCAGTCTGTCTGCCTCCTCGTTGCCTTGGATGTTACAGTGGGATGGAACCCACTGTACCACTACTCTTTTTGGTGCGGACTGCTGGCATAGTTGACAGAGTACTGCTCTTAAATCATTAAGTTCAGTATTTTTCTGGCTTTTTAGTGCTGTGACTACGGCCAGGACATCTGTAAACAGGACTATCTGGTTTTCATTGCTTTCGCCTGTCAGCATTGCTTCTACTGTAGCCCTCAGTGCCTCTGCCTCCGCTCTGAAATTGCTTGAGATTTTCCAGTTGCCACTGACAGTGTTATTTTTCTATCATTTGGTAGGCTCAGGAATACCCCCGCCCCTCCGTTCTGTGTTGTGTTTGTTACAGAACCGTCGGTGTATGCATGGGTCCAGTCCATGCTTGGGTAGTTTTTCGTTATGTACCTCAGGGTTATGTCTCTTCTTTCTTTTTCAGTCTGGCTGTTCTTGTTTCCAATACCTGGTATATTTTCTACCACCTCTGGAAGGATATGCTTCTTCTAGGTAGGTTTGCGTACAGTAGGGATGGGCTTTGGTATTGTTACGGTGTTCATAGGGTCTTTGCTCATCTTTGCTTTGGCTATTTCTGCAAAGTTTCTCCGCTTTAATTTCCCATTTCCAAATCTATTTAGTCTCTGATGCATTGGATGGTCTGTCAGTCTGCTGAGTTTCTCTGCTTGCTGCTGGGCTTTGCAGTCTCTTCTGTCGGTCATGGATTGCAGATTTGTCATCTTTTCAAGTTCTACAATTGGCATTGACTTCATGCCTCCTGTTATAACTCTCATGGCTTGGTTTTGAAGTTTGCTAATTTTATCAAAGTTCACCTTTGCTGCTGTTGTCCATGCCGCAATGCCATACTCGAGAACTGGTCTCACTCTTCCAGTGTACAGTTTCTTTAGTATACTTTCGTCTGCGCCCCAGCTTGTGCCAGCAAGTTTCCTCATGATTGCCATTCTTTGTCTGGCTCTTATTCGGTTTCTCTCAATCTGACTTTTCTATGTCATGCGCCGATCAAATGTGACTCCCAGGTAGTTTGGGTTGTCGTTTGACTGCTGTATTCAAAATAAATGTATACACATTTATATTATACACACTAGCATGGTTTTACAGGATTTTGCACCTTTACTGAATTTATGAACTACCATTGCTTGAGACAAAATAGAGCACCGTCCCTTAAACTAGATAAAGAAATTGAAATATCGCTATCAGAATGATCGATATCTTCATCATCACTATTGTTATCAATAATATAATCTAGTAATTACCGAGTTTGTGCTGTAAAAACTTTATTTGGTCCGACTGAAGGGGCATAGGCTAGATTCAAGGCTGTTCTTCGAAAATTCCAAGTACGAAAATAAACTTTTTTTTCTATGAAACACACACTAATTCTTCATAAAATGAAAAGTACAAAATCTGGACTTCCGCCAATAAACAAAATAAGACATTTAGGAGAACTAGAAATGGGAAAATATGTGATTTTGGGATCACAGTTGCAATAACCGATATATTGACTCCTGGTTTTTCTGGGAAAAATCCAGAAGCCAATGTATCAGCTTGTGGGAGTGAATAAGTTCAAATTCATAGTTCCAATTACTATTAGAACATCTGCAGACTCTATATTTATTTGAAGGTTTGTTGTAAGTCCTCACGGTATTCTTCTATTTCTTCATCACAATATTCTTGAGTTGGTGCATACTTTGTAGAATGACAATATCGAATGAGTTAGCCCTCAACTTCAGCAGCATCATTCAATTATTGTGTGTCCAATAACTACATATGTATTTTTAGAGATATTTTCATATCAATATTCCTACACCCTCATGAGTTACTCCTCCTGAATGTATAAATCTATACTGTTTATTGCTCAAATATTCTGCAAATGTGAGTGCTACCTCTGCCACACCCATTAAATGAATGCATCAGGGTCAGTGAACCAGAACTGCCCAAGACCCTATTCCACCTCCAAGTGGTGGCTCTGGAAACAGGCTGCATTAGTGTAGTCTAGATAAGAAAATGGGGAATTGCAGTGGGAAGACAAACCCGTGGAAAAAAAACCCCGCCGAAACCAGATGTGACAGACCGAAAGGTGCAGATATCGCAGCCTCGCTGAAAACTGTGACACAACTTATGGTTTATTTCAGAACAAGTGCCAAAAAGAAAAGAACTGAGCATGACCTGATTTGAACCTGATACTTTGGGATTGTAAACCACGCTCACAGCCCCTAGGCCACACACTCAACTCTTTCTTTCTTTTCTTTTGTCCTACTGCTCTTGCGATGAGGCATCACAGAGAGGTGGGATGCATAGATATTTTGTTATTGCCAGATGTTGTCATTAGGTCTAACTTCCTGAGCATGTCAGAGACATCCTTAATCCACCTAGATTGAGGTTGGCCCCTTGCACGTGGAACAGAGGTATGTATATTATATGCTCTCGGTGCAGGCTGGTCATAATGCATTCTGACTAAATGACCAAACAATTTTGATTTTTTGGGCATCAATTTAGACACTAACTGGGTTTGTCCCAACAATCTGCCTCAATGTGGTGTTGCGAATTCGGTCACGAATTGTCTTTCTGGCTGCACTTCTCACACAGCGCATTTTATAACTCTGGATCTTACTTTTATGTGTTTTTAGTAAGGACCAAGATTGACAATGATGACACAATGTAGGAATAAACAGTGCATTTATCAGCCTCCTCTTAGTTGAAAGAAACACTCTAGGGTGTTTCAAAAGCGGTGCAATTTGATAGTGGACATTGTTTGCCTTCTGAATTCTATGTTAGATCTCTCTGTTCACTCTGCCAACATCAGTGAACATGCTTATGAGGTATATGAACTCCCTAACTTGTTTGTTACTTTTGTCACTGCTGTGGAAACGTGTTCATGTGATATTATCATAGTCTTAGTCTTGTCTGTGTTGATCTCAACTCTTATTAGAATAAATTATTACTATGCATTCAACAGAGCATATGAGACCTCTAAAATGTACAGGGATCTTAAACTTCGAACGGCTTTGCTGAAGGATAAGCAGGTGAGGTTGTTACCTCTAGAGCAGGTGTATGACAAGGTCAATGGAGTATGGAACTTGTCCAGTGACCAGGTGAGTTAACAGTAAAGCTTAGTTAAAACTGTCTTTTTGTTGCAAAAGTGTTATGGATTGTTAGTTGTTTTATAGATTGTAAACTATGGCAGACTTGTAATGATCCAACAGAACTTTTGTCAATGTTCTTTTTTGATTTTGGTTTATATAGGCTCAGGGGAAATAGATGATTTTTAGATCTATACTGCTTAACATAATACATTTTCTTTGAGTTTTACATTAAAATTTGCAAAATAAATCATGATGTGTATTTGTTTCACTTTATCAGAGCTTTATAACTGAATATGTTTCAACAACAAAAATCACAAATGTGTATTTTTAATTATGAATTTATTTTTCTTTTGCCAAAGCTGAGGGATTGAGGTCGTGTGGGCACAAATGTTCAATGGTCTGTTTTGATTTATATTTTTTTTTAGCTTTAAATACTTGGTTTAAATGCTTTTGAATCCTTGTAGTCCCCTATAAAATTTCAAATGATAATTTGTGTACACATATAAGCTATATTGTAGGACAGAATAAGCGATGAACATATACTTTTGCTCCTGATAATTGTTGGAGCAGACCCCAACAAATTATTTTATAATTCATTAATTGAAATGATATGTGCATTAAGATATTTGTACACATTATTTGTTCTTATAATTAATGAATTAAAAAAAAACCCATTCCTTTACTTAAAGGTAAAAATCTAGCCTCCTCCCATTCTTTACAAATTCTTCAATGGCCAAGTTATAGAAATGACTCCTAGGATTGCAGAATTAATACTCTTTTCTATTGCCAATATAGCCAGGCCAGTCGTTTGTTTTCAATCTCCCGCTACCAAACCCTGAAAGGGCTCAAGTAGCAGAATGTAGTCCAGGGAACGGAATGCGTTGTGTCATAGTTTACAACTTGACTGCGATATTTGCACCTTTCGGTCCAACACATCCGACTTCATCATCACAGGTTTGTCTTCTTTCTTTGATTCCTAATCTCTTAGAAAGTCTGCATGATTGCACTCTGTTTCCAGGGCCACCATTTGTAGGTGAAATAGGTCTTGGTCAGCTATGGGTCACTGACACTGATGCAAGGAGTCATACACATCTTCATCATCATCTCTTTGATAATTTTTTAGACTGGTTGTAAGGTTGTCTGAGCATGTCTCTCCATTGGAACTCTATTATCTGCTGCTCTCTTCATTTCAGTCTAATTGTGTACTTTAATGTCTCTGCTTGTCAGAGATGTATAGGTGAGTCTTGGTCACACCTTCCTCTTTCCCCTTGGATATTGTCCTCTATGGTTTTCTGTAGAAGATTTTCATGTCACATATTGTGTCATATATATCTAACACATGTATTCTGCTCTGTCGCTTGCCAGTGATATTTCAGTTTTTGGAATGACCTTAAGTATGCAGATTTTCCAGTGCATACTAAACTTTCATTTAAATGAAGTTTTTTTCAGCTCCGACTATTTAAATTTCTGGTAAATTATTAAACTTGTGTCATGCGATGGAATTAGGCACTTATTTGATCAGGCCAATGATCATGCATCTGAATTACATGTGAATATTTAATAAAAATCCTATCTAGACTATGACAGTGACCCAGAACAAAGCGACTCAGGTAATGTTACTGATTGGATAGCACAAAAATACAAATACATATGGTGAGTAAGAGGAATGGAGCTTAAGATGTATCAATGAATGAGCTGAGAGCAGTCAGTGACTCATAACTGGCTGCTTATGTCAGGGTTATGAATCATAGCAAACCAAGATTCTATTTCATCTCCAAATGGCTGCGCTAATGCAGTCAGGCAAAGAGAATAGGGATCATAGAGGGAAATCAAATATGATCCCAAAAATGTCATTCTCAAACCAGATGTGTTGGGGCAAAACTACAACAGCACCTAACAAAAGTCCTTTTCAGGAAAAACTTGTAGAAGAAAAAGAAGTAACAAAAATAACAATTTTTGATATTTCACATTTCGCACTAATATATATTTGTATTATGAATAGTTGATCTCATAGATAATTTAATTATATGTCTTTGAATCTATCAATCATAATTTTAGCTCAATTTATTTAATATTGATTTTTTCATTTGGAAGAAAAAAGACTATTTGATGTACAGAGTTGCAACTCTTGCACTGGACTGTAAGACACACATCTAGCAGATTAGACTGAACTGTGATGGAATAATTAAAGCATAATTTAAAAAAAATATATAGATGGGTGCTGTGATTGACTAGATGATCTGATACATTTCCTTGCTAATGGTGAAGCAATGTGCATTTGAATTTTTCTTAATTCAGCTTTCCATGCAGTTTCAGGGATTGTGTTTTTTTAAAAGTGTTCTATCCCTCAAAGTGGATTAAAATAACACCAGCAATAGCCAACGAATTAGGACAGTATTCTCTAGAAGACATTGTGCACTTTGATACATAATTCGACAGTTGTGAAGTGATTTAACTTAACTTAACTTAACATCTTTATACTGGTTTAGAAGACCCTGCAGAGTCTGTATACAACCAGTTACATTTACATCACCTTGCTCTAAAATCTATGCGCATCCAGTTTATTCTTAAATGCATTAACTGTCCCTGCCTCCACTACCTCCCCTGGCAATGCATTCCAAGCAGACACCACTCTCTGACTAAAAAAATATTTCCTAATATCTAACCTGGACCTCTCTTTAATCAGCTTGTAGCTATGCCCTCGTGTTATTGTAGGTGGCTGTATTTTAAAAAACTTGTTATAGTCTAATTTATCGATTCCTCTGATCATCTTATAAACCTGTATTAAGTCACCACGAATTCTTCTCTCTTCGAGACACTGTAGGCCGGTTTTTCTGAGTCGTTCCTCATAACTGTAATTCTGGAATCCCACTATCATCTTTGTCGCTCTTTTTTGTATTCTTTCTAGCATGTTTATGTCCCCTCTATGATAAGGACTCCACACCTGTACACAGTACTCCAATCTAGGTCTAACTAAAGCTTTATACAGTTTGACGATCACTTCCTTGCTCCTATGTTTAATATTTCTTTTTATCATACCTAACATTGCATTTGCCTTTTTCACTGCTACCTTAACTTGCTCACTCACCTTTCCTGTATGATCTATTATAACCCCTAGGTCCCTTTCCTTATCTATCTTTCTAATATTGTTTTCTCCCATTCTGTAATTATGTTCCATATTGGATCTACCCATGTGGATGACTGTACATTTATCTACATTAAACTCCATTTGCCAGCTTACAGACCATTCTCGAATTTTATCTAAATCCGACATCAATATATCCACTTCCGCTTTAGATGAGACACTACTGCATAGTTTTGTGTCATCAGCAAATTTTGCAATCATGGATCTCATATCAATGTCCAAATCATTTATATATATCAAGAACAAAATTGGTCCCAAAACCGAGCCCTGTGGCACACCACTTTTCACTTCACTCCACTCAGAGTACTCATTATTTATGCCCACCCTCTGCCTTCTTCCCGTTAACCAATTTTCAATCCATTTGGCAACTTCGCCACCTATTCCATGTGATTTTAACTTTCGAAATAATCTTTGATGAGGTACTCTATCAAAGGCCTTTGCAAAGTCTAGATAAATAACATCCACTGGCTCCCCTTTATCTATGATTTTAGTAACCTCCTCCATGAATTCTAATAGATTTGTTAAGCATGATCTCCCTCTAGTAAACCCATGCTGACTATTTCTAATTAGATTAAATTTTTCTAAATCCATTACAATGTTTTTTTTGATTATTGACTCTAACAATTTACAGACTATGCTCGTTAAACTCACCGGTCTATAATTTGCCGGATCTGATTTTTTGCCTTTTTTGAATAAGGGTGGCCGTTGTGAAGACTGGGATAGAAGTATCGAAAAATGACCGTTAACTGGTCACAACCTACTACAGCAACATCAAGACAGTGCACACAGATGAGAAAATTATACCAAAACTGGCTCATTGACCTTGTTGAATACCAGATAGGTCATCCTAACACAGCTAAATATCTAAGAGACACTCAAACTGCACTCATGATGATTACACATCGCTACCAACCCCAATCATTGGATGTTTTAGACAATCTCTCAGGCCTTGGAATCTTCTTTAAAACCTGCTTCTCGCTTACACGAAGAGAACAACCCAGAGGGAGGAGAAGAAGAAGGCAGGAACAAAAAAAGACTAAACACAAATACTGAATCAATACATGATCACTTCACCGGGAGATGGTTGAGCCTCACTTGGTTAGAAACATGCCCAAGACACATCACTGACATTCTGAGCAAGCAGCAGTGTTACATGATACCCCTACAACCTCTTAGAGTTGCAGGAAAGATGAGATGAAATAATTTGCAGATACTATCTTATGTAAATTTTTCTTCCTGAAGCTTCCTAATTTTGTGTAATCTACTCAGTTCACTTGTCTTAACAAATATCTGTTGCTGTATTTATTCAGGGAAACCTTGGCACATTCTATATAACCAACGTAAGATTGATGTGGCATGCTAACATCAATGAATCTTTCAATGTCAGCATCCCATATATACAAATGGTAAGTTGATTGACAATTGATGATTGGCAATAATTTGCTGGTATTGGATTCGAAAATAAGTGATAATGGCTTATTTGATACTTTTTTGGCAACACTGAATTATTTAAAATATTTTGGCAACACTGAATTATTTAAAACATGTTGGCAACACTGAATTATTAAAAACATTTTGGCAACATATTTTAAAATATTTTTTTAACAATCAATTATTGGAAACACTTTGGGGACAGTTAATTATTTGAAGTATTTTGGTGAAAGTGAATTATTTAAAACATTTTGGTGAAAGTGAATTATTTGAAACACTTTGATGACAATCGATTATGATAAAAAAAACTGTGAATAATTAAGCATTTTTTTTTGCAAAAGAATTGTATGACTATTTTTGTGTTTAACATTGAAACATTACATTATATGACAATGAATCATGTGTTTGTCTTTCCCATTGTACCTGCATGTCTCTCAGTCATTCACCGCATCTCCAGATTAAGAACTCAAGTAATATCTGTTCCCACTTTCAGTAAGAACTCAAGTAATATCTGTTCCCACTTTCAGTAAGAACTCAAGTAATATCTATTCCCACTTTCAGTAAGAGCTCAAGTAATATCTATTCCCACTTTCAGTAAGAACTCAAGTAATATCTATTCCCACTTTCAGCAAGAGGTCAAGTAATATCTGTTCCCACTTTCAGTAAGAACTCAAGTAATATCTATTCCCACTTTCAGTAAGAGCCCAAGTAATATCTGTTCCCACTTTCAGTAAGAGCCCAAGTAATATCTGTTCCCACTTTCAGTAAGAGCCCAAGTAATATCTATTCCCACTTTCAGTAAGAACTCAAGTAATATCTATTCCCACTTTCAGTAAGAGCTCAAGTAATATCTGTTCCCACTTTCAGTAAGAGCTCAAGTAATATCTGTTCCCACTTTCAGTAAGAGCTCAAGTAATATCTGTTCCCACTTTCAGCAAGAGGTCAAGTAATATCTGTTCCCACTTTCAGTAAGAGCCCAAGTAATATATGTTCCCACTTTCAGTAAGAACTCAAGTAATATCTGTTCCCACTTTCAGTAAGAGCTCAAGTAATATCTGTTCCCACTTTCAGCAAGAGGTCAAGTAATATCTGTTCCCACTTTCAGTAAGAGCCCAAGTAATATATGTTCCCACTTTCAGTAAGAACTCAAGTAATATCTGTTCCCACTTTCAGTAAGAGCTCAAGTAATATCTGTTCCCACTTTCAGTAAGAACTCAAGTAATATCTATTCCCACTTTCAGTAAGAGCCCAAGTAATATATGTTCCCACTTTCAGTAAGAACTCAAGTAATATCTGTTCCCACTTTCAGTAAGAGCCCAAGTAATATCTGTTCCCACTTTCAGTAAGAGCCCAAGTAATATCTATTCCCACTTTCAGTAAGAGCCCAAGTAATATATGTTCCCACTTTCAGTAAGAACTCAAGTAATATTTGTTTCCACTTTTAGTATTTCATGGTCATTTACTTTAAATTGCATAAAGCCTTCACATTCTTGATACTGTTAAAACAGTTGCAATTGAAGATTTACAAATATTACTCAACAGAAAACTGTGAAAATCAGGGACTCAAAGTTTGGCATTGCCCTTGTAGTTGAAACAACACATATGGTAAGTGAAACAACACATGGTAAATGAAATAACATATATGGTAACAGAAACCAGACATGGCAAATGAAATAACATATATGGTAACTTAAACAACACAATAGGGTAAATGAAATAACATATGGTAACTGAAACAACACATAGGGTAAATGAAATAACACATTTGGTAATTTAAACAACACATATGGCAAATGAAATGCATATGGTAACTGAAACAACACATAGGGTAAGTGAAACAACACATATGGTATGTGAAACAACACATAGGGTAACTGAAACAACACATAGGGTAAGTGAAACAACACATATGGTATGTTAAACAACACATAGTAAGTATTCTCCTTTGAAGTTCATCCTGAAAAGGACGTTGGGACTTTGTCATAGTTTATAACAAGGATGTGATATTTGCGCCTTTCTGCCAGACACATTCAGTTTCAGCACATCATTTTTGGGTAATGGGTTTGCCTTCCCTCAGCAATCCCTATTCTACATTAGTGCAGCCTGTTTACAGGGCTACCACTTAGTGACAGAATAGGATCTGGTCAAATAATTTAAGCAAACAGATTATTTTTATTATTCATTAAAAACGAACTAAATATTTATGGTATATATGCATGTTTCCTATGTTTTGCTTTATGTGGTTTAATTGTTTCCTCTGGCTTTTATCCCTGGTGGAAGTCTTGAGATATTTGAGGTTTTTTTTTCTTAACCTTTTTAATTTGTTGCTGTCACTGAGCCATTACCTATATATGTTTCCATTAACTGTGTTGCATTATAAATTTTTTATTTATATTCATTCTATGTGTAATCATATTGGTTATTTCTTTTTTGATCTACTCTTCATTCATTACTGCCATTTTTCATGGCCACCTCCTGATAATGGCTGCCAACTGAAACTGTATTGCATGCTGGTCAGGGTATTATTTGTTTTTTGTCCTTGATGAAGGTCTTGTGGTCATAACAAGGGTTTTGTTTTATTTTTGTATTGGCACAGTTACTCGGCCATTACCTATATATGTTTTTAATGACATGGATTTGAATCCATAGGGGAAGAGAAGAGTAAGTTAAAAAAAACACCTGGCAACGATCTATGTATGAGAAAGTTAGGGCAGCTGAAATTCATGGGCTGAGCTCAGAACGATGCCCCAAAATAGGAATTAGTGCAGAACATCCGTTGCAGCCTTATAGTGAACCAGAAGGATTAAGGAAAATGGATATATTGATTTGAAAATATATTTGAAATGCAAATAGTACTCCATTCCTGCCAAAACAGAGTGCAAAGTTAAGTTCAATGAAAAAAATGTTATAGATCGCACTTCAAAATATTTCAGAGTGGTGGATATGTCCTTGGTTTCCGCATTGACCCCACGGAGAAACTTCAAGCAACTGCTAAAATGATTCACAACTTACACAGAGTCTATAGTGCTTGTCCCATCTTTGGTGTGGAGTTTGAAGTGGATGATAAGGTATGTCTTGAGGTTAGTAAACCATCTTAGCTGCATTTGATATTGTTGTAAATACATTTTCTAGTTGATGTTATGGACAGGGTTTATATATTATAAGTAACCAATACTGTCAAATAAGAAATATAAATCTCCTTTCTCTCGTGTTGTCTTTTCCATATAAACATAAGAGATCATACGGACATCACATCTCACTACTTCTACAACCATTTGTCACTAAATCTGCTTGTCCATTACCATAACCTCAGTTTCTTTCAAGGTTTTGCCTATATAGAGTATATAATAGAGCATAGAGAATTCTTCCAAGTACTGGAGTTGAATAATGCTGTAAAATAACTAAAAATTTACTTCATAACAGAATACAACCCATTATACATACTTTTCTCTCTCTAAAAATGCATGTTTCATTCAAACCATTACTCTAACATGAGAGTCAGCAAAATTTACATAAGCAAAATTATTAATTTGCTGCTTAAAGTTTCAAATTATAAATTATCCAAAGGTTTGAAATAACATATATTTAAATTGTGAAATTTAATTAAAATGTTTTTGTCTCCCATTTTCAACTAATCTGCTTTGTACTTTTCCATTATCAATTAGTTTGTCCTGCCTTTGATCTTTCTTTGTCTTTCTCTCTCTCTCTCTCTCTCTCTCTCCCTTTACGGGGGAGAAAAGAATAAGGCCACTGCTCCTCCATGCATGTTGCAAAAGATGACCAAAGATAGTTGTGCATGATGCTAGCAACTTGATCATGTAAAACTAATTGCTACGACCAAAAGCTGTGCTTGCCGTTGCTATTCCATTTATCAGCTTATCAGCAATATTCACTGTTCATAGCAGAGTGCTAGCGAGGTATACACATTTTTCCCCCACTTCTAATTTCTGTCCGCTCACTGTAACCACTGATTGTTTATATGTTATACCTGGGACTGGTTGGTGCGTAACCTCAGCTTTCTTTGTAATGTCACAAGCAGCAGAGAACTGGTCCATGCCTTCATGCATAGTCTGTTCTGTGCTACTGTTCAAAGGACAGTCATCTGCAAACAAGAGTTCACATATCGTATCACGCACCACCTTGGCTTTGGCATTCCGTCTGTGGGATTTGAATAGGCCACCATTCATGTGTAACTTTATTGGTATACCATGCTTGCTGCCCTTGAAAGCATTCATCAGCATCAATGAAAACATCATGCTGAACAGGGTTGTGGCAAGTACACAT
Source organism: Ariolimax columbianus (assembly GCA_036924085.1). NCBI lineage: Eukaryota > Metazoa > Mollusca > Gastropoda > Stylommatophora > Arionidae > Ariolimax > Ariolimax columbianus. The sequence goes on from JAVGWX010000001.1 coordinate 54,956,917, forward strand.
TCCTCCTTTATAAATCAAGGCTTCCAGCAAACACCTCAATCTCGTCTGTCCATTTGCTGCTTAGCCAGGAACCTTGCATCTCCCTGTGTCTCGTCAGGACTACCCCACGAGCACTACTGAAGGCTGTTTTCTTTGATAGGAATGAAATGTCATTTTGAAGGGCACTGTGTTATTGTCGCTTTATTGTTGAGAAGGATCTTGATTTCACCATCATTTTCGTCGAACCAGTCCTTGCGCTTGAACATGGATGGATCAAGGTGTTTTAGCTCTGTAGAGTAAATAGTATCCATTAGTGTTGCTCAGTTTTGAAAGATTTTCTAAGATAAAGCTCATACAGTCTTCCTGCTAGCTCATCCATAAAGCTCATCCATGAAGTTTCCACTTCAGTTTCTTCACATTTAGTCTTCTGTGTGTTTTTGTACCCTGAGGGCACCTCACGAGACAATGATCATTCCAATTCTTCACGCCCCACACATATTCTTTGTTATTTTTTCATTATTTTGGTCACTATGCTGACAATGATGTTGTTGATAAGATGCCAATGTATGGAACTGGGATGCATCCATGTGGTCCTATTTTGAATTGAGAGCCGGAAGATGGTGTTGGTAATGATAAGCTCATTTGTGGCACAAGTCTTCAGTAAGAGTAGTCCGTTATCATTACATTTACATATGCCATTTTGACCAATAATCATGCAGTGTAATCTGCACCAACTCTGGTATTGAAATCTCCTAGCAGAATCAGTTTGTCAGATTTTAGAACTGCAATGTTAAGTGACTCAAGATCTCCATAAAACATGTCTTTGACTGCATCTGGATTTTTCAGTGTTGGTGCATAACACTGATGATATGACCTACCATTTCTCATTTAGAGGAAGTTGCATTATTATGAGGCGATTGCAGACTCCTTTAGGCAGACTTTATAAATGCTCTACTAGGTGGACTTTATGACATATCTAACACCAGCCTCATGTTGTTCTTGACTGCTGCGCAGTTCCAGAAGGAAACCAAGCTAGCATCATCCTATGAGAGTTGTCCCTCCTTTGCTAGATGTGTCTCGCTGATGTTATATCTAGCCAGTTCCCTAATGACCAGGGTGGTCCTCTATTTAGCCTGTCAGCCCTAGTATTGTCCATGGGAGTGTACAGATTCCATGTTTAATAGGCACTATCCTTTTCTTATTTATTTTTTTGTTTACTACAGTAGAATGGCAGCCCCTTCAGCCACGGCTTGCATGTCAGGATGTAATGAAACAATTTTTCGGGCACCTTTTCTCGTCACCTCTTCCGGATATGCAGATGAGCAGTGCTATCCTAGAGAGGGCTGCTCAGTCGGTCAAGGGGCTGCCAGGTTCCACTGTTGCCTGAAGTCAGTGAAAGATGACCACATGGCCTGTACTGCCTGTGCAGGTCTGCGACTACAGCCTCCAGTGTATCCTTGCTTGCTGCTTCACCACTCGCCCATCGTCATAGGACTTGTATGGGATATAGGTGATATTATGAGTTGCAATTGTATTGGATTAGAGTGAGGGAGATTTGCGTATAGTCAGCCTCACTCTCTCGTCTGGACCCGACATGGTCTAGCAGTAAACACAGTTGGGATGACCTAGTGAAGGGTCTGGATTCAGCAGATGACCAGGACAGTGCCTCGACATATTGTTAGCATTCTTCAAGACCTAATGGTCCCGCTCTTTTGGCTGTTAGACATGTTATTTGTCTTATACGCAATCCGTTGAGGCTTCGGTTGACCAACTCTGTTTTGCTGAAAAGACTCTCCCTCAATTACCCACACTTGGTTCAGCCTCTTAATTGTTTTTGTTTTTTCTCGTTTGCCTTATTTCTCTATTCCCCAAGGTGGAGTGCGTTGCACTATGTTTGTATTTGCGCCTGTCGGCCCAGTACATCCGACTTCGGCATACATTTTATGTAAGGGTCTGCTTCCTCCTGCATTTTTGAAGGGTTTGCTTCCTCGGAGTAACGGCCGGTGCTGTGATGGGGAGCGAAGTCAGCACCTTCATCACCCTGTCCTTGACTATTCCGTACACGAGTACAACTCTTTGGGGTCATTTACTTTTAATTGGTGGGGAGTTCTGGTTACACCTCGCACACCGAAAACATTTTCCGTTACTGCCATATAAACAAAGCTTATAAATACATACGTATAAATAAAATGTTAAGTATCAATGCCCGAGTGGTCTGCCAGGGTCTTTTTGTATGACAAGGACAAGAATAGTGCCACTGCCTCACAGAGATCATGTCGTAAGTGGTGACTAACTGTGTGACATGGCATAACACCAGCCATGGTTAGGTGGTTTGTTTAGAGCAGCATAGATGGCACCTAACAGGCTGCGGGTCTACTTTGCTCTAGTCTTTGAGTCTATTAAGATGGACTCGCACATCGGATAACCACCCTCCGTAAGCGTATGTCCCAATGCAGTGGAGTATTAAGCTGCTCAAGCCTAGCCCGCTGAGCAGGAAACCCTTCTTCCGGCTACATCCAGCTCACACCAGAGCTGGAACCTGCACAGGGGCATCTGCTTCTGTAGAAGTACAGGTCGACTAAGAACTAAGTATCGATAATTGATTATTTTATTCTTTTATGTGCCTGATAAATGATTGTGCTGCATACCATCACTGTCACTAACATGAGATTGCCATTAAATTGTTTGTGTTCTTATAATTATATTTAGATTATTTCTCTTGATTCCTAAGCCTCAAGCTGTAGAAGAGATGAATCAAATCCCAATTCAAGATGATGTTGAGGTGGAACGTGATGGCCAGACAGATGCTTTTGCTGTAAGCATGATCTCTTTTTTACAAATGTTATTGTCTGAGCGGTAGGGAAGTTAATTGTTTCTCAGTAAATGGACCAGATTCATACTCTGGTCACTGTACACCCAGTCTGCCCAGTTATAAACAAATAGTCTCACAGTTAGGGAAGACAGGGTAGGAAGGAAAACTTGTTGTGCCACTTCACCTTCTCACTCTGCTCCACCTAGCCCCACTTTACTCCACCTCAGCTCACCCTACTCCACTCAACCTAACTTAACTACACCATATCCCACCTAACTTTACTCTACCTCATCTCACCCCACTCCACCTTACTCCATCCCTCCTCACCTCTCCACCCTCATTTCACTTTACTCTACCTCATTCATCTCCATCTCACCCCATCCCACCTCATCTCCCTCACTTCACTTTACCCCACTCCACCTCACCTCCCTCATTTTACTTTACTCCACCTCACCTCACCATTCTCCAACTCACTCCATCCCACCTCATCTACATCACTTGACTTGACTCCACCTCACCCTACTCCACCTCACCTCTCTCATTTTTCTTTACTCCTCCTCACCTCATCATACTCCACCTCATGCAATACCTCTTCACCTCATCTCCCTCATTTCACTTTACTCCACCTCACCCCACATCACTCAACTTCACCTCACCAAATCCCACTTCCTCACCTCACTCAACTTCACTTCACAAAAGTTGCACAATGAAGCCTCTAAACACAACGTCCCTACTGACAGTGTCTAACTTGGGACTAGCCTTACCTTATCTGTAGGGAGCGGCGTCGGGTCGACCCAGCCTTAAATGGGTACCGGTTCAGTCTGGGAGTAAAGGCAGCCAGAGTGATGCTGACCACATCATCCACTAAGTGCCATGGGTTACAAAATAATATGAGCCTAACACCATATTTCCTGTGTGCCGCATGGCTTGACGGGATCTTTTTTTTTTACCTTATCTCTTCCAATGTATTTGCTATGGTTTTCCTTAGGTACTGGGAAAGATGAACATTAATTAATGTTGTTTGCAAATGGACACAAATCATTTCATGGTAAAGCAAGCATGGACTGGACCCATGCATACACCGACGGTTCTGTAATAAACACAACACAGACTGGAGGGGGAGGAGTATTCCTGAGCCTAACAAATGGTAGAAAAATAACACTGTCAGTGGCAACTGGAAAATTCTCAAGCAATTTCAGAGCAGAGGCAGAGGCACTGAAGGCTGCAGTAAAAGCAATGCTGACAGGCGAAAGCAATGAAAGCCAGATAGTCCTGTTTACAGATGCCCTGTCCGTGGTTACAGCACTAAAAAGCCAGAAAAATACTGAACTTAATGATTTAAGAGCAGTACTCTGTCAACTATGCCAGCAGTCCGCACCAAAAAGAGTAGTGGTACAGTGGGTTCCATCCCACTGTAACATCCAAGGCAACGAGGCGGCAGACAGACTGGCAAAAGAAGGTGCAAGACTACCACAATCAGATTCTAGTGTGACCTATGAAGAGTCCAAAAGGTTTATTAGGGCCAGATACATGGCCAAATGGGAAACAGAACATACTGGCTACACAAAAAATTATGCCTATTACCAGTTGAACAGAAGAGAGCAGGTCGTGGTCTTCAGACTCTGCACAGGCCACAACAGACTGAGGTACCATCTATTCAATAAACTGAAGATAGGTGGCACTGACGAATGCACCTGTGGTACAGGGAAAATGACCGCTGAACATCTGCTGCAAAATTGCCCGACATACGAGGACCAGAGAAAGCACATGTGGCCATCCCCAGTGCCAACACTAGACAAGCTCTATGGCAGTGTCGACAGCCTCAGGATGACAGCTGCTTTCTTCGAGTTGACGTCTGACAGCGTACGAAGAAGAAGAAGAAGAAGATTTCATGGTAAAGAACCATAGCATGTTTTAAACACGCATCTATACTGGCAAAATCCACTAACAACAATCCTATCACTCTGATGTGAGTGTATGATTCTCTAAGATTTATTTTTATCACCATTGAAAGAAAGATATAATTGTAGCAGCTTAAGAAGAAGAGTATTGAAGTGAGCATTATCTGAGTTGTACTGTGTTGATGTAGCTCACAGGACATGATTAGTTAATGTAATACATTAGACTTTCCTTGAATAGTCATTTCTGTTTGGCAAACATTATTAAACTTTCTTAATATGCAGTTTATTTTCAAACAATAATGAAATAATAGTTTATTTAGTGACCAAATTGTAGTTTAGGAACCTGTTCTTCTATTTTACTGTGTAGTTTAATAACATAATTATAAATTTGTTGAAATACTGCTGTAAATATACTTTTTGCAGGTAAGTAGATTATAGAGTAATCCTTGAGAGTAAACTGAACAAATATATTTCAGGCCTACTTTGCTGATGGAAACAAGGAACATGACAGAGAACCTGTCTATTCAGAAGAGCTGGGACTGGCCATAGAGAAGTTGAAGGATGGTTTTACAATTGCGAGCTTATGGGAAGTTATAGCATCATAGGAAGTGTTGAATGTGTGGAATTGGACAGTTCTATGAATTGCAATTAGTCTCAAAGTAATTTAGATGTTCTACTGTGCATACACCAACTGAGAAAGCCGTATTTGGCACAAACTGCATGCAGAAATGTATATTGATTTTAAAACAATAAACTCTAGAAACAATACCCCATATATGATACCAAGTGGAGGGGTGAGTCAAAGCTGTTAGTGGCACTGCCCACAACCAAAAATTGCTTGTGTTTGGATTCTTGAAGCATCAGTCATGCTTCTGTTGGAGGCAAACCTATTTTTTTAAAAATATGTTCTGAAGTCAGATGCGATCAGCCATAAGTATCAAAAGACAGTACAACACACTCCAGCTTAGGAAACAAGGCGAACAAGAAAAATGTGTGGTTATGAAATAAAAGAGTGAATAGCTCGTTTTTCTGAGACAGTTGAAAATAATAATTATGAAAGGCAGTTAAACTTTGTGTTCTTTTTCTATTACTGCGGTTTAATTTTTTGTCAAAATTGTTTATAATAAGATGTAACTTCTTGAAATACCTGAAAGCCTGTTATTCAAACAGGTGTAACCTGCTGCCAGGTAGTCAGATGCTATTCGTAGTACGTTCTTGTTTCTTTTGTTGTTGTTGCAATGTTCACTTATTTTTGGCTAACTAGATTTAGGGGAAGATAGGTTGTGTATTGAGTAGAAATTTCATAAATTTTAGAACTTTGCCTGGACAGGGGCTAATAGCCAACTCTTATCAAGTTTCAGCTGTCAAGTGTTCATTTATTTCCACTTTGTATAAATGGGATCTCCGAGTTTTTCTGTCAATCTCCAATATAACTAGGCATGGTCTCCACCTGCCTTGAGACTAGATGATGCTTGAAACTTGTGGAATTTGAAACCCACTGTGTATCACATTTTCATTTTTTTTGAGGCAAGTGTTTTTCATGTCTCAGCTATAGCAACTTCTAGTCACTACAGTTTAGGAAAATCATCATTATATAACCATTAGGGAAAACAAATGAGTAAATCAAATGAGTTGAATTGTAGAAACAATTGTAAACACCAGTAGATTGGAAGTACTTAAAAGATACAAACCACATAGGGCAGCAGAAAAGAAAGCAAATAAATTAGGACTCGCTAGATATTTGAGTTAAAATGGAGCAGGTGATATCATAGCTTCTTCACAGCAGGAAAATAGCGATGAGTTTTTCTTCTTCATCATTTGTCCTAAAAATAAAATTTTGTTTCAGACCAACACATCTAGTTACAGCACACATACACATTTTTTTAACTAGGTTTGTCTTCTTGCTTTGAGCTCTAGCTTTTCAGCCAGACTGAACCGATGCAGCCTGTATCCATGGCTATCATTTGGAGGCTGAAGAAGGTCTCTGACAGCTCTGGTTTGCTGATTCTGATGCAAGTAGTCAGCTATGAGTTTATGATTGCTATCATGTCATTTACTTCATCTTCTGTCCCCAGAGCAGTTAGTTAATTCAACCAAATTAAAATGCAATTTCGATATAGAATAATAATATATAACCTATAGTCCTTCTGTCTGTATGGAATGGATTATACATGTCCTATTAATTCATTTGCTAGTATATCCTACACAACTTCACATTTTACGCGTGCACAAGTTTTTAATCCGTAAGCCCGGTTGTTCATCTGTCTTCTGTTAATCGCTAATTCATATGTCTATCCACCTTTCAAATTATCATCCACAACTCACTCATTCAAATCACCTGTTGCCCATCAAGCATCAAAACTAAATTAAACTATTTTTTGTTAAAGCAAGCTTTTGTGTAATCAATCTATCCACATGTAATTTAATCAATAACTAACACACCTATCAATTCATTTATCATGTCCTCTTCGACTGTCCATTTACCAATAATACAGAAGTCCTTTTGGGTTCCTGAGAGTGAAGAATAGGTTGACTGCAAACTTCCAAATTTACTTTTGAAGTTATGAAAACAAGTTCTTTAGTCGCCATTTACGACATGTTTGGAAGGTTGCCACGTGCCTTTCGAGGCGACAATACAGGTTTATAAGATGATCAGAGGAACGGATAGATTAGACTATAACAAGTTTTTAAAAATACAACCACTTACAAAAACAAGAGGGGATAGCTACAAATTAACTAAAGAGAGGTCCAGATTAGATATTAGGAAATATTTTTGTAGTCAGAGAGTGATGAATGCTTGGAATGCATTGTCACAGGAGGTAGTGGAGGCAGGGACAATTAATGCATTTAAGAGTAAAGAGCAAGGTAATATCAATGAAACCGGTTGTAAACAGACTATGCAGAGTCTTCTAAACCAGTATAAAGATGTTAAGTTATTCTTTACCCCTTCCTCAGGATCTATATGGATTACTGTATCATTGATATATGGGTAGTGGAATGTAAATAGTGTCCAGCAGATAAGTGAATACATTGTTTCCACTATATTTCACCAAGTTCACGTATTTTCTTTTTTTTGGTTGTTCATTCTGAATAGGACGTTTGTGATGTTGTAGTTTACAGGAAGGCTGTGATATCTGCAGCTTTTGGTCAGAGACATCTGGTTTCAGTGCAGCATTTGATGGGACTGGGTTTGCCTTCTCACTTCGATTCCAAATCTTTTAGCCAGGCTGCATGGTTGCAGTCTGTTTCTAGGGCCGCCACTTGAAGACAGAATAGAGTCTTGGTCAGTTAAGTATTACTGACTGATGCAAGCAGCCAGCTATGAGTTGCTGGCTGCTGTCATTTTATTCACTGGTGTATCTTTGGCTTCCTTCATGTATCGTATCATTCCTTCTTCACACTAATGTCTGTGTGGCAATCACTGCCAATGGCTTCCTTGTAGGAAGCCTGTAGCAGTGCTTTAATGTGTTGTTGCAGTAGCAGTTTCTAAAGTATTTTTTTCTTTACAAGGTGAGGTTACTAGTCATTCTTAGTTGCCACTTAAAGCATGCATAGTAGAGTGAAGTGAAATATTTCTTGCCATCCCAATAGCAGACCACTGTCTATACGGGTAACTTATATGCAGTTGGTATGATACTTTCACCATTGCTGTTCAGTATCTAAATAAGTAGCATGTCCTTTGCAGAGTGTCGCTCTTAAAACTGCCAACCTATTTAGCTGTTATAAGTTTCTTGGCAGGTGTGCAGTACAGAAGATTACTTTCAGTAGTTGGAAAAGCAGTTATACCAAGAAAAAACTCCTGTGTCTGCCGAACTGGATATGACAGGATTCGTACCCATTGCGTTGGAATTGTGAAACTGATATTTCACTCATAGAACACGCTGCCTCCATTTTAATGTCTACATGGACAAAATAACAACAGATTGCAACACCAGATGTAGAATTCTTCTTCTTCTTCTTCGTTCGTTCTCAATCTCCCACTACCAAACCCCGAAAGGGTTTAAGTAGCAGAATGTAGTCCAGAGAACGGAATGCGTTGTGTCGTAGTTTACAGCTTGGCTGCGATATTTGCACCTTTCGGTCCAACACATCCGACTTCAGCAAGCATTTTTTGAATACCGGGTTAGCATTCCCTATTCGATCCCTTCTCCTTAGCCAGTCTGCCCTGCTGCAGCCTGTTATCCAGGATCACCGCGTGGAGGTGTAGAAAGGTCTTGGCTGCTCTGGTTCGCTGGCCCTGACGCTAGCAGTCAGCTATGGGTTGCTAACCACTGCAGCTCATGTGCTGCTCAGCATCTTGATCCCAGATGTAGAATTCAAGACACAAAGGGACAAATCCATTTCAGTATATGAACTACTCTTTGTAGATGAGGAAAGATTAATATACTAGGATAAAGATAGACTGCAAAAGTAAATTAAATCACTTGGCACAGCCTGTTAAAAATATAATATAAAAATCAGCACATCAATGATGAAAACTATAAGGAATTGTAGAACACTATGTCTACTTAATATGAATGTAATCAATATCAAACTGAAACAGGCCCAAAAAGCTGAAGTTTCTGGGAAGCGTTTATATGAAAGATGGAAGGCTTGGTAGAGATATTGAAACTAGATGCCAGAAAGCCTATATGGTGACTTAACAACTGTCACCACTACTTAAACACCTGCACAACAGTTTGGTCACAAAGTGACAACTGATAAACAGTGTATTCATACTAACTCTTTGCTACCAGTGTCATACTTGGTTCTTTTTGAAGGAACAGGAGAGGAAAATTATGACATGTGAAAAGAAATGTGTGAGATAAGCCATTAATGTCACAGGCTGGGATAAAATGAGAACTGATGATAATAGAGATAATGTGAGAACCACTCTTTGTCCTGAATAAATCGAAAACGATCGTCCATACAGAAAATACAATAGCTTAGTCATATCATGAGAATGCAACTTGATCAACTACTACTGCATACATATATAACTCAAGAAGATCTAGTTACAATGCACATATTACAGGATTTTTGCCTGTATGGTCAGTTAAGGAATATACACCAGCCCAGTAATTCAATATTTAAATCAAAACTGAAAGGAGCCAAAGAGGAGCTTCAAATAATGGTTGAGTTCCTTGTGGGAATTCATCTGACAATGTAAGCGTCAAAAATGAGATGATGCGGTCACAAAAAGAAGAAGAATACGATGGTTTGATCATTTCAACAGAATGCAACTTCTACCACTGCATACATACGACACAAGATGATCTGGTTACAAGGCACGAGGAATTCCTCATGGCAGATGGATAAATGACATGACAGAAATGTTACTGTAACAACGATCGATGCAACACTTGACTCAAGAAATGTTACTGCAACAACGATTGATACAACACACTTGACCCAAGAAATATTACTGTAACAATGATTGATGCAAAACACCTGACCCAACAATGTTACTGTAACAACGATCGATGCAACACTTGACTCAAGAAATGTTACTGGAACAACGATTGATACAACACACTTGACCCAAGAAATATTACTGTAACAATGATTGATGCAAAACACCTGACCCAACAATGTTACTGTAACAACGATCGATGCAACACACTTGATCCAAGAAATGTTAATGCAGCTTTCTACAACACTTAATGGCACAAGTGGATGGAAACAGTAAGGAAAGGTATGATACAAGAGCAGTATACCAAAAAATTAATTTAGAGAAAGAAGAAAACTACAACACAACAATTCATCTGGTGCTTGTCAAGCATACTAATTTATTAAGTTTTTCTACACGACAGCTTTAAAGAAGTTAGAAACAGATGTAATGTATTTTCACATAGGCTTGAATCATTGCATATTCAGTAAACAAACCAGAGATGTGAGATGTTGTTGTTGTTGTTTGCGAATGCCCACACTGAGTAGGTTACTCTTTTGTGCGCCCTGAAAAGGACATTAAGTGGTGGGTTGCAGTAGCTTACCTCACATCCTGAGCGTGCGGATGAAGGTGGATCGGGGTCTTCCAGACGGTTGTGCTATGCTTGGTTTCATCTGTGCGTCACTCACTACTACGGGGATCATGTCGATCCCTCACCTCGTTAGCCAGGCTGCCATGAAAACAGCCCCATTTCCAGGGAGGGAAACTAGGAAGCCAAGGTGAGAGTCTTGGCCAGTATGTTTTGCGTGACCCTGACTAACATGTCTGATGAATATATTTTGTCTGACCAGACATTAGTCGTCCTCCCCGAGATGTGAGATAATCAATATTTTCCCAAGTTGAGCTCTGTGTTAATGTGGACATTTATGAATTATTTCGAAGATCTGACATTTTTATCAGCATTTAAATTAGCCTGTGTTAATCAATAGTTTTAGTTTTTACTCAACCTGTTACATCTGGTGATTAAGTTTAAACGGATCAGAAAGAGTAATCTCTTCCTCCAGTGACTCAATATAGTAAAACAGTTATGAGAATGTTGGTTGATTTCTTTCATTGTGTACACTAGTATAAAAGCTTGTTAATATCTACACTTTCATCTGAAGAAGCAGTGTTAGATGTTTTAGTAATTTCTACATGATACTACAATGTAGTTTTCAATGACATCATGCAAACTACTAATAGGTACTTTCTGATTCGCTACCATATGTCAAGAAATCTAGTAATAACTGTAGAACAAGGGGGACTCAGTGGTCTTGAGGTAAGGTGTCCGCCTCGGGTGCCGGGGTTTTTTCAGTGCTGTTAAAAATGTCCTTGATATCTGGGTAGTGAGATTGGACTCCTGTGTTCAGTTTCGAGCATGTTAAAAATGCCTTGGCAGTTAGAAATGGAAAAGAAGTAAGTACCACATAAGGTGTTTTCCTGGGCAGACACACAAACCATATTAAAGAGCCAAATATGCATCAAAGTGAATGAGCTGACAGGAGTCAGCTGGCTGTTTGCTTCAGGGTCAGCAAACCAGAGATGATCAGGACCTAATTCCACCTCCAAGCGGCGGTATTGGAAACAGACTGGACCCATGCAGCATGACTGAGAGAATAGGGATCAAAGAAGGAGGTACAATTGGTCACAAAATGCTGTTCTAAAACCGAATCTGTTGTGACAAAAGGCACCCGCAGAGTAAACTGTGACACAATGTAAAAAAACGTCCTTTTTAAGATGAATGCAGAAAAATAAGATATCTCTAAATATATATAAGTTCACCATTTCAGTCAATCAATAGTACACTTAGGCGACCAGGGCTCGTCTCTTTGAAGGAGCAATACCACGTCTGATGGCTGCGTCCCAGGCCACCTGCAGTTCTGTTGTGGAGGTGGTGATGTGTTTTAGCCAGGTGTTGTGAGGGCAGCCCCGAGGACATCTCTAGGATGAGCACTGCTTCTTCCCATAACTTGCTCTCACAGCCTGCCGGAGCATCTCGTGGGCTGGAATTTCCCAGGAAAAGCGAACAATGTGACCGAAGAGAGAGAGATATGACGGTGATCAATCGTTGAGACAATGCCTGCAATTTGAGTACCATTTTTTGTTATTAAATACACGTCTCTATTACCAATTAAATTTGTTTCTTCAATGTCTCTTGGTGTATATAAATTAATTTTAAAAAAAATTGTTTTATTTATTCACTTTTTTGTGTGTTCTTATACTCCCTGTCACATCTACCAATTAGGGTCAAATTTTAATATAGAGATTTACCAGAAAGTTGGTGTACAAAATGCCATCATTATGTAGCATGTCCTTTGTAGAACGTCGCTCCCATCACAGCCTGTCTGAAAGAAACTCGTTCCCTTTGCCAAAACTCCAGTCTCCGCCACAGTCATACCCAGGCATTCCCGGATATCTTGGTGTCAGCGTCTTCTTTTTCTACCCTTTCCTCTTTTGCCTGGCACCATATCGTCCATCACCATTCTCTCGAGACCGTTGTGTCTCATGATGTGACCAAAGTATTTGCATTTTCTGGTCATAATAGAATTGATAAACCAGTTCTCCTCTATGCTCAACTCTTGCCGAATGTCTACATTTGTTTTTTTTCTCTGTCCAGGGTATTCTGAGGATCTTTCTGTAACATTTTGACTTGAAGGATTCAATTCTTTGTCTGGAAGTTTTGGTAATTGTCCATGATTCGCAGTCATAAGCTGCCACAGGAAAAACACAGGTTATCGAGACTTTTACTTTTATAATTTTGATGGTGCTCTGCCATAATTTCTTCATGTTGATCAGTCTCTGCATTGCCATGGCTAGTCTCCTTCTGATTTCTTTTGAGCAGTCGCCATTTTTGTCAATTCTGGAGCCCAGATATTCAAAATGTGTGACTTGATCTATTTCCTCACCGCCCACTGTAAATTTATTCTGTTTTGTCGGTGGTCATTATCTTTGTTTTATTTATGTTTATAAACAGGTTTTGATCTTTACTATGTCCATTTACGGCTGAAATTAGCTGCTCTAGCCCTTCTGTACCTCTTGATAGTATCACTGTGTCATCTGCATATTGTAACTCTGGAATCTCGTACCCCCCAATCGTAAATGGGTTGAAACTTTCAATGTTCTCATCTTTTCTAACATTTCTCATAATACATTTCGCATATATGTTGTACACGTAAGGTACAAAATGTACATAAAGAAATATGTAGTTTAATGTGTATGTGTTGAAAATACATCAAATAGTCCGTCACCTAATTGTTAACAAATATAATTATATCAGATACTCAATCAGTCAGTACCAATGTTTTCTTGATGTGCACATACCAGTAATGGTACACCTACATTTATTTGACCTCTACCAATTTCTTAATAACCGGTTGTATCATCTTCCTTCAGTTCTGTTATCGTGTCTCTCGAAGTTGTCCTTGATCATTCTTTCTTTCTCTTTTTCTGTTATTAATTCAGAGCATGTCAATTTGTATATGCTAGATGGTTGTTTCCTTAATGTATTCATTTGTTTTATCTGCACCTATTTCTATATGTTTGTTTGCTGTATAAACTTATAAAATCACACATCACATGAGATAACCTTTTGACTGTTTACGTCCACTTTATTTAAAAGAAAGCATTGAAGAACACAAGTCAATATGGCATCCCACTAGGACAAACGTATTAGATTATAAACATAACAAAAGTTTAAGGATGTTAAATATATGTGAACAATCTTGCAATAATATAGCTATAAAATTAAAAAGTATCCCATTTGACATAGTTATAAATATATCATTTCTTCAAGTGGCTACTATAAAATACATTTGGCATCGTTAGAAGTAAATAAAAAGGCTTAGACATCTTTGACATACGTCACATTGTAATATATAACACGGAACATGACTCCACAGAGGCACATGGCCTTGCATCATAGTGCTGTTATTGTGTTTTTTTTATTTGTTCACTACCATATCAGACAGATAAGTTTACTAACCAATCATTGGGAGGGGGGGGGGGGGGGGGGGGAGGATTTTTATTAAATTTCTTAACAAAATGAGTATTAATGCATTTCAGACTCTTAGTCACTGTTGGTATACGTTGATGAGAAACTTAATTGTGTAGTGTGTAAGTTGAGAGGAGTGTGATATTGTTTTGTTTTTCCTCTTTCTTTAAAATGTAAGGTATTTTAACATGTTGCTCCTTGTTCTGACAATTGTCTGCTCTATGAGCAGATGTTCTTATCAGAATGTATATATTGAGCGTTGATCTTGGTGTATGAAACACTATGATGAAACATTACCTGATAAAACACTATTTTAATCTTTGCTTGGGTATATGATTTTGTTCCTTCGTTTTACACTTGCATCAAACAAACCATTTCACATGATTATTTATTGTTTGTTTTTATCATATTTTGGTCTACATGATTCACTCCATATAGCCGATATATTGTCCCCCGAAACCTTCTTACAGTGCCATAGAGCCGATATATTGTCCCCCGAAACCTTCTTACAGTGCCATAGAGCCGATATATTGTCCCCCGAAACCTTCTTACAGTGCCATAGAGCCGATATATTGTCCCCCGAAACCTTCTTACAGTGCCATAGAGCCGATATATTGTCCCCCAAAACCTTCTTACAGTGCCATAGAGCTGATATATTGTCCCCCGAAACCTTCTTACAGTGCCATAGAGCTGATATATTGGCTTGAACAGTTGTTATACATAAAAGCTTCTGCATGCCAAGTATTCCTAAATGAATCAATATACCTGTGGCAGTTTTACATTTCAAGTATAAATATATTGAGAGGTTTAAAGTATTCAGGAGGCAAAGAGTTAGAACTGGTAATGCAGGACTTTAGTAAAGATAGTGTTGACTATTTGTTGTTTTGCATCCAGCAAGATATTAGGTAGGTGGGGATACAGAATATCATGCTTTACTATACATCATTTAGTAAATGGGCATTGATCAACTGACTGCAGGCTTATCAAATACCCAACTTTATCTATAGAGGCTGATAAAATAAATAAACCATAGCACTTGGGGATGCCGGATTCATAGTGTACATAGCTTTGTCTTGCAACTTTTATTGAGTATAATGCTCATCCACAATGTACAATCTTCTGACATCCTTTCTATTTGAGTACCTTGTTTACAATATATTTTTGTGTAAATATTCAAAGTTTGTATGATAATTTTTTACAAATGTCTTAGATTTAACTTGACTGACTAACTTTACATACTACACTTCCATCTCCAGCTAAGATTTAACAATGTCTTTGAAAGTGGAGGTTTTACTGTGCCTTCTACCACAATTCATGTTGGTTTGAGTTGTAAGTTGTAGCAATTTTGTAACAGTTATCGAAATAAAAAGATTAGCTGCAGCAACATGTTAAAGTATGGAACAATATTTAAAACAGATATTTACAGTTCAACCAAAGAAAAGTATTAGCATAGCTTACAGAAGAATTTCTTCAAAGCAAAATGAACAAGCCAACAAAAAAAATGAATTGAAAAATTAACAGAACAAAAAGAAATATAACTTATATTTTCATAATAGTCAGTGTAGCCTTAGATTTTTACCCCATTTGTTCTGTGTAAGTTAAATAATTTTTTTTCCCTTTTTAATAAACAAAATGTAAAAGGTAACTTTGAATTCAACATTGGCACTTTTGTTTTTGCTGTGTCAAAAACTGCTTTTATTTTTTTGTTTCATTTTATTCCAACTATTAAAAACAACAATTTTACACATCCAACAGTTTGAGAATATAGCTGTGTCAAAGATTTAGGAAGACTATTTTTTTTAAGGGTGACATCATTTACTGCAAAGCAAGCAATAAATAAACATAGTGTTGTAGAAAATAGAAAATTATAACATTTATATTCTTTCACCATGTTTATTATCTTATATTTTTTAAAGATAACTGAAACATTTTGACCAGATGTAGGTAAACAACTTGGGCAGAATAATCATGTCAGATTATATATATATATATATATTTATATATATATATATATATATATATATATATATATATATATATATATATATATATATATATATATATATATATATATATATATATATATATTTATATAGTTGGAATTTTGGTATTCAAACATGTCTGTTGCCAGGTAGCAGAAGGTTATCAGCTATCTGTAGTAGGTATTTAAAATTTCCTGCAGCTTACTAGGTCTGGGGGAAGGTACAAATGATTTGGGTAGATTTTAACTTGAATTTTTGTCCAGGCAGCGGCTGTTGATCCTACTCTTTTCTATTTCTAACTGCCAAGAGATTTTTAATTTTCTCGACACTGAACACGGCAGTCCAATCTTACTATCCAGAGATCAGGGGACATTTTATCAGAAGAACAAGTGAAAAAATCTCTGCCTCCACCATGTTGCTATTTTTCTAGAAAAATTGTTGGGTATAAAATATTTTCTTTAAAAAAGAGCATGCGTTTAAAAAATGATTTATTTATCTTCAATAGCATACTGTTTTGAAATAGTAGATCAAAGCCATATATCATAGGTGTCTCAGTCTCTATAGACCATGCCCGTGGCGCCCTGTAAGTTTTGTCCAGATCTGTCTCCTGTATTTTGACACTGTCTGCTAAAGGCAGTAAAGGCTGATCCGCGAGTGACAGTCCCTGCCACAGATCGTACAACCATACTGAGGAGGCTGGCTTGCCTGACTGTTCCTTCATCTCTTCAGTCTTTCTCTTTTCTCTGCAACCAGAAGACCTATACGAGTGTCAGCAGCCACAATGCCCCCTCCAACTGACTGTCTCAGATAGTTCGATCCTGAACAATTTCTTCCCAGCCCTCGGATGGGATGTCGCATGACTTCATGTCCCTCTTTCATACGTCCTAGAAACGCAGTGCGGGGCGGCCGATTCTTCTAATTCCAATGGCTAGCTGCCCATTATAATTGATGAAAGCTTCTTGCTTGGCTTCAATTAATGGTTCCAATCTTGCGAATTGTGCATTGAACCAGTCGTGATTGGCCCGTTCCCTCATGCCAAACGTAGTTAATGTTATATTATAGATGGCACCTTTCATATCGTTCCACTTAGCTGTGTGGCGTCACACTCAGATCCTCCCAGAAGAGCAAGATTCAAGTCAGACACAAACCTCTCCGCCTTGAAAGGAATCATCATCTGCGCAGTGTTGATGCGGGGATGCCCCATTTGTTTGGAGCGGCATATTTTGCAAAACTGCAAGCGTACCCTGCTACATACCAGAGCATGGTCAGAGTCACAATTTGCACTTCGATAGCTTTTAGTAGAGAGGAACACGTCTAGAGCTGAGCGTCTGGTGACAATCAAGTCGATTTCATGCCATCGATGGGACCTTGGGTATTTCCAGAGATCAAAGCCAATTTCCTAAAACTAAGGCGGGTATACGACGTATATGCAGAAAAAGAGCACTGTATACATATATATATATATACACACACGCATGCACGCACGCACGCACACATACAGACTACACATATATATATATATATATATGTATATATTATATACTGGTATGAAATGACACACTCAATATGCAGTTGTCATATGCGTTGAAAGTTGGTAAAGCTTGAATGCTTCTTTAATATATTTGATACAAGTACATTGATTTCTAGTTTGCCTCTGCAAGTGGTTGTTCTGCTTTGATAGCTAACAGATGTTTTGTGTTCTATTTTGACTCACCGAAGAGGAATCTATACTTGGTAACTGCTTACTGCTAGCAATAAAATGTAAGTTTCAGGTGGTATATTGAAACATCACATCTGGCTCGAGTGTCGGTTGTTTTCTTCATATGTAAGATGTAATACCACAACAGTAAGACTAAAAAAAACAAGATATTGAATGACATGACACTGAGGCTGGGATAACAGCAAGAATCGTAAGTATTCTACCAAATAAAAGAGATCAGGACAATTGTTATCTCCACATTAACAGTTGGCTGCAGTGGATCTCATGTCTTCTAGATTACTCTTATTTTACTTTGTGAGTTATTTGTTATACATGTATACCTTCAAATGGGTAGATGAGGAGAGTGTAGAGTGAAGCTAGTTATTTGTTGTACATGTATACCTTCGCAGGGTTAGAGGAGGAAAGAAGGAAACTAGTTATTTGTTGTACATGTACACCTTCGCAGGGTTAGAGAGAGTGAAACTAGTTATTTGTTGTACATGTACACCTTCGCAGGGTTAGAGGAGGAGAGAGTAGAGTGAAGCTTGTTATTTGTTGTACATGTATACCTTCAAATGAGTAGATGAGAAGAGAGAAGGGTGAAGCTAGTTATTTGTTGTACATGTACACCTTCACAGGGTTAGAGGAGGAGAGAGTGAAACTAGTTATTTGTTGTACATGTACACCTTCACAGGGTTAGAGGAGGAGAAAGTAGAGTGAAACTAGTTATTTGTTGTACATGTACACCTTCACAGGGTTAGAGGAGGAGAGAGTGAAACTAGTTATTTGTTGTACATGTACATCTTCACAGGGTTAGAGGAGGAGAAAGTAGAGTGAAACTAGTTATTTGTTGTACATGTACACCTTCACAGGGTTGGAGGAGGAGAGAGTGAAACAAGTTATTTGTTTGGATGTCAATATCTCTCTCACGTTGATATATTCAGCTTTGGTCATTTCTATTCACTTTCTGGTTTCTGTTTCACATCTCCCATCTTCTAATATTATATACCCAAAAACAGGAAAAAAAACCTGAATGTTGTCTGCCTTGCAAATTATCATAGTTTTATTTATATGTTAATGTGAATGCCAATGTCCAGTCCTGGTGTCAATGTTAATGTCGTCCTTATTCTTCACTAGTGTTGTATACTTTTTAAATTAACTCTTTTCCTTTATTTAGATATCAGAGATGTGTCATCCGAATATATGATCTTTTCTATGTAATGTTGAAGAAACAATCACAGATCGAAGGAACTTTCCGTACATGTGCCATAATATCACTATAGTAATCCCTCAGGTTACATGTATATTTATATGTATATGTTTATTTAGATGTATTTTAAAATAAATAGTTATATATATATATAAATATATATATATATATATTTATATATATATATATATATATATATATATATATATATATTTATATATAAATTTATATGTCTTATGGTACAGTTCGATATCAACAAGTACTACCGGAATGATTACATATAAAAGGCATTGATAACATTTATAACAATACGGCAAATGGGACAAACTAAACAATTCAGCAACATAGAAGAAAAAGATACCGCATGTTAAAGACATTACTGGATTATCAACTTTGCAATTATGCTGAAGAAAAAAAACATGCATCTTAAGGGAACTACTTTCCAATTATGTTCTTCTTCTGCGTTCGTTCTCAATCTCCCGCTACCAAGCTCTGAATAGGGCTTTGCGAGTAGCAGGATGTAGTCTGGAGAACGGAATGCGATGTGTCACTAGTTTACAGCTTGACTGCCATATTTGCACCTTTCGGTCTGACACATCCATCTTCGGCAGAACCCAATTATGTTAATGAAGTAGTTTTGTGCCAATTCATGGGCATTACCAGGACAATTAAAGAGCATGACTGCTTATATAGTTATGGTACCTAAACAGTTAAAAAAGCGAGGAGCGCTTGACCGAATAGTTTTTAATGTCAGTCTGCTGACAAGGATGGCAACGGATCGAATCCCCGTTAAGGCATTTGTTGTTTTACTGTTGGGAGTGAAATAAACAAACATAGCCAGCACACAACGTACGGCAGCACATTTTTGTTGTTGTTGCGTTCGCCTTATTTTTCTATTCCCCAAGGCGGTGTGCGTTTCACTGTGGTTTTTATTTTGCGCCTGTCGGCCCAATGCACCCGACTTCAACATGCATTTTATGCAAGGGTCTTCTTTGTCCTGCATTTTCTAAGGGTTTGCTTCCCCGGGATAACGACCGGTGCTGTGAAGGGGATCGAACCCAACGCCTTTGGGTTGTGAGCCGTGTCACTTAACCACTAGCCCACGCCGTCCACTTCAAATGCTCAGTAAAAGGAGTTATTTAATCGCTTATCTATTAAATCGTTTATTCATGTATTCTATTTACTGCAGAAGACGCAGTGAATGAGTTGACAGCAGCTAGCGACTCATAACAGGCTGCTTTCGGCAGGGTCAAGGAATGAGAGCTGGCCAAGACCATATTCTGCCCTCAAGTGGCAGTCCTCGAAACATAAGGGGCCGGACCGAAGATTCAGTAGAGTGAATGAGCTGACATCAGCCAGTGATTCACAGCTGGCTGCTTGCACCAGGGTCTGCGAACCAGAGTTGACCAAGACTTTATTCCACCTTGAAGAAGCAGCCATGGAAACAGGCTGCACTAGACAAACCTGGTACACTCCCCCCCCCCCCCCCCCCCCCAAGCCAGCTGAAATCGGGTGGGTCGAAAGGGGCAGATATCGTGGCTTCGTTGTAAACGACGATAAAACACAACGAAACATACTTTTGAGACGTTTCTAGAGTTTTATTTCAACCAAGATGGCAGATTCCACAGAATTTTGGTGAGTGTGCGATGTCACGAGACGAAGAGGCTTCTACTCTGCCAGAGGGGTTAACGTAAACCCCTACTAACTCCATCAAAGGGGTTAACGTAATTCCCCACTAACTACACATCAGAGGGGTTAACGTAATTCCCCACTAACTACACATCAGAGGGGTTAACATAAAACGCTACTTACTACACATCAGCAAATATGGCAAATGAAACAACCTGTACCGACAGTACCTAGTCACTTCAGCCAATTGTGTCTAGATGTACAGAAAATATGAGTTATATGTTATCAATGAAACCAAAAGATGAAGAACAACGAAAGGGGATAATTATAGTAAACGAATTATAATGAGAAGTAGATTGTTACAATATACATATATTTATTCAACTGAAACATATATAAGGGTCATACAGTACTGCAATATCTTAGAAGGAGCTTTCAAGGAGGTACGACATTTCCTAATATAATCTAACATTTCCATGTACCAAACTCTTGAAAAGAATAAAAATAAACACTTAGAAAAAAAAATAATTTTCTTCGTTATTTGGCTGAAGCTGAAAGGCATTACTTGTATTCGCTGTTCACTATCCTTGGATCCTCCGTCGTCAACTTAGAATATCCCCACTTGTAGTTACCGTTCCTCGCGCGTTTGAACCGTCTGTAAACAATCAATGCCAGGCCAATGAAAGCGAGAAGCAGGGCAGTTGTCATGACAATGAGCCCAAGCATCATTGACCTGTCTTTATCGTCGTATCCATCATTCTGTGGAATGTATGGTAAATTATATGAATATTTGCACATTCTATCTATCTATCTATATATCTATATGTCTGTCTGTCTGTCCATCCGTCCGCCCGTCCGCCCGCCCGCCTCTCTATCTAATCTATCTTAATCTATCTAATCTAATCTATATAATCTAATCTATCTAATATAATCTATCTATCTATCTATCTATCTATCTATCTATCTATCTATCTATCTATCTATCTATCTATCTATCTATCTATCTATCTATCCTAATCTATCCTATCCAAATCTAAATCTATCTATCTATCTATCTATCTATCTATCTATCTATCTATCTATCTATCTATCTATCTATCTATCTATCTATCTATCTATCTATCTATCTGTCTATCTGTCTGTCTGTCTGTCTGTCTGTCTGTCTGTCTGTCTGACTGTCTGTCTGTCTGTCTAAATCTATCTATCTATCTATCTATCTATCTATCTATCTATCTATCTATCTATCTATCTATCTATCTATCTATCTATCTATCTATCTATCTATCTATCTATCTATCTATCTATCTATCTATATCTATCTATCTATATCTATCTATCTATCTATATCTATCTATATCTATCTATATCTATCTATCTATATCTATCTATCTATCTATCTATCTATCTATCTATCTATCTATCTATCTATCTATCTATCTATCTATCTATCTATCTATCTATCTATCTATCTATCTATCTATCTATCTATCTATCTACCTACCTACCTACCTACCTACCTACCTACCTACCTAACTACCTACCTACCTACCTACCTACCTACCTAACCTACCTACCTAACCTACCTACCTACCTACCTACCTACCTACCTACCTATCTATCTATCTATCTATCTATCTATCTATCTATCTATCTATCTATCTATCTATCTATCTATCTATCTATCTCCAGTCCACCTAAGTCGTTAGACGTCGTGGGAGGTGTGGCCTCCTTCTTTGTTTCATATTTTTTGGCAGGCGAATATCCGCTGGTGACTTGCCAGGTCAATTCCAGCATCTGTTACCCCCTGGAAAATAGGATCGCCTATTGTCCCCGCAGCCTGTCAGGTATCATCTATGCCGCCCTGCTAACCACATAACCAAGACCTGATGTTATAGCCGCACAGTCCCCTTTTTGCGACATGTTTTCTGTGAGGCAAAAATCACTAGAATAGTTTGAGTAAATTGTTAACTTTGAATTTTGCCCGAGCAGCGTCCGTTTAGCCTAATCTGTTCGATTTCCAACTGCTAAGGTATTTTTAACGTGACCGCCACTGTACACGGGTGTTTGATCTCACTGCTCGGAGATCGGGGGAAATAGTTACAGGATGATCCACACGAAAAAATCCAGGGATTTGAACCTGCAACCTCCAGCACCATGGCGAATACCTTACCTCGAGACAACTGGGTCTCCCCTATTTGTACATTACACATTACCAAAAGCACATATTTTGGTAGCTTACAGTGGCGCGCGGGGACCTATCTCAAACGGAACTTGGTTCGAGGGCACTTTTTATTACTGGTCTAAA
The DNA here is from genome assembly GCA_036924085.1 of Ariolimax columbianus. Taxonomy (NCBI): domain Eukaryota; kingdom Metazoa; phylum Mollusca; class Gastropoda; order Stylommatophora; family Arionidae; genus Ariolimax; species Ariolimax columbianus. Next base: position 54,979,832 of record JAVGWX010000001.1, read on the forward strand.
GAGGAATTCTCTCCGTGTAAAGTACAATATGTCGCTTACCAATGACAACTTTACCGGTTACAGTTTACGCAGTTTAGCTCTCTTATTCAACATACGGACACTATTTAGAAATGGAATAAACAAACATATTCTCTTTCTCTCTCTCTCTCTCTTTCTGTATGTCTCTCTCACACACACACAAACACACACACACACACACACTGCACTTTGCAGAATGTCGCTCTCATAACATTGGATTTGTAAGACATTTGATCTCTAGCCAGCTCTTCCGTCTTTGCCACTATCAACCCCACAGCTTCTCCTCGGTTTGCCTCTGCCTCTTTTGCTGTGCACTATACCCTACCGTCCAGTATCTTCTAGGACATTGTAACGCTTGATGTGGTCAAACTATGTTAGTTTCCTAGACCTAATGTTTACTAGCCAGTTTTGTTCTTTATGGAGCTCATACAGGATTTCTGCGCTTTTCTTTTTCGCTATCCATGGTACTTTTAGCACACACACACACCCCCCCCCCCCCCGGTAGCATTTTAGCTGGAAGGATTCAATCTTCTTTCGTAGAGTTTGTGTGGTTGGCCCTGTCCCACATCTGTACGTTGCCACCCGCAAGATGCAAGTCCTCAGAACCTTTATTTTGGTAATTATGTTAGTATTCTGCCAGACATTTTTCATTTAAGTTGACCTCTGTCACGGCCATTCTTCTCCTTCTTTCTGTTTGACAATCTTCGTTGTTGCTTATAGTCGAGCCGAGATATTCGAAACTCTTTTGACAATCTTCGTTGTTGCTTATAGTCGAGCCGAGATATTCGAAACTCTTTTGACAATCTTCGTTGTTGCTTATAGTCGAGCCGAGATATTCGAAACTCTTTTGACAATCTTCGTTGTTGCTTATAGTCGAGCCGAGATATTCGAAACTCTTTTGACAATCTTCGTTGTTGCTTATAGTCGAGCCGAGATATTCGAAACTCTTTTGACAATCTTCGTTGTTGCTTATAGTCGAGCCGAGATATTCGAAACTCTTTTGACAATCTTCGTTGTTGCTTATAGTCGAGCCGAGATATTCGAAACTCTTTTGACAATCTTCGTTGTTGCTTATAGTCGAGCCGAGATATTCGAAACTCTTTTGACAATCTTCGTTGTTGCTTAAAGTCGAGCCGAGATATTAAAAACTCTTTTGACAATCTTCGTTGTTGCTTATAGTCGAGCCGAGATATTAAAAACTCTTTTGACAATCTTCGTTGTTGCTTATAGTCGAGCCGAGATATTCAAAACTCTTGAAAATCTTCGTTGTTGCTTATAGTCGAGCCGAGATATTAAAAACTCTTTTGACAATCTTCGTTGTTGCTTATAGTCGAGCCGAGATATTCAAAACTCTTGAAAATCTTCGTTGTTGCTTATAGTCGAGCCGAGATATTAAAAACTCTTTTGACAATCTTCGTTGTTGCTTATAGTCGAGCCGAGATATTCAAAACTCTTTTGACAATCTTCGTTGTTGCTTATAGTCGAGCCGAGATATTAAAAACTCTTGAAAATCTTCGTTGTTGCTTATAGTCGAGCCGAGATATTCAAAACTCTTTTGACAATCTTCGTTGTTGCTTATAGTCGAGCCGAGATATTAAAAACTCTTTTGACAATCTTCGTTGTTGCTTATAGTCGAGCCGAGATATTAAAAACTCTTTTGACAATCTTCGTTGTTGCTTATAGTCGAGCCGAGATATTCAAAACTCTTGAAAATCTTCGTTGTTGCTTATAGTCGAGCCGAGATATTCAAAACTCTTGAAAATCTTCGTTGTTGCTTATAGTCGAGCCGAGATATTAAAAACTCTTTTGACAATCTTCGTTGTTGCTTATAGTCGAGCCGAGATATTCAAAACTCTTGAAAATCTTCGTTGTTGCTTATAGTCGAGCCGAGATATTCAAAACTCTTGAAAATCTTCGTTGTTGCTTATAGTCGAGCCGAGATATTCAAAACTCTTTTGACAATCTTCGTTGTTGCTTATAGTCGAACCGAGATATTCGAAACTCTTTTGACAATCTTCGTTGTTGCTTATAGTCGAGCCGAGATATTCAAAACTCTTGAAAATCTTCGTTGTTGCTTATAGTCGAGCCGAGATATTCAAAACTCTTGAAAATCTTCGTTGTTGCTTATAGTCGAGCCGAGATATTCAAAACTCTTTTGACAATCTTCGTTGTTGCTTATAGTCGAACCGAGATATTCGAAACTCTTTTGACAATCTTCGTTGTTGCTTATAGTCGAGCCGAGATATTAAAAACTCTTGAAAATCTTCGTTGTTGCTTATAGTCGAGCCGAGATATTCAAAACTCTTTTGACAATCTTCGTTGTTGCTTATAGTCGAGCCGAGATATTCAAAACTCTTGAAAATCTTCGTTGTTGCTTATAGTCGAGCCGAGATATTCAAAACTCTTTTGACAATCTTCGTTGTTGCTTATAGTCGAGCCGAGATATTAAAAACTCTTTTGACAATCTTCGTTGTTGCTTATAGTCGAGCCGAGATATTCAAAACTCTTTTGACAATCTTCGTTGTTGCTTATAGTCGAGCCGAGATATTCGAAACTCTTTTGACAATCTTCGTTGTTGCTTATAGTCGAGCCGAGATATTAAAAACTCTTGACAATCTTCGTTGTTGCTTATAGTCGAGCCGAGATATTCAAAACTCTTGAAAATCTTCGTTGTTGCTTATAGTCGAGCCGAGATATTAAAAACTCTTTTGACAATCTTCGTTGTTGCTTATAGTCGAGCCGAGATATTCAAAACTCTTGAAAATCTTCGTTGTTGCTTATAGTCGAGCCGAGATATTCAAAACTCTTGAAAATCTTCGTTGTTGCTTATAGTCGAGCCGAGATATTCAAAACTCTTTTGACAATCTTCGTTGTTGCTTATAGTCGAACCGAGATATTCGAAACTCTTTTGACAATCTTCGTTGTTGCTTATAGTCGAGCCGAGATATTCAAAACTCTTGAAAATCTTCGTTGTTGCTTATAGTCGAGCCGAGATATTCAAAACTCTTGAAAATCTTCGTTGTTGCTTATAGTCGAGCCGAGATATTCAAAACTCTTTTGACAATCTTCGTTGTTGCTTATAGTCGAACCGAGATATTCGAAACTCTTTTGACAATCTTCGTTGTTGCTTATAGTCGAGCCGAGATATTAAAAACTCTTGAAAATCTTCGTTGTTGCTTATAGTCGAGCCGAGATATTCAAAACTCTTTTGACAATCTTCGTTGTTGCTTATAGTCGAGCCGAGATATTCGAAACTCTTTTGACAATCTTCGTTGTTGCTTATAGTCGAGCCGAGATATTCAAAACTCTTGACAATCTTCGTTGTTGCTTATAGTCGAGCCGAGATATTCAAAACTCTTTTGACAATCTTCGTTGTTGCTTATAGTCGAGCCGAGATATTCAAAACTCTTTTGACAATCTTCGTTGTTGCTTATAGTCGAGCCGAGATATTCAAAACTCTTTTGACAATCTTCGTTGTTGCTTATAGTCGAGCCGAGATATTCGAAACTCTTTTGACAATCTTCGTTGTTGCTTATAGTCGAGCCGAGATATTCAAAACTCTTGAAAATCTTCGTTGTTGCTTATAGTCGAGCCGAGATATTCAAAACTCTTTTGACAATCTTCGTTGTTGCTTATAGTCGAGCCGAGATATTAAAAACTCTTTTGACAATCTTCGTTGTTGCTTATAGTCGAGCCGAGATATTCAAAACTCTTTTGACAATCTTCGTTGTTGCTTATAGTCGAGCCGAGATATTCGAAACTCTTTTGACAATCTTCGTTGTTGCTTATAGTCGAGCCGAGATATTAAAAACTCTTGACAATCTTCGTTGTTGCTTATAGTCGAGCCAAGATATTAAAAACTCTTTTAACAATCTTCGTTGTTGCTTATAGTCGAGCCGAGATATTAAAAACTCGTTATGTTCTGAACTGCTTCTTCTCTAGGATAACTTCAGGTTTGGTATTCGTCTTGTCAGTGTTCATTATCTTAGTCTTGTCGGCAAAGATGGCGCCCTACCAGCTACGGGTTTACATTGCTCTGGTATTTTAGTTAATTATAGATGCAGCCAGACCACATATTTGCCTGGAATTCATAGTAGTCGACGTCTCACACTTGTGGTCACGGAAACGTAGTCGTTGTTTTCTATTTGGATTAGTTAATTCGTTCATTTTGTGTGTTTTTTTCCTTCCAATTATCCTGGCCTGGACACCTATATGAATTAGCGCTACGCTAAAACATGTGTCGTATTTTCACTTAGTACAAGGAAATAGGACACCCCCTACCACCAAGAAGGGTTTATGTGAGCAGACTTGCGAAGCTATCGTCTTTATATAGCCTCATTTATTTTTGATGGCTCATGTCTCTTAACACCCTCAGCAATAGTGCTGCGTCAGTCTGTGCAATTGGTGGCGATTCTTTCCCAGTAATCATAGTTAATACCGCACTGGATCAGTGATATCTTAAGCGTGTCTTTGTACCGTTTCCGCTTGCTCTCTTGCCATTTTGGAGTTCATCATAGACCATCTCTGTTGGTAGACGTTGATGCGTACCACATGATCAGCCCATCTCAGATGTGCTGCACATATCTTGGTGTGTATACTGAACATGCCTGATCGTGCTCATTATCATTATAGACGTCTCAGTCTCTATAGACCATGTGCGTGGCGCCCTGTAAGTTTTGTCCAGCTCTGTCTTCTGTATTTCGACACTGTTTGCTATGGCTGTAAAGGAAGATTCGCGAGTGACAGTCCCTGCCACAGATCGTACAACCATGCCGAGGAGGCTGGCATGCCTTGATGTTCCTTGATCTCTTCAGTCTTTCTGATCGTGTTAACACACCTGTATTTGGCACCATATCCTGCCATCTAATCGGCAGTAGTTTCCGCAATCAGTGCACTGGGAAGGGAGTGATTTAATTTCCCGACATAACGACTATAGACGGTGCAGGTCTCACACGCATATATAAATATTTAAAAAAAAATATATATATACACACACACACACAGGCATGCATTCACGCAGACACACATACACACACACACACATTGACAATACATTTACAATGCTAAAAAATAATTGCGTGCATTGTTTTAATTAATTGATTTGATCTTTGTATTCAGTTTTCCTAAGTGTTTTTTGCCGAATGACCTTGCGTCTCCGACTTCAGCACCATTGTAAGAATGTATGTATCTCCTTCTATAGGTGTACGACCTTGCTGTTTCAATAATTATAATCTGAACGCGACACGTTTGGTTTGAACGCCATCTTACTAACCACTTCGCTCTCTAGATATTTTAATCCGTGCCTATTTTCAGATTGCGACATTTCGTTCTACACTTGCTCTTAGAACGTAAACCCGTTGAAGACATACTTACTTTTGAATTCTTTGTTTCATTATAGTGTTGATAAAATGTACAAAGTCTTGCCTAATAAAAGTCACATGTAAGTAGAACAATAATTGCGGTTTAATAACTTTGTCCGAAATGATAATGTATTAAATAAACTCATGGGATCAAGACGCTGAGCAGCGCATGAGCTGCAGTGGTCAGCGACCCATTGCTGACTGCTAGCGTCAGGGCCAGTGAACCAGAGCTGCCAAGACCCTTCTACACCTCCACGCGGTGATCCTGGATAACAAGCTGCAGCAGGGCAGACTGGCTAAGGAGAAGGGAATCGAAGAGGGAATGCTAACCCGGTACTCAAAAAATGCTTGCTGAAGTCGGATGTGTTGGACCGAAAGGTGCAAATATCGCAGTCAAGCTGTAAACTACGACACAACGCATTCCGTTCTCTGGACTACATTCTGCTACTTAAGCCTTTTCAGGGTTTGGTAGCGGGAGATTGAGAACGAACTAAGCCAAGCCAAGCCAAATAAACTCATAAAGTCCAAGTGGTTTCAGAAAAGATCAGATCAGTATGGGACATATAATATATTAAATAATAGCCTTATTACCACACCAAGAGCGCGCAAGATACAACTACCAGTTTGATATAATTCTTATAGGGTAGAAGACTCTCCTGCTCATAGGTTTGCAGACTAGTCAAGATCATGCTGTGGCGTGTAATAGTCTTTTAGGTTTGAAAGAACGCTCTAGAAACAATGTTTTTTATGACACTTAAATAAAATAACAACTAACTTGTTTAATGGGGATAAGAAAAAGAAGAATAAACTTAATTAAAGTACAAAAAACGGTTCAACTAATTAATATTAATATTTTAATTTTTGAAATTATTATCACCATTTTTTGTATTTGTTTAACTTTGTTCTAATAATATGTCGCTTCTGTTTAGGAAAATTGTCAACATATAGCCGTTAGTTAAAAATATATTAGCAAATGCAAGGCCTTTGAATCTTAGAACGTATACAGAAACAACAGCATACACTAGTAGATTGTCAGAACACGAAAGAGACATACTGTACCTAGCCGCAGATGGAAAACAAAAAAGCACTCTTCATATTTGAGTCAAAGACAGGCGATAAGATTGTCTCGACCAAGCTAAAACATATAATGTAACCAACAGCTCATGTGTCTGGGTGGAATTGAATGTACCAATATATCTTCAAATACATATGCAAGCGTACGCGCACGCGCACACACACACGCACGCACGCACACACACACACACACACACACACACGAATGTACATACACGCGCACACAAACACACAGTCCACACACGTTCGAATTGGCTGCAATATGTTATGAAATATAAGGGGATTATGAAGTAGTTTAAAAAGAAAGCCTAAAATGTATACATATATGTACACATAATAATGATCCTTAATTTAGGTTCAATATATATCTCCCACTAGTCTCCCACTGAGAACATAATACGCACGTCCTCAAAGTTCCGTTTATTATTTCTGTTCTATATGCACTGAGTGAAATACTTTTCTATCGCTTAAAATTCTGCGCAAATCATGGACCACTCTGCGGTGAGATTTTATGGGAGCAGACGGTCAAAAATGAAATGTTGCGGAATCTTTCTTGCGGAAAATTGGCGCATGATATCATAAAAGAACACCGTTATGGGTAATGGTTTTTTTTAAATTGAAGCTATTCATTAATGCTAATATATCCCATTCTACGTCTCATTTTACAGGCGCAAAAGCTTTTAGTCCCTCAGCATGGCTCTTCATGTGTGTATTCTATTAATCATTAATTCATTTGTCTATCCATCTTTCCAATTGTCGTCCATAATTCACTGATCCATTTCACCTTCCACACATCAACCGTCAAAAGTAAATTAAACAATTTTACTTAGGCCAGTCTTTCTGCAATCGATCCATCCACACATAATTCAGCTAACGAGTAAACACACCTATCAATCCATAAACCGTGTTAACCCTCGACTGCCCTTTTACTAATAATAGAGCAGCCCTTGTGAATTCCTGAGAGCAAATAATATATCGACAGCAAACTTTCAAGTCTATTTTTTAAGTTATAACATGTGAAAAATATTTACCAAGACGAAATATGGCCTACTGATCACACAAATATCGGTAATCATACCAATACCAAAAAAAATCTAATCCAATTGATTGCAGGCAATTTCGTACGATAAGACTAATATCATGTACTTCGAAAATTCTACTGATAATTAAGAGAAGAACTGATATCAAGATATAATCTTGTCTAAATGAAAATCAGTTTGGATTCCGAAAGGATGTAGTTGGACTACTAAGATCTTTTGCAGAGAGAATGGTAGAACATATTTATTTATCTGCTTTATTGATTTTGAAAACGACTTTGGTGCTGTGAAACACATTTTTCCCTATTTAGAACACCGTTTGGTGGATAGAGCGCTATAAGTAAACTAATTCTTAACTTGTATGAAAACCAAACAGCAAAAATGGTAATCAGGTAGGGAAACCTAGTCGTAATCAAGAAAGGTGTGATACATTGATGTCTTTTATCTCCAAGCCTATTTAATCTGTAATCGGAGATGATGATAGAAGAAGCCACCAGAAATTGCAACATAAGGGTCGAAATAAATGGAGAAAGAATAAGGGCTATCAAGGGCTATCATAGTAGGAACATAAAAATCATTACAAAAACTACTCCCCAGGATCAACGATATGGCCTAGGTATTTGGTATGAGGATAATATTCCGGAAAAAAAGAAGGGGACATCCAAGAAACAAGTACATCACACAAGCTTACAAAGAACAAAGGGGTGCAGACTTATTCTGAGATGAAGAGATCTGTTGGAAAAAGAGGATAGTGGCGTGGCATGATCAAAAGACTTCAACACTAGTCTTTGGACTGACTAACTGATGACAGTGGTGTGACATGATCAGACCACCTTATCACAAATCTTCGGACTGACTAACAGAGGACAGTGGCTTCACATGATCAGACGACATCAATACTAGTCTCCCGATTGACTAACAGAGGATAGTGGCTTGACATGATCAGAACACCTCAACACTATTCTCCGGACTGACTAACAGAGGACAGTGGCTTCACATGATCAGACCACCTCAACACTATTCTCCGAACTGACTAACAGAGGACAGTGGCTTCACATGATCAGACCACCTCAACACTATTCTCCGGACTGACTAACAGAGGACAGCGGCTTGACATGATCAGACCACCTCGTCACAAATCTTCGGACTGACTAACAGAGGACAGTGGCTCGACATGATCAGACCACCTCAACACTATTCTCCGGACTGACTAACGGAGGACAGTGGCTTGACATGATCAGATCGCCTCATAACTAATCTTCGGACTGACTAACAGAGGACAGTGGCTTGACATGATCAGACCACCTCAACACTATTCTCCGGACTGACTAACGGAGGACAGTGGCTTGACATGATCAGACCGCCTCATAACTAATCTCCGGACTGACTAACAGAGGACAGTGGCTCGACATGATCAGACCACCTCATCACTATTCTCCGGACTGACTAACCTGATAATGACGATGACCACAAAATTCGTTAGTCGTCTTTTAAAACATATTTGGAAGGGTACCATGAGACTATTCTTTGCTCTGTATTATTCGTATATGGGCAGACGTATGGAAGAGAGATAGAAGTACTGCTTACTCAAATCAGACAAGAAGATAATTCAATACTTATAACAGATCGATGTTGAAATTTAATCGGTCATGTTCTAATATGGTACCCTGATACAATCACCAGAACCGCCACGCTATTGACCCACCAGAGATCGATACAAACGCACATAGATTATAGCTCAGTGACAGCCCCAAAACAATAATAAATCGTTAACTATGCTACAGGTACAAGGTATTTGTCAGGGTAAAAAAAGGAATCGAAACAAGTAACAAATCAGCCCCCCAAAAATACGAAGATGTACAATTAGCGGTTTAAGTTCGCCGTCATAGTCGGATCTAACAAGAAAGGGTTTCATAACTGACACAACGTATCTAACACTTTCTGTTATGTATTTAGTTTATCGACTTTGGTCCATCATTACCACCACAGCTTCGATCTATTTATTTCTACAGGGAATGTGAAAGAAGGACTGCCCTAAGACAATTTAGCGAAGAACAATAGAAGTCGAAATGATGATCATGAACCACAGCTGGACCACTGAACGAATTATATCCTTAGACTGGATGAAGTGGAGGGACTTTGTTGTCGCCGTCAATGCACCACCAGGCAGGATGACCGTTGATTGATTTGTCAGCCACTGATAAATACACATCATACTAAAAAAAAGGAATGGAAATTTGTAGATGGAACTATAAAGAGAATTGATCCAAGTAGTAAAGCACAGTGACTGATAATAGGCCATGCAGGTAGCAAACGTAATGGACTTGAGTGGTATACTCATGTTTTTTCAAAATCTACCGACAACCTGAACAATCTTTCAGAGATGAATGGCCACATATTGAGAGAGTGGATTGAGCAAACTTTACTTCTGTCATTAGAAAGACCCTTCTGTTTGGAAACACGCAATGTTTTTTTATTATAATGTAATGGCACTGGAGCCAAGATCATGACATCAGCAAATACTAAAGACGAGATCAGACGTTTTACTTACAAAAGAACACATTCAATTCAAGAAAATGCACCTCAGACCTGAATTGTTATTACTTGTACTGAATTCAAACAGGACAAAGACGTTTTACAATGACAAAGTAATCCAGAAGCATGGACACAGGTGTTAAAGATTGTCACCATACCATTTATACTTAAACTATAGAATTAGTTTGAGCAAAGGTGAAAGGACAGGCGACAAATGACAGCATAACCTTCAAACTATCAGATGTAAAGGATTTTGCATTTGCTTCCCTCTCAGAAGCTGATAATCAATTCTAGATTAAATGTGAGGAGCATGTCAAGAAAGAAGAAGATAACAATTGGCAGGAAGATGGTTTGTGATTCATTCAGTCAGCAACAGTCATCAATGTTTTAGTCCTCCGATTCGGAACAGGATGAGTGCATTCTACGTATATATTTATTTTAAGCAAAAATTGAATTAAGTAGTACGTGCTTACATTTGTAGTAAAGCTTTGAACATAGCATTTAGATAAAAATAAACACTGACACGACAACACAAACATTAGTCATTTACTTTTCTTTCAACGCGCATCTCAATCTGGAAATCCATATATTATCAACAAATGTAGATTTATAAAGGCAAATAATGTACTCACACACATATGAGTACACAGAAGAAAGGAATACGGGCCGTGTATTGGGCTTGCAACCTCATCATATAAAACGAAACCACCACTGTAAGAGCTCACACATTACTTTGGTGCAGGTGTCCTGTCCTCTGAGAGGTCAACTACAAGGGTCACTCTATGTCTCGTTAGGAGTTAAATGGAAGCAATAATGTAGTCCTCGGTCTGCTATAATAAAATAGTTCGTGAATCATCCTTCTCTCGTGAAGATCCAGGGCATCTTAGTGGAGAGGTAAGCATGGAACCAGTCCACCATACTAAACATCTTGTAGACGGTCTCCAATGAGTGTTGTGCATTGTACTGGCGAACTCATTTTGGCAAAAGAAGTGCCACAGAAACTATCATTGAAAGAGTACATAAGTGCACTGGCGCAGTGTTCTGAAATAAGACCAACTGTAGTGGTGACCCCATGCTCCTACTGCAACGAAGATGCAAAGATGCTAATTCCATAAGTCCTTTTTATAAATACCATTTATTGGCCACAAATGCATGACTATTATTTTGTGTTCACGAACCCATCTATTTGAGTAATATAATCGACCCGTTCTTAATTTTATTTAATCTCCAAATTCCTTTCTCACAGTTGCATGTATCCAGGCTTCCATCAGTCAAATATCCCACAATGTAGTCATCGAGCAATCCACAAAATAACCAGAATATACTTACAGTATCAGCGTTTATGGCATTCTCATTTTCTTTTTCCTCGCTTTCAATTTTTTCATTTGCTTGTTCCACTTTGCTCTCGCTTTCTTTGATCTTCTCCTGTTCCTCTTTGATTTCATCCTCTAACTTGTCCATTTCGTCCTCATAGTATTCACTGTCGTCGTCATATTCGTCGTCAAAATTGTCGGTGTCGTCATTTTCAGCGTAGTAGATGTCTTGACTGTTTTCATCAATATAGTCAGACTGACACGTTTGGCTGATGTTGCAATTCTGAGCCACATCTGCAGATGATTTGGCTACGCTTGCCCACATCTCAAATCTGAAACGAAACAGTTAAACTATATGAAACATTTGAACAGATGTTTGGTTGACTTGATTAACGACTTTGTCTGATGACAAATTAGGACAGCGAATAAACGAACAAACAAATCAGTTGCCACGACAATGTGAGCTCTGGTGAAAATATCGTGTGATTAAATAATAGATACAATAAAAATAGATTAAATAATAGATTAAATAAAAATAGATTAAATAATAGATAAATAAAAATTGATTAAATAATTGATTAAATAAAAATAGATTAAATAATAGATTAAATAAAAATAGATTAAATACTAGACGGTAACAACCTCTAGTATAAGAATGGATATTGATGCGATGACTTCATTTATGAGGTGGCTGTTTGAGACATCCTTGTGTGGATATACTGTCCTGATCGTGCTGAGGTTCGCGGCAATGAAGGAGGGAGATGATGTCCTCGCCTCGAAGGTACATGTAGCGGGGTTTGGAAATGGATGGAGGTCGCATTCTGAAGTATGTTAATGAACGCTTCTATTGAAGATCTTATTGCTATGGGTTTGTTGGCAGAGTGTAGAATTTTCATACAAATTGTGGGGCGAGAACTGAATGTCCATGTACAATCGGAACTCATACTCCAAAACATGTCCTACACGACTGCCCATTCTACAGAGACCCATGACTCCAGACCTAGGCAGAGTGAGCAGAGATGAGACAGAAGCTATTGGATTGTCATCCAGACCTAGGCAGAGTGAGCAGAGATGAGACAGAAGCTATTGGATTGTCATCCAGACCTAGAAAAGACTGTGAACTTCGTCCTGGCGATGGGACTGCAGATCTATCGTTACCAAATACTAGGGAACGCAGAAGAAGAATAAGTGAACCGAACAGGAAGGGGCACCTGAGAGACCGCAGCAGGATTATGTACAAAATGACATACAGCAATAATCAGTATTCGCACTTGCCAATTGTCCAGGGGAGACTGAGCGCTTATGGAGGTGTCTGGAGTACAGCGACGTCGATCCTTGACAGAGCAGACTAGATTTGTGGATTGGCTCCAGGCTGATTCGATGATGACGTTTATCTGATTTGATTTAAACAAGGGATGCGTGGACGCCCGTGGAGGCGAGACCATGACGAAGAGGGTTATTTCCATTCTTTGATGATGTCCATGACCTGCTTTAAGAGCTAGTTGGGGGGGGGGGGGGGGCAGGAGGAGGATGTCTTCGGCGTAATAGTGGCAAACGGCGACGTTAAGCATGGTGACTTTGTTTTCGACCAGTCTGTCGGGTGGCTTCATCGTTTGAGACCCGTCTGTCGGGTGGCCTCATCGTTTGAGACCCGTCTGTCGGGTGGCCTCATCGTTTGAGACCAGGTCATACCAAAGGATCACAAGAAGGATTTGACTTAGGTTCTTCATTATTACTATAAGCTGTAAAAGTCTTGTCGTTTTCCTGGCTAGCACATTTCTACAACATGGAATAGCCTCTACCGTGCGCAGCCATAATTAATTACCTTTCATTGCATGCTTAGCAGGTCGCGATGTTACTATTTTTTGCTCTTCTATTATGCCCCAGGAACACATGGGCGCGTGACAGAACAGACCATAACACAAAAGATGCACACAATGTTGCAATACACACGCTGGTTAAAATATAACGGTTACATTGCAAAACAATGCATGAAAAACATAACAACAACTGCAACGAATAAGTACAAAAGACCATGAGTGGCATTGCAAGTCGACAAGAAAACATATGAAATGTTATAAGTACGAAGGTTGATTAAAAAGTGTGTGATTTAGGCTGGAAAAAAAAACAAAAAAAAACAAACAAACTGACCTATTCAGTGTAAAACGTAATCCCCTTTGAAACTTATCCCTTTTTTAGTTGACACACGTCTCTCAGGGGTGCTCCCACTGATGGAAGTCATTTTTTGGACTCTCCATCAGACGCTTCATCGCATTTGTATTGATCCTTTTATGTCCCGAGATCTAGTTCCTTTGAGTGGGAGTTTGGTTCTCGGAAAGAGCCAAATGTAACAGGGAAGCATGTCTTGGGAGAAGCTGGGAGTGCCTACATTGTCCAATGCCGAGTTCAGCAAAAGAAAGTCTTGGATACGGTTCAATGCGTTGGTCATTATCATATACCCACAAAGACAGATTATTAAGTTGGGAACAGAATGGTAACATTGCAAGGAATGACACATAAAGATGATGTATTTTACTGCAACATCACGTAGGATCATTATGACCACGCAAAGAAAGGTGCGCCCAAGTGGTAATCTGAAAGCAATGAATAAGATTATTTTTACCTTCCAAGAAATTTGCAAAAACTGCCAAAGGCGGCTGTGCATGGAATTAGTAACCTCAAAACTTAGAATAGCGGATATGAAACTTCCAGAGCAAATGTCCGTGTAAAGAGGTCAGCAATAGTTGGAAGTCCTGTGCTTTATTTGGACAAATCAATCAAAATCAAACAAGAACTTTGGACAAAATTAGCAAACTCCAAAACCAAGCCATGAGAGTTATAACAGGAGGCATGAAAACGCCAATTGTAGAACTGGAAAATATTACAAATCTGCAATCCATGACCGGCAGAAGAGACTGCAAAGCCCAGCAGCAACCAGAAAAACTCAGAAGACTGACAGACCATCCAATGCATAAGAGACTAAATAATTTTGGAAATGGGAAACTAAAGCGGAGAAACTTTGCAGAAATAGCCAAAGCAAAGATAAACGAAGACTCTATGAACGCATTAACAACACCAAAGCCCATCTCTACTGAACGCAAACCTACCTGGAGGCAGCATATATTTCTAGAGGTGGTAGAAAACATACCAGGTATTGGAAACAAGAACAGCCAGACTGAAAAAGAAAGAAGAGACATAACCCTGAGGTACATAACGGAATACTACCCAAGCATGGACTGGACCTATGCATACACCGACGGCTCTGTAACAAACACAACACAGAACGGAGGAGCAGGGGTATTCCTGATCTTACCAAATGGTAGAAAAACAATACTATCAGTGGCAACTGGAAAATAAACAAGCAATTTCAGAGCGGAGGCAGAGGGGCTGAGGGCTGCAGTAGAAGAAATGGTGACATGCAAACGAAATGAAAGCCATATAGTCCTGTTTACAGATGCCCTGGCCGTAGTCACAGCACTAAAAAGCCAGAAAAATAATGAACTTAATGATTTAAGAGCAGTACTCTGTCAACTATGCCAGCAGTCCGCACCAAAAAGAGTAGTGGTACAGTGGGTTCCATCCCATTGTAACATCCAAGGCAACGAGGAGGCAGAGACAGACTGGCAAAAGAATGTGCAAAACTACCACAACCAGATACTAGTGTGACATACGAAGAGTCAAAAAGGCTTATTAGAGCTAGATACATGACTAAATGGGAAACAGAACATACTGGCTACACAAAAAACGATGCTTTTTACCAGTTGAACAGAAGAGAGCAGGTCGTGGTCTTCAGACTTCGCACTGGTCACAATAGACTGATGTACCACCTATTCAATAAATTGAAGACAGGTGGCACTGACGAATGCACATGCGGTATTGGGAAAATGATCGCTGAACATCTGCTGCAAAACTGCCCGACATACGAGGATCCGAGAAAGCAGATGTGGTCATCACCAGTGGCAACACTAGACAAGCTCTATGGCAGTGTCGATAGCTTCAGGATGACCGCTGCTTTTTTCTAAAAAATACAGGTTGACGTTTGACAGCGTACGAAGAAGAAGAAGAAGAAGAAACAAGAACTGCTGGATTTTGTGTTCTTTTACAAGTTTGAAGTAAATCTCCCGCGAAATGAAATGTATGTGCTTCAGTCGAGGTCTTACAAAACACGACGGTCCAGATTTCGAGCGAGACGGCGACTGAGGCCCGTGGAGAGACGATGCAAATGCGATATTGATGCGACATGGGCCGACAATGTCAGATACGACGCTTCTGACCCAGTAGAGCAAACTTGTCCCCCTACGTCGCCTAACTGGGTACAAATGGACTAACTAGTTGAAAAGAGTCTTTAAAGTCCACATCAGCCAGTAAGATAACAAATCAACAAAAACATTTGACAGAGCAAGCACGCTGCCTGAGTTGTAGCTGGGATAAAAAGAATATGACAACTCACCTTCCAAGCATGTAGTAAAAGGCGACATATGAAGGTTGTGCTTGAGGCTGACAGCCTCATCGTGTAAGAAAGCACTGTCATTATAATCAGCTATTACACAAATTTTCATTACATGTTTCATGTAAAGGATCCAGTTGCAGTTCAAGAACTATGCTTTACATTGAGACGAAAAGGGCAATGATTATCAGTACTTACAAACAGGCAAGCTGTTTTATTTGGAATGTAAGGTGAATGACAGTAGAGTCATGAATTATACAATTTTGAAGACAAATACAACAATGAACAGTGAACAATCAGTTTAAGTATTCATAAGATCAGAATACATCAACTTCTGAAACCAACCACTTCATCAAAACTTTCTTATAAACAGCCTGTAATATGTTAGTCTTAGTCGACCTGCACTTCTACAGGGGCAGATGTCCCTGTGTATGTACCAGCTCTGGCGTGAGATGGACGTAGCCGGGAGGAGGATTTCCTGCGGAGCTAGCTAGGCTCGAGCAGCTTATTACTCAGCTGCGTTGGGATCAAATGCAGCGGAGGGTGGTTAACCGATGTGCGAGTCCATCTTAATAAACTAACACACTAGAGCAAAGTATACCCACATCATGTTAGGCGCCATCTTAACTTCTCTTAACAAACCACCTAAGCAAGGCCGGTGTTAGACCATGCCACACAGTCGTCTTTTACGACATGCTCTCTGTGGGGCAGTGGTGCTATTCTTGTCCTTGTCATACACAAAGACCCCGGTGGACCACTCGGGCAACATCAAATGTACCAAATAATGACTGAAAGTTAAGGAGTTATAATCAAAGGGGAATAAACAAGCCAATACTTACTGTTCCAGTCGCAAGTTCTGGTCAAAAGGACAAATGTCGTCTGCACATAAATACGTCTTGGTCATCTGCGAAGAAAAGTTTACACCGATAGTTCGAATATTGTTTATGCTTGCAATCTTTATGACACATAATTAATATTATTACTAATTTATTTGCTTTAAAAAAAAACAACTTATTTTTTAATATTGTTAGTATTACTATTATTATTAGTATTCATATTATTATTATTACTTTTAAAAGTATTATTATTATTGTTATTAGCATTACTATTATTACTAGTTTTTATTAGTATTACTATTATTATCCCTTTTATTATTAGTGTTACTATTATTACTGTTGTTTTAATATTATTGTTGCTACTATTATTATTAGTATTTGCTATTATATTATTATTATTTTATATTTCTATTACTATCATTATTATTACTATTATTATTTCTATAATTATTACTATTATTGATATTACTATTCATATTAGTATTACTATTATTATTAACCATTACTATTATTATCAATACTATTATTAGCACTCATATTATTATTACTTGTATTATTACTATTACTTTATTATTATTATTTGTACTTTTAATATTAGTATTATATTTATTACTATTATCATAATTATTAGTGTTAACATTATTATTAGTATTACTACTATTATCATTATTAAAATCATTATTAGTATCATCATTGTCTATTTTTATTTATTCGTATTACTATTATTATTGTTATTATTATTATTGTGATTCTTCAGTGGATCGATTAATAAAAAGCTGTAAAACTTAACACATTCCTTGGTATTTAAGAAGAAAATCTGTTTCAAGTGTATCATATGTGGATATTAAAAACAGTACATTGTTATTGTTTCATTATTGTGATTAAAGTGGCCTTTTATTTTAGCAGTTACTATCGTCCAACGTCTCCATATGTTTTTTTGTTCGTCCAACACCAGTGATGAGGACCTTTTATTTTTAAATTTAGTCAATCCTTCCAGTCGAGTATTCTTAAGTCGGGGTTGTGGATAGGTGCAGAGATGGCTGACGAGTCTGATTTGGGATCTGCATACTCGCAGGCAGTGAGGACATGAAAAGTTCGCTTCTCGAGACAGTGATATTTCACAGGCTTTTCTAGCCTGTCTCCGTTGTTCTGCTGCAGTCTTTTTTAGAAGCCTCGCATGACACTGCTCCTCTGCGGAGAGCTGTGCGCCAGGTTGTACGGTCTTTAGCAGCATCTTCCCAAGTTTCGAAGTTTATGCTGAAGGCTTTTAAAGACGTTTTATTATGTCTTTAAAGCGCTTTTTTTTGGGCCTCCTTGGGACAGAAGATTATTTTTGGTAACCGATAGTCTGGTATGCGAACCACATGACCCAACCAGCGAATCTGTGATTGCATCATGATGGTATCAATGCTGTTTCTGTTTCTGTTTCCAAGAATCGACGTCACTGCACTCCGGGTATACCCATAGGTGCTCAGTCTCTCTCATAAAATAGCGTAATGTATGGATGCTGATGGTCCCTGTAGCTCGCTTGTTGTACACGCTCCTGCGCCGTCCTCTCATGCGCTCCACTCCGCTCGAACCTCGTTTAATGTCAAAACTTTGCAGTCTGTGGATTGCTGCTTCATCTATTACGGTGTCCTCATCCAGCTGGCGGTCATTGATTGATTTCAAAATGTCATTTCTGTCCATCCCCAATGTGCCCATGATGGGGGCCCGTAAAGCCAAGATGTCAGCTCTTTCATTGCCCTGAACCTCGGCATGAGCAGGACAGTAGATCCAGGTCAGCGTCTGGAGGCTTGAGGCCTCAACCGCGGGTATCCACTCGTACCTAAGCCATCCCTTCTGTACTTTCTGAAGTACGGCTTGCGCGTCTGTCAAGATGACTGCCTTTGTTATAGAAGTCTCAGATATCCATTTCAGTGCGGAGGTCACTGCTTCCGTCTCCATTCTCATACTGGAGGTTGTTGACATGTATGCCCTACTGCGCTCAGCCACGACTTCTCCTCTCACTCTAGCCGAGAAACCCCAGCCTGATGTCCCACTGCGCACGACTGATCCGTCGATGTATATAACAGCGTGACTCTCCTGGGTGTTGTCAGTTATCAGCTGATTACCTCGTGCTCTGCACTCTCGTTGTTCCGTTCTATGCATTCCTTGCCTAAGGTTATGATGACTTTCTGGTACTCTATCATTCTATCACCAGTATGGACCCATTCTTTCCCTTTCTATCAATGCTAGGGATACCATCTCTCTCAAGAACATCAGTGTCCGGGATTTTGTCTTTCCATTTGACATTCATCCCCCTCCTGAGACAAAGTGTGTGAGAATGATTCAGCTTCTTCGCGTGCCGCCTGTATAAGTCCATGTTTCCCTTGCATATAGGAACACAAGGACCACCACTGCTCTGTACACCTTCAGCTTCGTCTGGAGGCTGATGGCATTTCGACGCCAGACGTTTGAGTGTAGTCTGCCAAATGTGGCGCTGGCTTTGACAATTCTGACGTTCATCTCATCATCCATGACTACATTCGGAGATAGTTTATATGTATAGTAACATCATCACTATCATTACTGTCATCAAGCCATCTTTTTACAACATGCATGATAAGGTTTAGTAACTGTAAATCTTTTGTCGCCGTTGAAAACGGAAAATGGTTCATAGAACCAATTTCCTTGCATTTTGGCGCTCATACATGTGCCTAGTCACTTTGATTGCTGAAAGTGCCGACGACTGGGCACGAACTCTGTTTCCCCCGTGGTAGCTCTGAAATTTTGACTTAACTTCAACATGTACCCATTTACAGCTGAGTCGACAGGAAGAGGTGGTTATACCATGAAAAAGCCCACACCATGCCCGTTCTGTTGAATTGAGGGATTTGAACATGGTACGTTGGGAGTGTGAACCAAACTGACAATACTTAGACCATCGAATCTCTTTTAAGGTGCCTCTGCATCTACAGAGAACTATATTTACACTGTGGAACTACTGTCGTCCCCATACGACTTTAGTCGCATTGCTGGAATAGTCTTGGAGTTTTAATGACGGAGAACTACAACCCGCTTCGCCACTGTTGTCGCCAAGTCGTGTGCTGGCTATGTTTTGTTTATTTCACCCCAATAGAAAAACACGCCTTATCGGGGATTCGATCCGCTGCCCTCTTTCTTAGCAAGCAGGCATCAAAACCATCAAAACCTCCTCTATAGTAGCACTAGTACTCTTTAAAAACGAAATGATCGAGGAGTGAAACTTGCTCGGTTTCACAATCTCACAGCACAGGGTTCGAATCCCGCCGCTATAAAATAGACCGCCAGGTGCTGAACCAACTGGCAGGTAGCGACCACAGGCCGATCAGGCTAACCATTGACATGGAAGTAAGCCCACAGGAAACAAAACCGCTCCCACGTTGGAATTACAAACGAGCCGACTGGGACAGATTTGCAATCCTGACAGATGGGCTGTGTGAAACCATCAACACACGAAACACCAAAATGAAGCCCATGGTGGAGAGCCTAAGCAAGGCAATAATGCAAGCCGCCACTGAAACCATCCCAAGAGGAGCTAGGAAAAACTATAAGCCCTACTGGAATGATGAGTTACAGAAAGTGGAAGATGCAGTAACAAATGCTAGGAACATGGCAGAACGAGAAAAATCCATGGAGGCAAACATCGCCCTCAAAGCCGCCGCGGCGAAGTACAAACACACTCTCAAGCAAACAGCAAGAGAAAGTTGGAAAAATAAAACGGAAAGTCTGAACCTGGACAAAGACGGGAACAAGCTATGGAAGCTAGTCAGAGCCATGAACGACGAAACCCCGTCAAATAAACAAATTACTATCAAGCAGGTCGAGAACTTGATCACAGGTAAGAAAGCCGCAAACGCCTTTGTCGATCACTATGCCAGAGCAAACCACATCGAGGTCCCTGCAGATAAGCATACAGACATTAGCGAAGAGCTAAAGGGACACGAAAACATAAATACGGCTCCTGAAGAGCACATGATGGCCAAACTAACAATGCGCGAAATGGAAGAGGCTATGAGTACACTAAAGAAAAGGAAATCTCCCGGAAAAGACGGGATAACAAACGAAATGCTGATGGGGCTGGGCCAAACAGCGAAGAAGAAACTACTATCAGTCCTGAACCAAAGCTGGAAAAGGGGTATTGTACCCCAGGCATGGAAAGATGCAATACTGGTACCAGTACCAAAAACAGGGAAGGACAAAACAGATCCAAATGGATACAGGCCCATAAGCCTACTGAGCTGTGTTGGCAAGCTGATGGAACGGATGATAAACACCAGACTGATGTGGCATCTGGAAGAAAAACGAATACTAATTCCACAGCAAGCCGGCTTTAGACAGCACAGATCCACTGAGGACCAGGTCATCCTCATAGCCCAGGAGATAGAAGATGCCTACCAGGCACAGAAACACACAGTAGCTGTTTGGGTGGATCTGGAAAAGGCATTTGACAAAGTCTGGAAGGATGGACTTAGAGTCAAGCTAAGAAGAAGTGATGTCTGTGGGAAAATGTACAAGTGGATCAACCACTACCTCAAACAAAGAACGGCCAGAGTCCAAGTACAAGGGCAGATGAGCAAAAAGGTGACACTCGAGCAGGGAGTACCCCAAGGGGGAGTATTGTCACCCACACTCTTCCTGGTATATATAAACGATATTACAGAGAATATACCAAGAAGAGTCCATAGCTCAATGTTTGCAGACGATCTGGCTATGTGGACCTCTGAAAAGAATCTCACAATAGCAAGAAATCGGATGCAGACGGCCCTAACATCGCTGGAAGAGTGGGCGAACTCATGGCTGGTCAAAATAAACGAGGAGAAAACCACGTGCACAATATTCTCGCTCTCATTAAAACCCCAAAGTACCAAATTAAGTCTGAATGGCAAAATCCTGCAGCCAAACGACAACCCAACCTATCTGGGAGTCACATTTGATCGGCGCATGACATGGAAAAGTCAGATTGAGAGAAACCGAATGAAAGCCAGAGAAAGAATGGCGATCATGAGGAAACTTGCTGGCACAAGCTGGGGAGCAGACGAAGGCATACTAAAGAAACTGTACACTGGAAGAGTGAGACCAGTTCTCGAGTATGGCATTGCGGCATGGACAACCGCAGCGAAGGCGAACTTCGATAAAGTTAACAAACTTCAAAACCAAGCCATGAGAATTATAACAGGTGGCATGAAGTCAACGCCAATTGTAGAACTTGAAAAGATTACAAAACTGCAATCCATGACCGATAGAAGAGACTGCAGAGCCCAGCTGCAGTCAGAGAAACTCAGAAGACTGACGGACCATCCAATGTACCAGAGACTAAACAATTTGGGAAATGGGAAACTAAAGCGGAGAAACTTTGCAGAAATAGCCAAAGCAAAGATGCACGAAGATCCCATAAACGCACTAACAACACCAAAACCCATCACTACTGTACGAAAACCTACTTGGAGGCAGGATATATTTCCAGAGGTGGTAGAAAATATACCAGGTATTGCAAACAAAAACTGCCAGAGTGAAAAAGAAAGGAGAGACACTACCCTAAGCTTCATAACGAAAAGCTACCCAAGCATGGACTGGACCCATGCATACACCGACGGTTCTGTAACAAACACTACACAGAACGGAGGGGCAGGAGCATTCCTGAACCTACCAAATGGCAGAAAAATAACACTGTCATTCGCTACTGGTAAGTACACAAGCAATTTCAGAGCAGAGGCAGAGGCACTGATTGCGGCAGTGGAAGAAATGGTAACACACAGTGAAAATGAGAGCCATATAGTCCTGCTGACAGATGCTCTCGAAGTAGTCACAGCGCTAAAAAGCCAGAAAAACACTGAGCTTAATGACTTAAGAGCAGCACTCTGCAAACTGTGCCAGCAGTCCGCACCAAAAAGGGTGGTGGTACAGTGGGTTCCGTCACACTGCAACATCCAAGGCAACGAGGAGGCAGACAGACTGGCAAAAGAAGGTGCAAGGCTACCACAAACAGATACCAGTATGACGTACGAAGAGACAAAACGGCTTATCAAAGCCAGATACATGTCCAAATGGGAAACCGAACATACTGGTTACACCAAAAACGATGCCTATTACCAGTTGAACCGAAGAGAGCAGGTCGTCGTCTTCAGACTTCGCACTGGCCACAACAGACTGAGGTACCACCTATTCAACAAATTGAAGATAGGGTGTACCGACGAATGCCCGTGCGGTACTGGTAAAATGACCACTGAACATCTGCTGCAGAACTGCCCGACATACGAGGATCAGAGAGAGCAGATGTGGCCATTGCCAGTGGAACTGCAAGACAAGCTCTATGGTAGTGGCGAGAGTCTCAGGATGACCGCCGCTTTTTTCGAGAAAATAATGGTTGCTGTCTGACTGTGTACGCAGAAGAAGAAGAAGAAGAAGAATCCCGCCGTGTCCAGTTTGGCAGAAACGGATTTTTTTCTCGGTGCGAACGCTACTCCATTTACATAAAGTAATGGCAACATACCGTACTGCACACGCACTAAGAAACTCATTCCCGCCAAAATAGGTTGAAGGTTGTAAGAAGCGACGTTCTGCAAAGGGCATTCTACTTCCTTTCATTACATTACTCTGTAAAAAATCACGAGTGGTTCCAGGAGAAAAGGGAATGCGGACACTGTTTCCTTCCTTGCATGTAGTAAAAGACAACTTAATAAGGTTGTGCTTGTGGCTGGCAACATGTTAAAACCTGTACTATGAAAACATACTACAAATGACAAATTAGGCTTTCCTAAAAGCTAGTTCAGGTTAAACCAAAACCAGCGTTGGACCTATTCTTCAACAAATACAAAATCGGGATTTTGATTGACTGATTGAATACTCTTTAAATGCTGATTCTTTCCGAAACAAATTGAAACTCCGAAGGAGATTAGTCAATAAACAAAGTGGCGACAACAATAATCGCAAGCACAAGTATATTTTAAACTCTCGGAAAATTCATCTTAATCGACTAGGCCTGCATTTCACCATTGCAACAGATCGGCGCCATATGGGTTAGATCAATAGTAACACATTTTGGAATGGCTTGTTGGCTGGATCTTCTGAGTGCTTTCAGAAATACGTGCTGTTGGAATTTATACATTATCTTAACAATTCATTAGCCTATGCACTGGAATTTGTATGCGGGCCCATATTTTCTTTAGGATGTTGATGTTTTTTGTATAAATATCTATGTAGACTACACGGGTTTTATCAAAGCAAATGTTCCCCTTTTTAATTTTCATGGGGTCCATAGTTATCATTTATACATAGAACACATAAAACATATAAAACACATAAAACACATTTTCTGTACTTCCGTTAATTGATAATACATTAAGAGCTGAAAGCACATCAACATTTATCATTGGGGTGTGAGTAAACTATTTTTCATTATAAATGCGCATTACTGTTGATAATATATGGACTTCCAGTAGGAGATGCGCGTTGAAAGAAAAGTATATGACTAATGTTTGTGTTGTCGTGTCAGTGTTTATTTTTTATCTAAATGCTATGTTCTAAACTTTACGAAAAATGTAAGCATGGATTACTTAATTCAATTTTTGCTTAAAATAAAAATATACGTAGAATGCACTCATCCTATTCAGAATCGGAGAACTAAAACATTGATGACTGTTGCTGACTGAATGAATCACAAACCATCTTCCTGCCAATTATTATCTTCTTCTTTCATGATATGCTCCTCACATTTATTCTAGAATTGATTATCAGCGTCAGAGAGGGAAGCAAATATAATTTCCTCACATCTGATAGTTTGAAGGTTATGCTGTCACTTGTCACCTAAGCTTTGACCTTTGCTCAAACTAATTCTATAGGATTTAAGTATAAATGGTATGATGACAATCTTTAATACCTGTGCCCGTGCTCCTGGATTACTTCGTCATTGTAAAACGTCTTTGTTCTGTTTGAATTCAGTACAAGTGATAACAATTCAGATTTGAGGTTCATTTTCATGAATTGAATGGTCTCTTTTGTAAGTGAACGTTTGATCTCGTCCTTAGTATTTGCTGATATCGTGACCTTGTCTTCTACAGAACATCTACCTTCAGGACGAAAATGAAGATGGAAGCAGTGACTGCAGAGCAGAGATGGCTAACTGTGACCTTGTTAATAGGATCAGTCAGTGCTCGTCGTGTCAGACTCGAAATCCTTACCTAGGAAGGTACAGAAGGACTGGCTACGGCATGAGTTGATGCCAGCTGTAAAGGTTTCACACCTGCAGAGGCTGGTGTGGATCTGCTGTCCTGGACTTGCTGAGGTTCAAGGCAACAAAAAGGGCAAACATTATAAATTAAATTACTAAGTACCAATTATTGGTACACTAGATATGTATAGGATAGAAATCTACCAATAAAGTTTATTTTGAAGTCTATCAACGACCGCCTGTTGAATGATGACAGCAGCAAACAAATCTGCAATTCACAGACTGCAGAACTTTGAAATCGAACAAGGTTCTAGCGGACTGGGTGCAAAAGAGAACGGACCAGAAATATGTACAATGAACGAACTGCAAGAACCACCAGCATCCACACATTTTGTCATTTAATGACAGCTACTGAGCACATATTGGTATGCCTGGAGTGCAGTGAAGTCGATGTTTAGGAGCAGAATGGTTAAGAACATAAAACATTCATTATGACTTACCTGGACGCTGAAGTCGTTGCAATCTGTTTGTTCTAGATATGTCCTTTGCTACAGAAGAAAGTGAAATACAGACATTTGTAGTTAAAGACAGTACATTCGTGTTTCTGTCGTCACCAGGTTTTACCCAGCAATATAGTTTACGCGTGATTTGTTATCATCTTTGACCCTGGTACAGTATCTTTGTGAACTCTCCTCTTGTCTAATTAGTTAGATTTCTAATAAAGAATTAAAATCGTGTTATTGGAAATATTTTATGTATAAATAGCTGTTTTTCTTTGGTTTTTCTTTAAAGAAACTATTATTCTGTCTGTCTTTCTTCATCTCTGTGTTTCATATCTGTCTTTCTTTTCCATTTCTTTCTTTCTGGATGTCTTTCTTTGTTGTCTGTCTGTCATTTTATTTTTTATTCTTTCCTTCTCTGAATTTCAGTTTCATGATATCTTTTATTTTATTATTCTTTTCGCCTCTTTCATTCCTTCTGTCTATATTTGATTAATTAAATTATCATATATTTTCTTCTATTAGTCGTTATTCCATTCGTATATTCTTTTAACCTTTCTTCATTTCTTGATATCTGTCTTTCTGTCTTTTCCGTTTCTTTTTTGTTCATATATCATTTAAAAAAATGACGTTTTGTCGGTCTCGTTAAGTTACAAACATCCCATAGCTAGTCGTGTGTTTTCTATAACTTAATCGATTTATTTTGCGTTTACATCAATTACCATTTAATGCTTGGCGATTCCATCTGCAACGTCCAAGATAGTTTCAGACTCCTGTCCAAACAGAGCCAGAAATACCTGCGTGAACATATGTTGATGTATGTACTCCTGCACTGATTCAAACTCATCGGGGAAATTAGTCTATTAAGGTTTCCAGGGCTGTTGCCAGATATTCGGATCTGAAGGTTACCCCGACTAATACAGGTTAAAAATCCCTGCTCCAGGGCACTATTTCCGAATGGTCTTAAATGTATATGAGGTAAGTTCCAAAGTCAAACGAGTTTATAAGTTCAGGTCTGCACGTAAGAAAGCGGGAAAGAATAGCTGAATTTATATCACGCTTCTTGTCTCTACCTTACTATATCTATTTGTAAGTCACAGACTAATTGGTGGTAGACATTAAGTCTATGATTCAAAATGGGTCTCTTATATCGCCTCTAGAAGCATACGGCTGTCACTGATTTGGTGGCGCATTCTTCTGATTATCAGATCTTATTCTTGTTGTATTTCAGTTTACGCGGTAAGTTGTCAAGTTTTCAATTCATATAGAACGCCTCATACTTATACTGCAGACTTTCTAACTACTTGTAATAAACAAAATATAGTCAAACGCAATTTCAAAATCTTTTTGGAAGTTAAATATTAGTTAACATTTTTCATCATAATTTTTCATCCCTCCATCTGGTTCCCTTTGGAACATAGTCCTGCAACAAACGATACCCTTCTGTCTTGTTATGAGTATTCTTCTTGAGTTCCTCACAAGAGACTCCAGCTGCACGCGGTTCTAGTTTTCTAGGTCCCTGTTCTGGCACTTATCTTCATCATCTTTAAATTTTTCAGCAACCAGACTTCCCTAGGCTGGGTTTCATCAAGTCACGCCATCAGCCTCGGCTGTCCATCTTTTTTCTTTTTGTTCTTCTAGTTCTTCTTGTTTTTCTTCTTTTTCTTCTTCTTCTTGTTCTCCTTCTTCTTTTTCTTCTTCTTCTTGTTCTTCTAATTCTTGTTCTTTTTGTTTTCTTCTTTTTCTTCTTGTTCTTCTTCGTGTTCTTCTTCTTGTTCTTGTTCTTGTTATTATTCTTCTTATTCTTCCTCTTGTTCTTCTTGTTCTTCTTGTTTTTCTTCTTCTCGTTCTTATTGTTATTTTTCTTGTTCTTCTCCTTGTTCTATTTCTTGTTGTTCTTTCTGTTTTTCTTTTTCTTGTTCTTCTTCTTGTTTTTCTTGTTTTCTTCTTGTTTTCTTCTTCTTCTCCTCCTCCTCCTTCTTCTTCTTCTTCGTTTTCTTCTTCTTCTTCTTCATAATCGTTCGTCTTGAAAATGATGTTTGTGACGTTGTGTCGTAGTTTACAGCTAGGCTGAAATACTTAGCCTTTCGATAAGACACATTCCCATTCAGTATGGCATTTTGGGGACAAACTTCCCTCTTCGATCCCTAATCTCTTAGCCAGTCTGCATGTTTGCAACTTATTTCCAAGGCAGCAGCTTGGAGACAGAATAGGGTCTTGGTCAGTTATGGATGTCTGACCCCGATGTAGGTAAACAGCTATGTCATTACTGCTGTCAGCTTATTCAGGGCTACCAACACTAACCCAATCCTTGAACAGGAGACATGAATACACTTATTGTCGGAACTCTCCCTAGATGAAAACCAGAACCACAAACTCCCGTCGACATAGCTTCCAGTATCATCAAGGCACACAGTACATCAAAGTTGTGGCTGAACACATGATTGCAAATCGTTGATATTGATTCCCTACGCTATCTTTTTGTTCTTTTTACGAAGAAGAGTAAAATACACCTCTTTATTTCTTTACCAGAACTTGCCATATTAAGGTCATTTGTACTCTACCTCTTACGCGCTCTTAATAATTTTTGTTCATATTGTACAGCTAACAAATAATATTTGAAACCAAGCAACAACGATACAGACAAACATACCGAGCCACTGGGGTTTGTCAGATCAGCATATGTAACATATAGAGCCTCCATTGTCCGAGAGTAACATTCGTCACCAAAACCACCTAAACCTTCCAGGTCACACAGAAGAAGGACTGTGTTCACTAGAAATGTCAGTTTCTGAAGAAAGGAACAAAAACGGTGTTAAAGGAAATGTTTACATACATTAACACGAGTCCAGATATGATTTTGTGCCAAACAATTCCTGTCTTATTGGACATCTCTTTTGAAATTTATAGGTACATAATTATTGCAACATAACATTTGTGAGTGGCAGAGTGTTGTCTAACACGGAAAAGGAACCAGCTTTAATCTCCAGTCCTAACGCGAATCAGTCTACCCAGCTGTAAGTGGGTGCATGATTGACAGTTAGGGAAGGTAAGACGATGATAACAATTTATCAATCACTTCCCAAAACAAGATGACTTAGTACACTGATGTATCTAAAACTTTCCCTCAATCACTTCCCAAAACAACAAGACTTAGTACACTGATGTATCTAAAACTTTCCCTCAATCACTTCCCAAAACAACAAAACTTAGTACACTGATGTATCTAAAACTTTCCTTCAATCACTTCCCAAAACAAGATGACTTAGTGCACTGATGTATCTAAAACTTTCCCTCAATCACTTCCCAAAACAAGATGACTTAGTGCACTGATGTATCTAAAACTTTCCCTCAATCACTTCCCAAAACAAGAAAACTTAGTACACTGATGTATCTAAAACTTTCCCTCAATCACTTCCCAAAACAAGATGACTTAGTGCACTGATGTATCTAAAACTTTCCCTCAATCACTTCCCAAAGCAAGAAGACTTAGTATACTGATGTATCTAAAACTTTCCCTCAATCACTTCCCAAAACAAGATGACTTAGTGCACTGATGTATCTAAAACTTTCCCTCAATCACTTCCCAAAACAAGAAAACTTAGTACACTGATGTATCTAAAACTTTCCCTCAATCACTTCCCAAAACAAGATGACTTAGTACACTGATGTATCTAAAACTTTCCTTCAATCACTTCCCAAAACAAGAAAACTTAGTACACTGATGTATCTAAAACTTTCCCTCAATCACTTCCCAAAACAAGATGACTTAGTGCACTGATGTATCTAAAACTTTCCCTCAATCACTTCCCAAAGCAAGAAGACTTAGTACACTGATGTATCTAAAACTTTCCCTCAATCACTTCCCAAAGCAAGAAGACTTAGTATACTGATGTATCTAAAACTTTCCCTCAGACCTCAGTGTTAGCTATGTAACTATGTTGATCTTGTTTATATTCCACCGATAATACTTTTGAAATTAAACGTGAATAAATTAATCAGTTAATCAATAAATTGATCAATCAATCAACCAATCAATCAATATAAACTGTACAACTCCATGCGGTGTACATGTCTTCAACAAATGCACGGCACGTCTTCTTTATTAGCACCATCCTTTCCATCTCCGTCTACGTCGTCCCTGCTGCCTTTTCGTTTGTCTCAAGCTCTCTTATCCACGAGTGCTCAGGTTTGTCTGAATTTCTCTTGTCTTGGAAATTCCTGAACAGGGACTGTCGTATCGTACTGTTAGCCTCTTTCCGAAACGCGAGTCCTATCCGGCGTCAGTGCCTTCTCCTTACGTCCAAACTGACACCTGTCCACACATTTCCCACAGTTCTACATTAGTGACTTTTTCATTCCATTTTATTTCCTTTATTCGGCGCAGACACCCATTGATGAAAACTTCAACTTTTTTCTTTGTAGCTTTCGTTGTTTCATATATTGCAGAGGACTTTACATTAGAGTTGAAGATTTGTATTTTTGCTGTATACTTAATTCTATTTCATTTATGTAACTTTCATAAACCAATAAAGTGCCACTCTGTCTTCGTATTATTACTTTGACATTTCTATCAGCACCTCCTACTTTACCTTTATAGCTATCAAAATGTATGAATGATTCCACATAATGTAGAATTGTGTCGCTTCTTCTTAGTCGACCTGTACTTCTACAGAAGCAGATGCCCCTATGCAGCCTCCCAGCTCTGGTAGGAGCTGGATGTAGCCGGGAGAAGTGTTCCCTGCTTAGCGGGCTAGGCTCGAGCAGCTTAATACTCCGCTGCGTTGGGACAAGCGCTTACGGAGGGTGGTTAGCCGATGTGCGATTCCATCTCAATAGCCTCAAATAATAGAGCAAAGTAGACCCGCAGCCTGTTTGGCGCCATCTATGCTGCTCTAAACAAACCACCTAACCATGACCGGTGTTATGCCATGTCCCAGTTAGTCGCCTCTTACGACATGCTCTCTGTGAGACAGTGGTACTATTCTTGTCCTTTTCACACATAAAGAGCTCGGCAGACCACTCGGGAAAGAATTATGTCTCCCAACGCAATCTGACTGTCGGTAGGTGTTTTCATTCTCATAAAATTGTTTGTCTCTTAGTATCGACAGGCCGAAATGATGTCCAACTGCCAAGGCTTGTTGATGTGTAGTGTGTCGACCGAGATCCATACGACTCCCCAAGTGTAGCCGAGAACTCCCCTGCCTCGGGATAAGGACAGCGAGAAGTAAGTGTGTGTTGTAGCAATGTTTGAGTAAGGTTTTCTTTGTCTATGTTTGACTCCATGTTTTTTCGCGTTCCGACCATGAGACCTATAAACCGTGTCTACCTTCGGGTCAGCGTGACTCTTGCTGTACTGAGAATACGGGGTTGGGAGAAGTATCGTGTAACCTCTGGAGGAGGGGAAGGGGGGGGGGGAGCTATCGGAAGACGGCTTCAATCCAAACAGGATGCACTTGAGTAGGGATAACCTGGACTGAATTCTGGGGTGTAGTCAAGCGGAACGTTAAACGCCATTATGAACTGGTTTCCCACGGCTTAAGCCAGACACAGCCGTAGCAATAGACATCATAACACACAGGATAAAGCACATAAGTTCCACATAATAACGCCCTTGATACAACCTGGTGAAGGAGTTATCAATTATAATTCGAACAGAAACTAGCAAACAGCAGAAAACGACACATACACTGGAGAATCAGTCATGTGCGACCATCTTACCTAAATTTTCTTATTTTTATTCGTTTTGTTAATTATATTTGTGAACTTCAGGGACACCCCAGAGTGCCAGAGCAGCTACTACAGTGGTTAAACTATCAAATGCTTTTTAATAATCCACAAGATCGATATAATGATCAATTCCATACTTAAATTTTTTAAAACCGATCTTAGTTAGCACTGTTGAAACTGAGAAGAAAAAAATGGCAGTTACAGTTAACAGCAGCTTCTGGCAAATGAGATTTTATTTTGCGCTGGGTTTGAAATTGTTCCCTTTTTGTTTAAGATCTGCAATGATCATGTGGAATTGGAAAAACTTACGAAATTCTTAGAAGAACTTTGCCCAAAGCATATATTTGATGGAGGTGCCAGATAAGGTGTGTAAAATAACAAGATCTGCGATACTCATGTGGAATTAGTTCAGAATTTCAAATTCGTAGAAAAACTTTGTGTAAAGCATACGTTTCGTGCGGCTGACAAATAAGATGTGCAGCAAAAGAATATATAGTCCACATTTAGCTGCAACCGAATGGTCTGAAACATAGTTAGTTTAAACTTTTTTAAGAAGAACATTTTAGGCTATAATCCATTTTCATTGAGTCCAGAACTAGGTCGTGATTGACTCAGTACTTATGACTAAGTGCCACAGAAAGGGGATGAAACAAGAGTTGACTAATCTGTAAAACATCTTAAAAATCACGAAAAAGTGATCAGGATCTCGAATGAAAACTGATGTCTGCAACATCACGAAGGATCATGCAGCATAGCAAAATCACGAAGGATCATGCAGCATTGCAAAATCACGAAGGATCATGCAGCATTGCAAAATCACGAAGGATCATGCAGCATTGCAAAATCACGAAGGATCATGCAGCATGAGTGGAACGACCTTATGATAGACAGTCAGACGGAATACTAAGTAGTTGTATAGGTAACTTGTTATCTTTTCTCGTAGTATCAACCACTTTCTGGAAAATACAATAGATAGCAGCCTAACTAAATAACTATCAAGCGTACTTGACATCTGACTTTAATATATTTGAAAGTATATTTTTTCACATAACTTCTGCAAAGTTAGTGCAGTGATGGTAAGCTAGGCGAACCTTCATCATAAATCATAGACGCACAATGCTCTCCATCTGACTGGAGCTTATCTACGTTTGTAGATTATTATTAGATTGTAACAAAACATGTTATGGGGATACCTATCAGCTTCAGGAGAACGAACGTCACGCATAATGACTGTGAGATAATTAAATATTACCCACGATAATCAGAGAGTATATCAAACATGTGAAATTCAGGTTAACACCATTTACCTGGAACAAATACTAATCCAACATTTTATTTCGTTCTCAGTCTAACAAATAGGGTTTAAAAATAGTTTACTTACTTACTTAGTCACTCCTCTGCTACCACGAGGTGTAGACGTTTACCAGAGAGATCACTAGACCGTTCTATCCGCCGTCCTTCTCATGGCATGGTGCCAGCCCAGTTCATGGTCTCTCATGGACTGTCAAATGTTGTCTTCTCAGCCTACTTTGGGACTTCCTGACATTTGTCCACACATAAATGTCGTGGAATCTGGTTTTCTCTCATTGAACAAACATGGTTAAACTACCGCAGTTGAGACTGCTCCACTCGGGCCTGGCCTGCAGGACTTGGACTTCAGGACCCTTACGTATTGTCTTCTTACGGATCGTGTATCTTCTTGTCCCTTGGACCACCTTTCTTAAGGATATCTTTTCTGAGGATTGTAGAGGCTGTTTTGGGCTGTGGTCATTGCTGATGACTCACATCCGTATATCAGGAAAGGTACATATGTGGACCATTCTTTCCTTTCTTTCCATCTTTCTTTTTTTGTTGATTTCTCTTTCATTGAATAATGTTCGGTTTGCTTTATGAAACAGTTTACCATTGGCTGTCTTTCGTGTTGCTAACTCTTTTTTGATACCTCCAATTTGGTCTTTTATCGCTACAAAATTATTGAATTGGTTGATCTGTTACAGTGACAGTTTTCCAAGGATTATATGATGTTTCTTCTTCTTTTCTCTCTTTCTCTCTCTCTCTTTTTTCTCTCTCTCCCTATCTCTCACCATGGTTTTTGTTTAGGAGTTGTTGATGGACATTATTCTCCTCTCCAAATCTCTTACCAGACTTGCAAATGGGTCTGGAGATTTATCTCCAACTTGGTGACCATGACCTTCTCATCTTCAAATGTCCACTCAGATAAGTAAGTTGGTTTAATTTCCAGTTCCTCACTGCGTACTTTTGTATCTTTACCTTGCAAGTTTTGATGACGTCATCCATCAGGTGTACAAAAAGGTATGGCGATAAATGGTCACTCCGACTAACTCCGCTAGTGGACCTGAACTCAAGTGACTTTTGATTTGATATTCATGGGCACTTTTTACACGTTTTACAGAAACTAAGTATGACTCAGATCAAGGGTTCTGGAGTTTGCATTCTCGACATGCACTCACATAGCCTGCCCCAAAGAACTTTATCGAATGCCTTTTCTAGATAAAAAAAAACACAGAAGTACATCTCATCATACTTAAGTACATACTCAAGAGCCTTTTCACACAGTTCTCTGAGTGTGAAGATATAATCTTGAGTAGTTCTGTTCGTTCTGAAACCACACTGGGCCTCCTCCAAATTTGTCTCCGCTGGGTTTCATAATATTTGTTCTAGAATATATTTATACAGAAACACTAAGGAGGCAAATGCCTCTATGGTTTTCAAATTGCTGAAAAAAAATATATATTGTCGTAAACGCAGCACAAAAAGGCAATTGTAAGAATGTACCTTAAACGTAATGTAAAATGAAAGAAAATAGTTGTAAATGTTTTTTCTTGCCCTTTTTTAAACGCTTTCATGTAGATGTCGATATAAGGGGTTTCTTTTCTTTGTTGTGTCGCTGTTGTTTTTCTATAGCATCTCGTTTTAAGAGAATTATAAAGTTCTTCTTCTTCGTCTTCTTCTTCTTTTTCCTCTTCTTCTTCTGCGGTGTTCGTGCTGAAAAGGATACTGTGTTGCAGTTTACAGCGAGGCCGCGATATCTGCGTATTTTCAACAAACATCCGATTTCAGCGGACTTTTTTTTGAGTACCGGGTTCGCCTTCCCACCGATCCCTATTCTCTAAGCCGAACTACACTAGTGAAGCCTGTTTCCAAAGCTGCCGCTTGGAGGCGGAATTTGTCTTGTCAGTTCTGGTTCGCTGACCCTGATGCAAGCAGCTAATGTCAACTCTTTCACTCTGCCTAAACTTCGGTCCCTCTTTGGTTGTTTGACATTAATATAACAGCCCGGGATCAAGATGCTGAGCAGCGCATGAGCTGCAGCGGTCAATGACCCAAAGCTGACTGCTAGCATCAAGGTCAGCGAACCAAGGCTGCCAAGACCCTTCTACACCTCCACGCGGTGATCCTGGATAACAGGCTCCAACAGAGCAGAGTGGCTAAGGAAAAGGGATCGAAGAGAGAATGCTAACCCGGTACTAAAAAAATGCTTGCTGAAGTCGGATATGTTGGACCGAAATGTGCAAATATCGCAGTCAAGCTGTAAACTACGACACAACGCATTCCGTTCTCTTGACTACATTCTGCTACTTAAGCCCTTTCAGGGTTTGGTAGGGGGAGATTGAGAACGAACGAAGCCAAGCCAAACCAAGCCATTCAATGTGCTAAAACTTTGGTTGTTTAACATTAATATAACAGTCAAAGTGGTGATCGCTTTTATACATCCCACAATTATCTACCAATATTACCTCATCTCCACAGTCGATTCGCTTGTCCTGCATTCTGTTCAAGCACAACCACATTTCATCTGTGCAGAAAGGACTCTCGAGATAAAACGAATCCTTGCTTTTCGTGACATCCTGAAACAGGAGAAAGAACATCATAGCGCAGTGTGGGGATATTGTTGTTTCGCTTGTTGGCTCCACGCGAAGATGAAGGCCACAATGACAGCTGACCCCATACAACGAAGCCTGTATGCAAGCAGCGGTTGTTGCGGCTGGTTGAGCAGCCATGGTTTTAAATGATGAAGTTGCTAGAGCATGCACATGCTTCTTTTGTCGCATATTACACCATGTTTGTAAGGTGTAAGGTAGCCTCATAGTAGATACTGCTGTCGGGGACGAAGTGTTAGAAACTTCAGTGTATGGGGCCACAGCTTGTTTATGAGGTTGGGTGCCCAGTTCTCTGCCTTGATGCCTTTCCTTCCCTAAACAGTAATCCAGTTACCAATATATAGCTGTGTCGACTGGAGCATACAATGATTTGCTCTTTTTGCAAGCCCTGATAATACACCTCAAAACATATACATCCAACAAGAGAAAAGAGTAGCGACAATCACGTCCAAAAAATACCCTGTCCATACAGGTTGCGAACGCATCGAATTTTAGTAAGACGATACTGGCAAATCTTTATTTTTTTGCAGAATCTCACTCTTCACCTGATCTAAACGAGGCTTTGTGGTTTGTATTTCTTGTCTCATATTCGACTACATGATATGTTTATAAAGCTTCGGTGTCGTGTTATCTTATACGTTTTGAGTTTCATTAATTTAAGACAGCTTTCAATCAACATTTATTTCTATCCGTTATTTACTGAGCTTTTTCTATTTGCATTTTGTGGCACCCATTGTTGTTATAACCTTATCTTCGACCAGCAGGAAAACGTTGGAACGTTGCCCATAAAACATTTGAAGTAGTATTTTTATCTTTTTCTAATTTCACTTGACGGAAAAATTTGATATTAAAAGGAATTTTCAGCGAATGGCTGAAAACATTTCAGCATTACGTAGTGTGATATTTTTCAGTGAATGATTACATATATTTATCTCTAAACCAGGGAGCGAAAATAATCAGGGTCAGGTGAAACATACCGATCAAGGCTCACCTCACGTCAGGATTAGGTGGAACATACTAATCACTACACCACCTCACGTCAGGATCAAGAGAAACATACCGATGAAGAGCTCACCTTAGATTATCAGAATCTGATGAAACCTACTGATCAAGACTCCATATCACGTCACGGTCAGGTGAAACATACTGGTCTAGACTCAACATCACGTTACAGTCAGGTGAAACATACTGGTCTAGACTCAACATCACGTCACAGTCAGGTGAAACATACTAGTATAGACTCAACATCACCTCACAGTCAGGTGAAACATACTGGTCTAGAATCAACATCACGTCACGGTCAGATGAAACATACTGGTCTAGACTCAACATTACGCCACTATCAGGTGAAACATACAGATCGAAACTCCACACCCCGTCACTGTCAGGTGAAACATTCACTGTAATCTCCATAGTGATGACCTTACCTAGGAGTCTTGCATTGAACTACATCCAAGAGGACCCCAGCCCATCTTCTCAAGTACGCCTAGGGAGGTAAGATGAACCACAGTTTCCCGCTACAAACGAAACGTTGTCAAGAGTTACTTTAACTCAACACGAGTAGCTTCGAACAATGCAACATCTCTAAAACATTTCTTCAATATTTGTGTTGCCTTTATAGGACGTATGATTAGCGAAGTGGTAGAGCATTCGCTTTTTACATCGAAGGTACGCAGTTCAACTCAAATTAGGTGAAACGTTCAGGTCGACCTAGCTGTGAATTTTTACCTGGTATACGAATAGGGAAGTAAAAGTCAGCAAAGAAAGGAGCTGTCCACTTTACCTCAGACAAGCTGTGACTTAGTATACTGGTCTCTAACTACTTCATTATTCCACAGAAGTGTAACTACTTTGGGACACACTTTTGCCTTTGTAAGCATCGACCGGCCATGCTTTGAAATACTTACTACAAAACAAAACAACCTTATATTAATTTGAATTTCTTAATTTCAATCAGTAATATTTCAATGTGTTTTGACCGATAGGAATGGGTTACGTCACAGGGAAGGACACCTCTGTAAACAAACCAATTGGTGTCTTACAATCACCTTCGTAGATAGACTACGTGAGACAGACAACCCAGAAAGAATACACCCGGGTCTGCCGAAGATGGAAGTGTGCTAGCTTTGGAGAAGATACCGGAAACAGAATACTCACGCAATAACATGTTTTGATTATGCGATAATCTCGCTCTCGTCATGGCGTTGCTCCTGCAAGTTACAACCGGTAAAAAAAGAATGGAGACACCCCCCCCATCCCCCGCCCCCCCCCCCCCACTCCCTACAGCACCTCTAATCAGAAGGCAGAGTAGAGCAAATGATTAACTAACCAACTGTTTTTTTCTGAGTCTGTGGAATGTGGTATGAGTGAGGAACAAAAAGCCAGAGTTGTAAGAATTCCTTAGAAAGAATAACATCTACTAGATCTAAATAGTAGGATGGGATTAGCGGCTTCATCTATGCACTCGCCCCGCAGAGTCTAGTCCCAGCAAAAGCACTCCCTGGAGACAAGGCTTCGTATTTACTCCTCTTGCATTGTCCCCATTCTCCTGTACGGATCCGAGTCCTGGACACTACTACAGGAAGACCGGCAGCGTCTTGAGGCCTTCCACCTGCTCAACCAGAGGCGCATCCTCGGAATTGTCTGCCATGACATGATTTCCAACAGTGAAGTAATTCAATTTACTCAGCTTGCAGGCATTGTCTCAACGATTGATCGCCGTCCTCTCTCTCTCTTCGATAACGTTGCTCGCCTTTCCCAGGACGTGCCAGCTCACAAGATGCTCCGACAGGCTGTAGGGACGAGTTACGGGAAGAAGCCATGTTCATCCTGGAGGCGTCCTCGCGGCCTTGCAACACCTGGCTAAAACAGATCGCCATCTCCCTAACTGAGCTGCATGTCGCCTGGGACGCTGCCATCATACGTATATCATTGACATTGTCATTCGACGCGACGGACCTTGGTCGCCTAAGCGTACTATTGATTGAGATTGATATTGATTGAAACCCACCAAAAAACACCCATATATTATTCATCCGTGGCTTCGAATCCTTCACGAAGACATGACTTAAAAGTTTAAAGAAGGAATCCTAACACTCGTAAAATCCTTTATCCCAGCTATGAGAACAGACATATCTCGGAAGGATGAACGAGCATATCAAAAGTCAATATATTTCTGGCTGAGGGTTATATCATTGTTGTTTGCGAATGCCCACAATGAGTAGGTTACTCTTTTGTGCGTCTTAAAAAGGACGTTAAGTGGCAGATTGCAGTAGCTTTCCTCTCATCCAGAAAGTGCTGATGAAAGTGAACCGGGGTCCTCCATGTGACTGGGCTATGCTTGGCCTCATCTGTGTGTCACTCACTACTACGGGGATCACGTCGATACCTCACCTCGTTAGCCAGGCTGCCATAAAAACAGTACGTTTCCAGGGAAGGGCTACTAGGTAGCCGAGGTGTAGGTCTTAGTCAGCATGTTTTGCTTGACCCTGACTGATATGTCTGATCAGTATATTTTATCTGACCCTAACTTATAAGCCTGATCAGTATATTGTACCTGACCCTAACTTACATGTCTGATCAGTATATTTTACCTGACCCTAACTTACATGTCTGATCAGTATATTTTACCTGACCCTAACTTACATGTCTGATCAGTATATTTTACCGGACCAGACGTTAGTCTTCCTCCCCGAGGGTTAAATCATAAAGTGATACAACCCGTCAGCCCCAACGATAAACATAAACACAATGATACCTGAAGGATCAAAATTCCTTTTTAATAGAAAGGGATTTTAACAGCGAAGCTCCAAGCTAGGGATATGAATCAATATGATCAGAGAGGTGAGGTGATTGAAGATTGAATGATAGAAAACAAATCATTGCTCATAAACCAGCCAGATGACAAGCCAACTTACAATTCCAGAGCATGGGCAAAAACTGAGCACACCAGATCTGGCATTGACAACATATGATATTCATCGACTCACAACAAAAACAGTGAACAGTCAACTAGGAGAACATGACCCTGAGCCAATCAGCCTATAAATCTTTGACATAGGGAGTCTCTACGTAAACATGACATATCAAGACTCGATAACTTTCACATGTGCAACCAACGACGCATCCTCGGTATCCGGTGGTTTTGTCTTGTCCGTAATGTCAAGGTCTCTTTTAATGACGGGTCTTTCCTCCATCTCGGACACTCTGATCTGTCTCTGTGTTCGGACATGTGGTTCTATTCGACCAGGAAGTCTCGGCTCACCAGATCATGCTTATATCAGTTATGTGTTACAACATTCTCTAACCCGACGGCTGGGGGCGTGCAAGGGGCCACCCCGTTCTACATGGCTCCGGCAG